>JAANDH010000190.1:146170-249080 GCA_011799765.1 Nymphaea thermarum | reverse complement strand
TACACTAAGGATCCCAAATCTTCTTGTGGTAAAAAATTTAATATTTTTTTCCTTGTGTCTCGCTTTATAAAAGGAATTTCATATTAGCCTTCGATTTGAGATCCTACGTTATCATACACATCCTAATTGGACTAGGTATCAGCTTGGTTTGGCGCGTGGAAGAAGTTCATATTGCAGCACTATTATAAGGAAAACATTAAACAAAAAATCAAAACTTAATAGAACGACCTCTATTCTTTTAGTATATAAATTCAGGAACTACTGTTCATGTACTCCTGATGCCACATGTAGCTTTAGCTGGTTTCCTTTTCCTTTTGGAGGCTTTGGAATTTTTCATGGCGCTGATTCTGTAGTACACAAACATGTACCTGTGCGTCTTAACAAATTACTACATATAAAAAAAGGTGGCGTTTTGAGCTTGCTTTCTGCACCGCGGCGTGCAAAAGAATCCAAAGATAAAGTATTTTGTATGGGTGTCGACGTGAGCAAGCGGCAATGTTCACAGTCCGCAGTTTTGCGGACGAAAGCAGGCCAGACTGAGGAATTTGGCTCAACTGTTTGGTCAGCGGCTGGTAGGCGATCGATCGTTGGTTCAAATTTCAATGGTGCATGTCCAGCCTTGTGAAAGTTGACTCGATCCGGACCAAGAGGAATGAAAATAGCATGGAGGATTTGACATCTCAATTTGAGGTGGTTTTCGCTAAGTAAAAAGAAAATAAAGAAATGGTTTTCTGAAATAAAAACAAAGAATGAAAGCAACTAGGAGTCTCTCATCTTAGCTGCATCATATGTTGAGATGACAAAATGAGATTCATGGCGAACTAGTTAATGCGTCAACGTGGCGAGCTCAGCGGGTAAGCGCTCATGCAGATCGAGCGTACCTGAGTTAAATAACAAGTTATGAGGTAGTTTGTTTAAATTTCTATGCTAAAAAAAAAAGTCATTGATATGCAAGTTGAAGCATAGTGACAACGTTATTAAAAGCATCCCTTGTACCTTAAAAAAGAAAGGAAGGGTAACGAAACTGGTCAAGTGCACAACCCTGCACAAAAAAAAAAAATATGAAAGTATTAACAGACTCAATAACATACCTTTATAAAAATATATATATATAATACTCTCATGTCGCTTCTTTCCTTTTTTTTTTTTTTGCGTATATTTGTTACATGCAGAAGTGTAGCAGTGGCTTAGGTTCTCAGCATAAGGCAAGTCGTTTGTGCTCTTTTCTGGTGACGTCTTACTGGTCCTCTTTGCTCTTCTTTTACCATAGACTTCATGGAATTAGGATCCTTAACTTAGTGAGTGGATTGAGTTATAGTCTAGCTCAAGCTAACTCGTCTATGAAATGAGTGCAATGCAGGCCAAACTTAAGTCTTTGAATTAGAAACAATTAGAACAACACTGTGTACGCCCTTGTGTGGGCGTACACAACGAACGTATGTCAATGGTGGACCCTACTACCAATATGCATATTTACTTTGATGTCTTAACATTGTATGTCTACAACGAACATTCTTAACTATGTCATTATCTCATATCTATGTTATTATCTTATACCCATAACGTCTGAGATAATGACAGGGAGTGGTATAAGATAACGATAGAGAGTATAAGATAATGAAATGGTATGAGATCATGATATATTTATAAGATAATGTGTAAGATAATGTGTATGACTTAAGGACAGAGGTATGAGATAATGATAGGGATATGAGATAATCACATGAGCAAGACAAAAACAAAGATACTTCTTTGTTGCTTAGAGGAGTATATTGGTGATGCTGATCTTCATATACGGATTGATCACACAATTATTAGGTCTAAGCTCTATCAAATCCCAAAGCCTTACTTTTTGGGTTTTCTTTTCATCCCTACAAAAACTTTTATTTTGCTATTAACTACGAGTATTTTTATCATGACTATATTGGCGTACAAAAATTCCTTCCACGTCGGTGGCGTATATAACCCACTTTGGATGTTATTGGATGGCTAAAAAATTGATAACTACATGGGTATTAGCAATGATTTATGGTATAATAGTGACAACTTATTATACTTGCAATAGTTTATGATTTTTTCTAGTAATGGTTCTTAAATGTTTAGTCATTAGACAATAACCAGTAGATTTTTTTCTCATATATATATAAGAGAAAGGGAAAGAGAGAGAGAGAGAGAGAGAGAGATCAAAGAGAGAGGTGGATAAGGGATAAAAACCAGACCTTTTTAATTGGTGATGAAAAGTATTTTAAAACATGTGTTTATAAACACTAATTTAATATCAATCATGTTTTAGTTCAAGTTCCTTTTGTAAAAAAAAAATTTAATTTTTCTGCTATCAAAATATTGATGTAATAAGAGAAGTTCATAAAAATATTATTAAAGTAAAAAAATGAATAATTTAATCTTCATTTCTCGCTAAATTACTCTTAAGATCATATTTTATAAAGTCAAATTACAAAAAAATGCTTTAATAATTAATTAATTTTAATGGGCCTAGTTTTTGTCTCTTAAGTAAATGGTATAATATTTACCAACTTTCCTCTCTCTCTCTCTCTTTCCCATTTTATCGGCTCTCTCTCTCTCTCTCTCTATATATATATATATATATATATATATAACAACCTCTCACAAACATGCCCGATGCATGCATTGGGGCACATGCATGAGTAAACATCGTCAATTGCATTGCCTTGATTGGGGAGAGATAGAGATAAACAGAGAAATTGGTAAATGCTATATCATTAAGGATGAAAACCAGACCACTAAAAAATGATTATTGGACTATTTTTCTGTATAATCTAACTATATAGATATGGTCTTTCAAATGTGTTGATGAGAAGCATACACCAAGTCATTTGTTGATTTTAACACGTTCCTACGACAGTAAAAAAATGAGTGGTTCTTATTACTTCAGATTTTTAACAGCGTAAAAATTAATGATTTCTTTAAAAAAAATTGAGCTGAGACATAGTCTTTGCTGAATTAATATTATAAACACATTATATCGTTACTATATTGTTTAAAATATTTTTTATATTTAAGAAGTCTGGTTTTTCTCCCTAACTTCACTGGTCACGGATACACCAATTTTCCTATATATATATATATATATATATATATATATATATATATATATATATATATAGATATATGCACAGCCTTATATATGTTGCATAATGATGTAACTAACCTCTCCAGTTGGGTGTTGATATGATACAAACTTGAGATTTAAAGAGGTAAAAATTTCAGTATTGGGTTCACTAGTTACTTGATCTTAGCACTTACATTTGTGACATCCAAACACCAAGTTCATCCCAAACGACTAAAAGTTGATCCCTAAGGAAAAGTGGAATAATTTGAAGAGATGTGTGGGAAGGTCGACTTTGCCCTAATACTTTGCGCTGACAAATGAGGGCCAAGCCCTTGTTTCAACTTTGTCGAAATTATAAAGATTATTCCTTTTAGGTCTACCCTTTACTTAAAGACAATGCCCCACTTTTTATGAAATATAAAAAGAGAATAACTAAAAAAAATGAGCTGCATCCTTTTTCTTTTCTTGTCTTTTTTCAGAGTAGCAGTTCGTAGTAGCAGTGGGATGCAATTTCATGATCATACTCTGGTCCCATCTCATGCTGAGATCATGATCATGATCATGGCGAACTTTTTCCTTCATTAGAATTATTACTGAAAAGAACAACATGGAAACAGGAAACTGATTTGCCCGAGCTTCCAAGAAACAAGTGTGGGTACTGTGTGGGCAAGTGCCCACAAAAATACTTATTTTTTCCTTCACGCCTCAGAGCAACTTTTTTTATTTAGATGTCGATGACCCTTAAAAAATTAAAATTTGTTACTGGTCCCTCAGCCCCTTCTAAGAGAGTGTTCTTGCATGTTCAAACAACCTCTAAAAGGCATTGCCATGTTACTGCATGAGAAAAGACGTCAAAATAATCAGCACCATCTTGCGCTCGTAACTCCATTCATACACATTAGCTTCTAAAGCTTTTCTGAAACTTGCATGCCTTCTTATTTTATTGACTCTCTCTCTCTCTCTCTCTCACACACACACGCACATAATTTGTCATGAGAAGTAATAATCTTGAGATTTACTGATCAAGATTATTTGTCACCGGGGTTTTGGACAAATTAAACTGAATTTATGTTTTCTTTGTGTTAATTTGCATATATAACAAGTTGGTTTCAACTCAAATTTTTGTGTAAGCTGCTTGTCATACTTAGTTGCAGGGATGAAGGCAGGTGGTCTTTCTATGGGGCGTATGCTCCACAAAGTCCATTCTTCGAAGCTTCAATTTGGTGTAATTTGAGTAAACTTGGTTTCATTATATGTAAGATCAACTAAAAATTTGTTAACCATATATTGAGTGTTTCATATAAAAATATTTCTATGAACGCCCTGTACATTCTGTTTGTGTGTGTGTCTATGTGCGTGCACGCACGCACATGTGTGTGAAGGAGAATACACACGAGCTCGAGCATGAGTGTTGGAGGCAATATTGGTACTTCCTGCTTGGTGACCGTTTATTGTCTTTGGCCACGTAAAATCTCCCCTCTATCACATGAAAAGTGAAATTCTCTGTCATCCAAAGTCACGTTATCCCATTCCTGCTTTATTTAAGAGTACACGGTTAAAAAAAAGTTAGGACAAAAGATTCGCTCATTCTTTTCTTTTGCTTAAAAAAAGTAAAAGAAATAAAACTCAACACTTTTATAAACTGAAAAGCTTTCAACAAAATCCTAATTCTTCAGTCGTGAAATTTCCTTTCTTTTGCCTCTTAAAATTTTTTTATTATATTTTTTTTTTTCAATTTTGGAGATTGATACCATGTGTAAAAAAGGGAAACAACGTGGGGAAAGTTAAGTATAAAGAATGTCAACAGATTGGATATATATAATAATAATTCAGCCACGGCTAATTTGATTCAAAAATCAAATGATCATTCAAGCTATATAAAATATGTAGAAATATGTTCGTTTCTTGTTGTTCACTCTTCATACCAACCTTCCTAACTTAGGTATATCAACTAAACAGTGACGGGTAGAAGGTTAGCTCTTGGTTATTTTTTACACAGACCGATCGATGCACTTCTAGACTCTCGAGTTTCTCGACTTCTTGTTCCTCATCAGAATTCAAGCGTCGCCTCAGACTAAAGTGTGTTCACATGCTTAACCGGCGTATATGATAATGTCAGCGGCAGAGCTAGAAATTTTTAATTTTCTCAACTTATTGTTCCTCATCGAAATTCAAGGGTCGACTCAACTAAAGTTTGTTCATATGCTTGGGCGACGTTCGTCAGTGGTAGAGCTAGAAATTTGTTGCTAAGAGGTACTGCTGCTTCAAATTTCAAACTTTAAGAACCACTCATATGTAAAAAGTTGAAAATTAATAAAGTTTTTATGTATAAATAAAGCAAATTCTGCAGACCTTGTGTGGGCAATTGCCCACGACAGCCAAAACTTACCTCTGCCACTGATTGTTAAGGTTCTTCTTTTTTGCTTTCTTTTTCTTTTTGCTTTCTTTGTTTCCTTTTTCTTTTAACCTTTGTTGCCATGTTAGGTCCACTCAGATATCTATATGGATTCAAGTCCCACAGTTTCACCTTTTCTTTCCACCATCTTTGTGTGTCCACTTTATTCACGGTTGTGAGCACATGAACTGGATCTGCATTCCGTCCATTTACCTTCGATCCGAAAAATGAAAATCAATATGAGATTGGATGCTTCATGTTAGAAAGTGGGTCGCCTCGATGGGTTCGGTGCACTTGGTTGGGCTAGTGGCTGGTAAGCAGCTATAGAACCTAATGTTGCTAGCCTTTTATGAAAGTCAATGCATGTTAAGACCAAAGGTGGGTGTTTGATTACTTCAGATTTTAAATCTGTGGATCTGATGTGGCATGCATTTGCTGATGTGGTAAAAGTTCCGCTGGTAAAGTTTGTAGGTCATCAAACTAAACATACCAAAGATAATCCATCCTTGAAATCCTTGTTTTACCTTTTTTTGTCTTGAGAAAAGGTTGGATTTAAAATCGTAGACTGGAAGGTCTGGTTGGTTCTCAAGTCCTAAGGATTTTAGATTGGTAGCAATCAAACACCCGTAAGTCAGGGGTAGGAATGTTCAACGAGTCGAGCCAACTCGGGCTTAACTCAAGCTCGCTCAGTTAAACTCGACTCGAGCTCAACACCTAAGTTAAACGAGTCAAGTTCAAGTTTAACTGATAATTCAGGTTTGTAAAGGAATCGAGTTTGAATTGAATGAACTCGGCTCGATTAAACTCGATTAGACTCGTTTCACACTAATACTTTCAAAAATTTTAAATGGTTTAAATGAAAATGTGAAAAATTTAACTATAAATATATATCAAGGGGATACAAGCTTAAACAAGTCGAGCTCGAGCTCACCTCATAAAGCTCGAGTCAAGCTATATGTGAGTCAACTCAAGTTCAAGCTGGGCGGGTGACAAATTCCTTTTTTTAAAAAAAAGAAAGAAAAAAAGAGGGACTTGTTTTTTCATCAGATCCAGTTTAACTACAAATGTATACATTTAATTATCTCGGGATCCAACCAGTTTGTAACCTACCAAAGAAAACAACATAATCAAAGGAAAGAAACTCTTTCCCAATAGGTTAATTTATCAAATGATGTCATGGGGCCCCATACAATAAATGCAAAAAAGGCCTTCTTTTTCATGAAAGTCATGCTTTATCTCCCCCATTAGAAAGCGCTTTCTCACATTGGCATTTATTCATGGGAAAATGGCTTCCTACCAAACACAAAGACAAGAAGATATAGACTTCCCAGAGGTGTAACAAATCCATGAAAAAATATCTGCCTCATAGTTAATTACGAGATAGATACAAGAATTGATAAGGGAAGTGATGTATAGCTTGCAAAAAAAAAAAAGGCAAAACAAAACACCGGAAGATCACAAAAACAGAGATGAATATAAATGAAGAAAGTAACGACAACAAATATAAATGAATAAAAAACGTGGAAATAATTAAAAAAATGATATTAAGGTCAATGAAAAATTAAATTTTTTATACCAATATATTGTTATGTATCATTGTGAAAAGCGCAAATTGTAATTCAATACAAGATTGAAACAATAGAAAACTCGAAGGAACCGACTCATGAAGCAAAATAAATTGTTAGAGAAGTGAGTTTCCCCTTAAATGAAACCTACTTCCGACAAATGAAAAATGGATTTGTCCAAGCCTCCCACTCTCTGGTTAAAGTCGTGCCCCTCGCAGTGGGATTCTAATATGGATATATATTAATTCCACTCAATTCAAAAAAACCAGGCAGTTTATTTCCTTGTTTGTTAGGGCAGGGACCATTATTTAAATTCTGAATTTTAGTTGCACAGTGAAAGTTTCATGCTTACAAAGGCTACCTGGAGGTGCATTAAAATGCATAGCATAGCTGGTCGGCATAGGATGCTTGGTTCTACATTTTAAGATATTGTGGTGTGGTACCTAAGTTGAACAGTGTATTGCTGCCATTGTTGAAACCAATTTAAGACCCTATAGGCAGGGGGGGATGTGCGGCATTCCAGCCTCTTTTCTTTTCTGGGCTGGGTTGTTAATCTCTTGCTCACTAATCTCTTGCTCACTAGGAAATGCTGTCTGAAGGAAGTGTGGAGAAATGCTATCTGAAGGAAGTGTGGAGATTGCATTTTTCTGAAATCTACTTTGAGGAAAGCAAGATCAAGTTTTCAGTAACTGTATTCCATGATCTTTCCAACAAATGAGGCCCGAGATCAGCATCTAGCTACTATTTGGAAGTCTCGTGCTTAGTTCATCAATGGTCGCTTCTGGTTTGCATTGGCAAGCAGGAGTTGGGATATAATGATCCAAGCAGCCAACTTACCATACTACACATCTGATCTCATGGCTTCACTTCCACAAGCTAAAATCTGCAACCACTTTAACACTGATCAACAAACAGACACCAACAAAATGGAGGGTTGAGTTTACTCCAAAGAGAAAGCTCTGGGAGAGCCAATATGGGAATAACGTGGAAGATTGGTTTGTTATGGAAGATTCATGGATTCAGATAGCTTTGGTATTGCACAAAAGTGTGAAGAAGGCTGTTTATAGGATCAGCAAATGCCCGAGACCATAACATGTTAATGGATTCGTCATGCTAAGGGATACATGCAGGAGTATATTTTCGGAGGAGTTCCACCCTGCTGACAATAGTCCGATTATGGTTTTATCCAATCAGCATCTGGTTAAATATGTCACATAACCGCATGGAGGGTAGAGGCCAATTCAACAAAGATCTTGTTAATATATACAAAAGCATAGATTGCAAATTGTGTATATGGTTCATTCAACAGAAGTACCTTCTGGTTTGCTACCTCCGAAGCTGGATCTCTGAGATTGTGAGGGTCTTCCTGTTTCTGTCATTCATTTTGTATACAGCTCATTATTTTTGTTAATATCAGGAGGCTGTCCTCCAGCAGTTTTGTCTTCGGTGGACAGAGACAATGAAAAGAGGATGACTGTTGGAGTAGCACGTTAAGTAAAACGAATTCCCCTATGAAAGCTCATAAATTGCGTCTTCGAGATAGAGGCATACGTTTTTCATTATCATAGGCACAGTTTTGGTCCAGTCTCTGCCAACTAACATAAGTCACCATAAATAACTGACTTACTCAGGAAAAAAATTACTTGGAAAAATCTCATAATTTTTTATTGAACATACTGGAAACTGCAAAACCACTATTATATCCTAAATATGGGATGGCATGATGCAGCTTATATAGGTCCAGATCTGATAGCACTGTCCAAATCAGCAATTAAGTCATCTACATCTTCAATGCCTACTGATATGCGGATCAGATCCTCACTTAATCCCCGAGACTCCCGTACAGAAGTTGGTATGCTTGCATGTGACATAAAACAAGGCAAGCTGATAAGAGACTTAACACTACCTGTAGAAAATAATAACCGGAGAAACTTGTAAGCGAATGGCAGATATTACTCCCAATCAAGTAACAAACCAGACTGTATCATCACTACAGTTTTGATTATGGAAGCAGGAGAGGACAGATAATGTCATATCCAAAATAAATTCCAATACAGATTAATGTAATATCCATATGAACTTTCAACATGGACATTGTACTAAAAGGCTGCTTTAGAAGAAACATAAGCTATAATAGCACAGCTCATAGTAGTGCTCGTTCAACATGCTTCTAGTGCACCTTAATGATGATAATTTATTAGACCGTACAGCCTACCTCAGAATAAATAACTAAATTGAGTTAATACTTAAACAAGCCAGTTATCACTAAGAACAAAGGACATGGAAGTTCAATTACCAAAGCTGACAGTAATACTGAAGTAATTTGTGGATTCAACAATGTGCCTGGAGAGAGCCAACGATCCTGTTGTAAAGCTCAGGACAGAACCAGCACCTTTTGACTGAATTTTTCACAGAAAAGAAATGTTTTATTGTTCATGTTCCCAGTCCATCTTTTATCAAGTTGGTGGTCAATTGAGCTACCTGAGAATAGTGCAATGAACGCCCAGGGTGATCAGGAAGACCTGCATAGAAAACTCTTTGCACCCTAGGATGAGAAGAAAGAAACTCGGCAATCTTATGTGCATTTTCCTGTCAATAAAAAAGAAATAAAGCTACTCATTAATAAATCATAAAACACTAATGGAAGATTTTACATATATAATACCTGAAAATTATCTAAGCTTAGACAAGATTAGCATCTCAAATAACTAACATTCAAATGAGATCATTTATTAGGAAAAACAAAAAAGGGGTTTCGCTCACCATTAAAGCCAAACGGTATTATAGTGAATGCGAAGGTAAAATGTGTCCTACCACTTTTCCTTCCTTATTCAGCCCACGGGGTTTATCCAATGATGAGCTGATGGTTAAACTACTGACATTACAGGTGAGAAGTGCTTCATAACTTGTGAATAACTTGACCAGCTACAACTTCCAACACATGATCGACCAGGTGAGAAGTGCTTGATAACTTGTGAATAACTTGACAAGCTACAACTTCCAACACATGATCTACCAGGTGATCTCCTTGCGGTCAAACCTACATCTCCCTCAGAAAAATTTACATCTTTTTAACTACTGGTACTATGAACTATGAAGTTAACCTTCCTTGGATATTGAATATTTTGTCCACAGAAGTACCAAGGCTTCCAAATTCAAGTAATTATTCCTTCCTCAGGTCAAGGGAGGATTACAGCCAAAGGATGCAAGCTGCTCTGCCTTTAAAGGAACTCCATTAATCTAAGAAAAAGCAGCTTATAGAAACAATCAATCAGCTCATAACAATATATAGACATCGTCTCTATCAGCCCCAAAAAGGGCAAAAAATTAAGCATGACGACCATCTCATGTTGACTTTGCATAAACAGGCTGTCAGCAGGATAAAGGTACCTTACCAAAGTCCGAATATACACTGTGATATGGTACAGGAACAATGAGCAATATCTAAATCTCAACAATTTTGCTATATCATAGTCATCACGATACTAAATCATAGTATGGTACCATCAGGCTAACCAATGCAACATCCAGGAAAGAAATTTGAACTACTATAAATAGGAATTAGCAACCAAGCATAACGTCATTGGCATATTACCTCGTGTGAAATTCTATACAAATTGACAACATCGATATACAAACAAATATATAGTTTCCAGAAGGTAAACTTGCAAAAGCTTAGCAGGGTATACCTGCTGTTTTTCAACTCTTAAGGCCATTGTTTTGATGCCTCTCAAGCATAGCCAACAATCAAATGGAGCTAACCCAGAGCCCTCTGCATTTTGTAAGAAGTAAATCTCTTTTGCCAAACTACAGAAGCAGCAAAACATTTTACATTAGAGCAATACCAGAGACCATATAATGTAGAAAATTATATAAACTTGCTGGTTTTAGGCAGAAATGAAATCTAGAAGCTACATAAAGAAAGTGCCATAATCTGTAAGGAACAACTCAGTAGATCAATGAAGCATGGATACTAGGATGCTTTTCATGCAATAGGCTGAGCATGATTTCTAGAACCACTGCAAGCCTGATGTGAAATTGGCAGCAAGATATAAACTTCTCATATTTACATTTGATTTAAGCATTCTTAGTAGTAAAATGAATTCATAGAAACATAATAACAAAGGACCCGCTTGTTGCAGAGAGAAAAAAAAAAAAACGCTCTAATTCAACACAAAACACATATCAGTTCAATATCATATAGCTTTTCCATAAATAAGCTAGTTTCTTGATAAGCCTCGCACTGATTTGAAAGGTAGTAAACTCAAAGAATTCATTCTGAAATCGTATTTAATTTATCATCTGATATCGTTCTTCCAAGAAAAAGCAACAAGGTCTATGCCCAGTTTCCTTTCAAGTTTCAACAATTGGTCTAACTTCTAAGAATTAACAGTGCAAGACCATAAAGATTTACAAGCACAAAAGTGAAGTTTAATTTAGAAATGTGTTCTTCGGTTGGTTTAACAAAATATTGTTCATAATTTTTTTCTAAACCTAATCAACACTATAGTTTCATTTTCCTCATTCTAAATTGAAAATCTTAACCAAAGGAAATGGATGTCCATGACGCAACTCAAGTAGTGCACCACAGTCTAGGAAAATGTCTGACGTATAGCTGGACAAAAATGTTCTACTGCAACATGCACCAAATAAACTCACTTTCAGAAAGTAAACATCCAAAATCCTCCACTCCCTCTCATTCTATATACTCAATCAGGCATTCAGCAACTTGAAACTACAACTAAACACAAGAACCTTTTGTTTTGCTAGCCAAGACTAAACGTCTACCATGATTAAAAAGGTGTGGGCACTCCCGACCAATTTTTATGTCCTCATGCCAAATGAAAATTGCCAGAGTTTAACAGCTCATCCTTGCAGGTATAATGGTTGTGACTTGTGACACTTTGATACACACTAGTCAGACCAACATAAAACTGATGAAAAATTTAGTGCGGAAAAAATATCAATATATCAAATTTTTTGTTTTTCTGAAATTTTGAGTATAGTATTATTTACAATTCAAAAATACAGAACCAGTGTTAATAGAAAATACACCTAACCATTTCATATTTTTAACAAGATAATTATTTTTGCACCATTAATATAAAAAACATTCTCCAATTAGCCTTTGGTTATTACCAACTTAAGCATGGGTTAATATGATAAAAGGGCCAAAATACTGCTAATAAAGATAAATTGTAAGTTCATTAGTTTGTATTAGCTTTTCTAACTATATCTAAAAATATCAATGCATGATTATTTTTGTCAACATAACTTAGTTTTTTCTATTAGTATTTAGAACAACTGCTTGACATGTTTCATTGAAAAGTTTTTTCTATTAGTATTTAGAACAACTGCTTGATATGTTTCATTGAAAACATTTTCAAGGAAAACCTAATTGCATAGATAATTAGTCATATTTTTCATGCATCCTTGACTCCTGTGAATAATTACTTCTTATTCAGTCATAATAATAAATCAAGGCAGCATCTAACTCATTCATATTGACAGAGGTATGCTAGCCCTGTTCTAGAAGTTAAGAGACACACTGCCCAGATAGGCTAGCGTCATTTGACAACTGGGGCAGACAGCATAGCACAGGCTGAAAGGATCATATGGTCTACTTGTTTTTCCTTCTCCAGGATCACTTAATTCTTCCTCCTCATCTCTATCTAACCAGATAACTTCAGCACTAAATTAATACAGTAAGCTCATATCCTAAGAGAAAAGACACACATGAATCCCATACCATTTACTAAAAATAGTGACATGTACGAAGTCCAAAGTTGCATCGAAACCCCAAAGAGCTGCTTATCATTATAATGGGAGTTAACTTGTTGAAATAGGTTTAGTGCATAGCTGACAGCATAGATCCATATATTAATAGGCATGGAAAAACAGAGCACAAAATCAATTGTTTAATTGCTGAGTTTTGTGGTTCTCGGAACCATAACATACACTTATAATAAAACAAGATAAAGAACACTGCTGCATTTAAGAAGCCATGGTGTATCTGAAATAGGCAAATAGGGTGAACTTATTTCTGCTACCATAATTGCTGCTACTACTGCTTGTTAAACCTAAATTTCATGATCTGTTAATCAAAGGCACCTATCAATTATCATCCATCTTTGCCGTCCTAAAACAGCAAATGCATGGCTGTAGATATCAAAACATGAAAACTTTTTTCCTAGAGGAAAGAAGCGCCGATTCTCTTCTTCCTTGTGAATATGAATTTAAAGAAAAACAAGGTAAAAACAATGTTTTCCCCATCATGGAAGAACAAAAATCTTCAACCAATTCCGCTATCAACCAACCTTTCACCTTTTACAGCAAGAACTCCGGCCATTAAGTCACTATGTCCAGCTATAAATTTTGTAGCAGAGTGCATGACGATATCTGAAACAGAAAAGGAAAAAAAACTATGACATGTCAGCAGAACTCAGAGACTGCACCAGCAAGATTCCTAAAGTGGCAAGAATGTTTATGAAATCAGAAGGCTGTTAACTAGACCTGCCCCAAGTTCTAATGGCCGGGAAAGAACTGGTGACATAATGCTATTATCCACCAGCACCAAAGCACCATGAGCATGAGCCAGCTCTGATATTTTCTGAAAAATAAGAAGTGAACAAGTTTCATATTTTAAAATTCAATTGGTGCAAGTATACATGACCATGCAGAAACAGGGCCCACTAGAAAAAAATTAGCATATTTGTGGGTGCATAACAATATCAACATGAGCAATTACTTTTTATTGCTTTCTCATACATTAGAACATGTAAGCCACAGAATTAGTATCTAAAGAAGTTTCAAAATGAACTGGTTATTTCATTCTTTCCACCTCTATCAGCATTTCAGCAAATTTAGAACAAAGAATAATTTGTTTTGTTAGTTTCACCTAGAAAATACAGAAAGTCTGTTGAAATGTCAATAGAATTATATGACCTATAATTAATGCATAAAAACCGCCATGCTGTTTTCTTCGCTCTCATGAGAGATATAATTTACTTGTGCATTTGTTATGCAAGGCTGCACAAATTAACAATGATAATTATGCATATAATAAGTATAATATTGAGTGTTACATATATACACACACACACACACACAGAGCAGAAAGATAATTATAAAGTTACAAAGTCATGGCTAATGATGATTAGCCATGAAACCAGTATAATAAGTAAACAAATATGTAAATAAATATATATCTAGAAGAATTCTGTCCTATGGTGTAACAGGTATTTCTGGAGGGCTAAAAATTAAAAATATGTCGCTAAAAGTGGCATGAATTGTTGCTAAGAATACCATAAACTATTGTTGCAATGATAAACGGTCACTAATACTCAATTGACTACTGTTTTTTTATGAAAAATTTTTAATTTTTAACCATCCAGTACACGTAGATATATAATGGTGGTGAACTTAGCAAAATCTCAAATCATCCCCTTCTCTACATCTCGGATTGAGGGTCTCCCTCTCCCTCGTTAGAGGAGCATTCATTCCTCTCTTTCTTTGGTTCATTTCATAGTAACATCTGCCCTTCCTCTAATAGCAAAGAAGTAAGGACCTCTCTAAGCTCAAGCCTAAGGAGAATTGAATGGCTTGATATATATATATATATATATATATATATATATATATATATATATATATATATATATATATATATATATATATATAAAAGAGAGAGAGAGAGAGAAGCCTAAGGCTTATGACCATCCTTATCACTTTCAGTCAAACTTATGGTAACATGAAAGCCATCGGGCTTGAGGTGTGTTGATATGATTTTATGACTCTACGTAATAAAAGCAATTTATACATGTGCAAGGTGAGGCTACTCAGTGCTCAGAGCTTACTATGCCGGTCAAAATGCAACAACCTACAAACATTACACATTCCCTTGTAGAGCAATAAAAATCAATGCACAACTATGAAAATAAAACAACTTATAAAAGATGCACCTCCAAATACCTATTAACTAGAAGAAATAGAAAAGTCAGACAAACTTGTAAGATAGAACGACCACAATTTTGTCACTTGAAAGAGAGGTGATGGAAATTTAGATCCGAGCAGTCAATCCTCACCATTCTTCCAACTGATTATTGTTGAAGTATGAAAACATAAGTCTGGCATGAATTTCAGGACTTTTTACAGGCACAACATAAATCACTACTGTGGAAAAATTACAAGCAGCAAGACGGCATTATCATTTACTACTAAATCATTAAGAAGACAAAAACTTGCCCTTATATCAGAAATTTGTTGACGTGGATTTGTTGGGCTTTCCAGCCATACAATCTTAGTCTTTGGGCCAATTGCAGAAGCAACCTCATCCAGATCACTTGTGTCAATCCGTCTGTGTCATATAGTGTTAGAAAATAGTACAGCTTAAGCATGTGCAAACATCATCAGAAATACAGAAAAAGAGAAGAGACTAACCTAACCATTATTCCTCTTTTAGGAATAACTCTTGAAAGCAACCTATCAGAGCCACCATACATATCAGATCCAGCTACAATCTCCTGACCTACATTTGGGAAGCAAATAAACAGTAAGAAAAATGTGGCATGGATGAAAGGGAGTCTATGCGAACAGAAGGCGCCTACCAGCTTCAACAAGATGTGTGACAGCAGCCAGAGCAGCCATCCCACTTGTAAAACAAAATGCACGATCAGCTTTCTCGAGCTTTGCCAAAAGCCTGATAGTCACAAAGCATTAGCCACAGTAATCAGATAGAAATCTGCAACCAAGAAAACAGTGGCTAATGAAACTCACGATTCCAATGTGTCTCGAGTTGGGTTACCGCTTCTGGTATAATCATAAGGTCCATTCTCTACTGCAGACGGCTGAATTGAACAAAAATGAAAATATCTTTACCCAACAGATCATGGTCAAAAAGCAACAACCCACCTCCCCCCCCCCCCCCCCCCCCCCCCCCCCCCCCCCCCCCCCAAGTCTTAAAAGTTGGCATCATGTTTGTATTATATGGAAACAAGTTTAAAACATGGAATAACCATTATCCAAATAGTGATCATTTTCCATGTCATAGCACCAAGATTTCAACCAGCAATCACAACGAAATACAACCAGAATACAGGATACTTGAGCCCACTTTTCATTCACACCCTAGTTCACCTCGTTTTGCTGCAGTGCATTTGAATTTTGCTCATATTTGGTACAAAGTACAGGGAACATAGTGAGCTTTATCACCAGGCCAGACCCTTAACCGAGAAATATACTTAAATACCAACAATGATATTGATAAGAAATAAAGTCAAACAAGGGAACAGTAGGAAACAAGTTTCTATGTTGACAAACAAAGAATTAGAAAGACAATAACAAGAATATAGACAAACATGGAAAAATGGCTTTTGATCGTTTATCACCAGAACCAAGTAATCTGCATTTTCAATTATTCACAGTTGAAAATCTAAGGACGATGTCCAGAAAAATGTAATTCTACAAAAAGAAAATACAGAAAGTCTGCAGTGGGAATTACTTGCTTAAAAGTAGCGGTCTGGTACAAAGGAGTGCTTAGCGCATCATATGGATCAAACGAACACGAGAAGTTCGTCAAGATCGTCGAGACACTTGGCTCCTTCTCCTCCAAACCTAAAATCTCCACGAAAACCAGATTCCATAAACGTCTCATCCCCCAACGGTAGGACGTAACAAGAATAAAATTAAGAAAAAAAAAGCATTAACAATAAAAACCAGACTAAAAAAGAAGCAACTGTGCGGAATTTTCAAATCTTTTATACTAACCAATTCGAGGCCTCAACGAGTCATCCAGGCACTCTGTGGCACCATCGACCACCGCCTCCATGGCGATGTCACGTCCTCTACTCAGTTTCTGACTCTCGAGATTCCGCCACCCAAAGAGCGGTAGCTTCGAGCTCCGCCTGAAAGCTTTGACTCGTCCAGAGTAGTTCCACCCCTGAAGCCAAAAATGCAATAGGAAAATAACGATATACGACAAACCCAATTCGCAGCGAGAGAGAGAGAGCCAGTGCCTCTGTGTGTGTGTGAGTGAGAGAGAGAGAGAGAGAGAGCTCACACTTCTTAAGGCGGAGTGATTAGGAGAAAGAGAAGAATTATAGAGGGAGGCCATCAGAGATGGAGTCAGATGATGGTGACGAGAAGGGCAAGGTGGGAAGGAAAGGAGGAGCAGCAGCAGAAGAGAGAAAGATTCATGAAAGGGAGAGAGACTGTGCGTTCGTATTCAAAATGGGGAAGGAGAGAGAGAGGGAGGGCCGAGGGGGAAGAGAGAGAGATAAATCTGGACAACTCAGATTTTGGCGGAAGAGGAGTCGTTCTGTCGGAGTGACGCTGGAGCTGCGGCTGCACCTCCTTGGAGAGCGAATCTCCCAGGCTCCCAACTTGTTTGTTCAGCAGACCCTCTCCCCTAGAAACGTCATTTTTCCAGGAAATTAGCGTGTTCCCATCTACCGAAGTGGCAGATTTTCTTATACAAGTGGAACAAACAACATAATTGTTTTCATAAGTTTTCAACCACTAAATTAAGCAAACATCGTCGTAGTTGAACCTTACTCAAGTCAAGTCGAACTCAACAGAACATGCTTAGTTAGGCTCGACTCGAGGATACTTATTAAATTCATTTAGTTGTTACTCATTTAACTATTCATTCATTATAATTCAATAATCTAACACAGATTATGTAGTTAAGCGGAGTCAAGTTTAAAAGAATCAAGTTCTTATAGCTCCAACCCCACTTGTTTAACATTTTGAGCATAGATAAACGAATGGTGCTCAAGTTGAGCTTTGAAGAACGAGTTGGAATGGAGCTCAAGCTGGCTCCATAGTTGTGCAGCCCTAGTTAAAGTTGTTTAAATGAAAAGTGAGTGTCTCACTTTTCTCGCTTCAATCTCTTGTCAAGTAGGGGTGAACAATAAGTCAAGCTACTCGAGCTCGACTCGTTTAAACTCGACTCGTAAGTGAGTTCGAGCTGGATTATTAGTTGAACGAGTCGAGCTCGAGTTCGCGAGTCAACTCGTTCGTTTATTCGAGTCAAGTTCGAGTTCACTGAACTCGAACAGTTAAAGCTCGACTCTGCTCGAAACTGACTCGTTTTTTATTGAAAAACCGGTTTTCGGAAAAGTCTCAAAAGGGAAACTCGCTTTTCATTTTTCAATGCTCCTTTTTCCCTCTCTCCTTTTGAAACATTTTGCCTCGTTCTTCCTCGCTCTCCCCCAAATGCAACCCTAACATAACTCCTCTGTCGGCGCCTGCTTCAACCTTTAGGTAGTGTTTGATGGCTAGGAATTTTAGAATTGGAAATATATTTCTGGAAATATATTTCTTGGAATAAAGGAATGAGAAAAATCTTTCTGATTCTCATTTTGATGTGTGTGTGATGACTGAGAAATATATTTCTAGAAATATATTTCTGTGTTTGATGATAAAGAAATATATTTCCAACATTATATTTCTATGTTTGATAATAAGGAAACATATTTCCATATTTACATAATCTTTATATAGTTTCTTAAACACATACATAAATAATAAACCATCTACCAAAGCACGACCGACGATAAAATGTACATGAACATTACTAAGCAAGAGCTCCATTATCAAACTCAAATTTATTGACTGAGAATGCCATAATCAAGTGTCAATTTTCATGTTCAAACTAATAAAATTCAAATCCCAAAACAGCATGAAAGAAAGTTTAGCTAATACAAGATCTTAGAAGATGTGATTAACATCCAGCAAAGGATGAGGAAGAAGAAAAAAAAAAACCATAAAAACATGATTCCCAATGTTTGGAACAGAGCCCAAGTGTCACCACATTCACATGAAAAGGGAATGAGAAAAACAGTTAAAGGCTTGACAGAGTGGTAAATCCATTACTTGGAGCAGCACACCATATTTCCATATAGATCTAACAAATCTATAACAAATAAGAAAATTGAAATGTAATATTATGGTGGTCGCAACAGAATGCCAGTTAACAGCCCTATACAATTATTGAAAACACGGACACAACTAAATGCAAAAAACAAAAAAAGAAAAGGTGTTTTCACCTGCACAAGCTGTGGACCTGCTAGCTTCAGAAATGTAGCATTTGTCTGAGCTGCACAAGCACGTGCCATGAGTGTTTTTCCAGTTCCTGGAGGTCCATAGAGAAGAACACCCTTGGGTGGACAAACACCTAATTTCTGGACCCTTTCCTTGTGAGTCATAGGCAGTACAATTGCCTCAACAAGTTCTTGGATCTGCAAAGTAAATACCAAAATTAAAGCTTTAAACATCTAACGTCAGAACTAGAAGCAACATAAACTAACAATGTAAAAACATTGAACAGATTCCAAATTATAGATGAAGCATTTTCTCAAATTGTAAAAACTACCAAGAACAATAAAAGCAACGTAACTGGAAACTTTCACCAAAACTGATCTACCTGCGTTTCTAGTCCTCCTATGTCATTGTAATCTTCTGTCGGTTTCTCATCCACCTCCATGGCCTTCACGCGAGAATCATACTCAGATGGCAAAGTGTCCAATATCAAGTAGCTATCTTTATTAACTCCAACTAAATCACCAGGCTTTAATTGATCAGGGTCTACAAGTCTAACCACAGGAAGAAAGATCGTCTGCATGAAAGCATTCAGGACCACAGAAGCTTTTGTTAGAATTGCAGGTCAGACAAGACCATGTATTCTACAATAAATTTAACACAACCTATTACACGATACAGCTGAAAGAACAAAGAAAATTCTATTAGAATATGAATATCTAATGAAGAAAAAAAATAAAGCAAAGAAAACACAAGCAGCATCAAGTTTATGGGACTGTTTTCTTACTTGACGTTTAGAGGTTTTCAAAACGACGCACTTCCCTTTCCTTTGTGAGTCTAAATCAACATTAGCACCATCCTCCTCAGCCTCATCTTCAGGATTCATTTCTAGGATCTAAGTTGGATTTAGAATTAAGAGAGATGTCAGTTAGAACCATATGATTAGCATAAATGCAGACATTTTTTTTATCACAGAATAACAAAATAACAGAAAAAAGGCGCGAGCTAATGAAATCCAGTCAAAGAATGTTGGAAGCAAGCACTATCTTTGCATTATCACTTACACTGGAATCTAGTGTAGGAAACATGACAGTGCAACCAGCAAGAAACTATAATTCATCAGGCAGCTCAAACGCATGACGCGCACGCAAAAAAAGCAGAACATATCCATTTATGATTTGGAACTCCCAAAAGCAAAACAACCAAGCAGGATAGATTTCAAGGATATGATTTGGATTATTCCAACGAGGAAGAAAAAATCAATTTCGTTACCTCGACGATGTTTCCCACCAAGTAAGGTAGTTGCTTGTTGAGTTTGATCTTCTCTTGGTTCTTCTTGATCTTATCCCTAAGATTGTCCAATTTGAGGTTCGTTCTCTGCATCTCATCCTTCACAGAATGATGAAAAACAATGAAAAGCATCATAAAATAGTAGAATGAAAGAAGGCATGCAAACCAATACCGCCCCTAATCTGAGCGGATGATAGAGCCCCACAGACAGGGAGAGAGACCTTGAGGATCCTGATCTCATTGTCGAGGAGCTGAGACGCTCTGACGATGTCCTCGATGGGCATCGACGCTAACTGGTCCTCTTCGAAGAAGCTGTCTGTCATCTTCCCCTTCTCCCCCTTGCTCAGCACTCAGAAAAAGAGAGTGAGGAGAGAGAGATAAATGTTCTTGTTGCTTTTCTTGAAGCAGAAGGCTTGCTTTTCGAATAAGAAGGGACCCCATTTCCATCTTCCATCTCCACCTTCGTATCCAACAGCAGTGGGATTCTTCGCTTCCATTTTTTTCCAATCAAAACAAGAAGATGGGGAAGGCGGTAGCGGCAGCGCAGGATGGAGAACGAAGATGGAGGGAGAACGAAGGTCGTGCCCTAACGGGCAAAAAAATAATACTGGAAATATGTTTCCACCTCGCCCGGTGGAAACATATTTCCGGAAATAAAATTCCGGAATCGACCCCAACGGTCGAAAAATTAATTCCGCGTTTGATACGCAGGAATTTTTTGTAAAATTTGAATAATGTTTCTTAAGCTACAGTACAATTCGTGCGTATCAAACACTACCTTAGTGTTCCTGTCGCAATCGGCAGCTCCGCTGAAGCCTTCAAGGTTTCTATCGTAGCCGGCGGCTCTGCTTCATCCTTCATCCTTCAAGGTTTGTATCCAATTTATTTTTTATTTTCTCCTTTTTCGTTTCTCGTTACACATTCTCTTTTTTCTATGTCTGTAGGCAAGGAACTTCTTAAGTTAGTGGAGTCAACACTCTCAAAGGGTGCTCAACCAAGTGGCCAAAGAAAGGGATCTGATTCCGTTGGTGAGTCTTTTTTTCATACCATAGCACTTGTTTCCTCAATTTGTTTGCTGAAGAAAAACGTCAGTTAATTGTTGTGGTTGTATAACATCAGCTGAGACTGTGATGCTTCAACAACAGTGCTTGGAAGAGTTTCTTTCTCCTTAATAATCAGAGAAATAGTCTGTTATAGTTTTCGTGTCACCTCAATCAAGAGCATCATTAGCAAACAAAGGTTCCTATCACAGCCGGAAGCAAACCAAGGTTCTATTTTAGTTAATTTCTCATTGCAAAGACTTTTTTAGAGATTCCAACTACTTAATCTAGGTTTATTTGTTCATGCAACAACATTTAATTTGTACTCAGCAATGTACAGTTCTGTGCTTGGAATTTAAATTGCATAAATTGGTCTGTTGCAACTGTGTTTTGTTGATAACAGGAGGGATTGTGCTTGGCAGAGAGGTGAGTTTCTTTATTTATCAAGAGCTTAACTGGACAGTTGGCTGTATGGAATTTGAAATGAACCAAAGAAAGAGAGATTAGAAATTCATGAATTAGAGATGTTGTAAATGGACTATTCATCATTCAGCCAGGAACTTTGATGTTCATTTGTTTGTTACATTGCACTTAGGTACTCTGCAAAGTTTGTGAAAGAGTATATTGAGCAGTCTCGTCCAATATTGGTTTTGGGGGAGTATTGGGATTCTTGCAATTACACTCCCCCTAGTTACCACTTGGATTACAATCAAGGTATTAGTTTTAATTTTTTTGTATGTATTTCTATTCTACCCTATGACTTAAGGTTTTCTAAATTTTGCTGGTCTTTGTATGTGAGAAGACAATGTGGTTACAATTGATATCCTATTGTTCATTTAAGTGATAACATGTTGGTTGGTGGGAATAAAATATCCATGTTTTGTGGCACATGTCAGATCCTATAAGCTGAAGTTACATAATAGATGAGCTCCAGCATCGTTCTTCATGGGCCAATAGGAGTTTTAGAGCCCTGTGCAATCTAGAAGAAGACAATATATGATACTATAAAGTATTGTCTCAAACAATGATGTTTTGAAAATGTCGTGATAATAATGTAAACAAAATGCTCATCAAATATGTAGAGAATTTTCAAAAATTTAGCAGGACAAGTGACTATGCTCATGATTATTGACAGCCAATGAATAGTCGATGCACCTTAATCTGTTATCCTAGATATTGTATATTTTGTTGTTTTTTCAGTTGGGATTATTGTTTTTTATATTTAATAATGAGAATTAGTGCTTTTTATTTCATGTTCTCTTAGATTGTAATATGTTTATGTCAAATTTCATGTTCAAATAGGAGAACTTGAGGAGAAGGAAAAAATACTAGTTTGAAGAATGACAAATTTAAAAAGAAATATCATTGATAAGGGCAAGCAAGTATGTGATTCAAGACAAAGCTCAGATGATGTCCCAATCAGTACATTCCTCTAATGAAACTCCTATGGATTTGCAAGACATTGAAAATGAAAAGGCTTCAATAGATGCTCATGAAGCACGTGCAAATTATGTTCATGAAGCACGTGAAAATGTAAGTACTACAGTACACTGTTTATGATAAGTATAGGAGAATCTACATCATCAATGACAAGGCACAAATGTTTTACATGTTTTGCTAACAAAAAGCAAACGATTTAAAGTTTTAAATCCGAAAATACTTCAGATGTCACGAAGAAGCTTATGGAAATGAGTTCCAACATCGAAGCTCAATCAATAAGAGAGATAATTGCAAAACTAGTGGCAACCGAGGAGCATGCTTTTTTATAATGGATAATTGTTGGTTGAGGTTCCTTCTTATGTTTTGTTTTCCTAATTGGGTGCCAATTTCAAGAATGACAGGTAGGAGAGATGTCATTAAATTATATGAAGATGAAAAGAAGAAATTGAAAGAAGCCTTGAAGGGTGTTGATAAGATTATGTTGACTACAAATATGTGGACATCAAACCAACAACTTGGATATATGGCATTAACAGCACATTTCATTGATAAAGAGTGGAATATGCAACAACGTATCATCAACTTTACCGAAGTTGAGCCACCTCATACTGGTTTAGTTTTAGCAAATGTAATTGCTAAGCATCTTGCAAATTGGGAGATTAAAAAGAAAATAATATTTATTACAGTTGACAACGCTTCATCAAATGAAGTTCTTGTAAAAAAAAAGAGAACATGAAAAAAAACAACATCAACTTGTATTATGGAGATAAATTTTTTCATGTGCGATGTTGTGCACATATTTTGAATCTGATGGTACAGATGGGTTGAGTTCCATTAAAGATGAAATCAGTAGCATTAGAGATGCAGTAAAGTATATCAAAGTTTCACCTTCAAGACTCCATGGTTTTGCAGCTGCAGCTAGAGAGTTGGAAATTTCAATGACGAAGAAGTTAGTGTTAGATGTATCAACTCGATGGAATTCAACATATTTTATGTTGAAAACAACTCTTGCATATAAAGATGCTTTTGTAAGATATAGCATGAAAGACCGAGACTTGATATGGTTGTTTGGACCTGAGGATTGGGAAAAAATAGTAGTGATATGTGATTTTCCTCAAATTTTCAAGAATTTACCGGTCAAGAGAAGAAAATGAAGAACAAATGGAAATGATAATACAATCTTTACAAGATGTTTATGAAACTTACATTCAAAGAAATGAAGTTGATGACAATATTTCTACCATATCAACTAATTCCTCCAGTATTCAAGGTCGAGGGAATCGAGACACATCACGCGGTGGAAGAAAGCTATTTTTTAAGTTGTTAGGTAAAGCTGAGAATGTTTCTTTTCAGGTCACCAAATCTGAGATAGACACATATTTGAAGGATGGATTGATTAAGCATGATGATAATGGTGATGAAGATTCTTTCAATATTTTGCAATAGTGGAAGGATAAGGAATCTAAGTATCGAATTCTTTCACAAATGACACGTGATATGTTGTCAATTGCAATAACTTTTGTTGCTTCAGAAAAAGCTTTTAGTACAAGAGGTCGAATTCTTAATGATAGTCGTAGTTCATTGATACCAAAAACAGTTGAAGCTTTGGTTTGTTTGGGTAATTGGATAAAGAATGATGGTGATCCAATGCATGAAGTGTTAACAAAAGTAAGTATGTTTTGAAGAAATTGTATTCATTAAATATTTTGTGAATCATTTGTTAATTGACTGTATGTATTTCTTTTAGGTTGAGGATGAATCAAGTGAATATGTTTCATTAGAATGATTCGAGTTGCTTCTTGGTAATGCTTGTTTTTTATCATTCTTTTGTTTACTTCTTTTCTTGATCTAATGTGATTTTAGTGTTTGTTTCCATTGCCTCTTGCAGTTTTCTGCTTTGATGTCCAATGTTCATGACTCATGATTGTGCGAAGAGCTTCTATATGAAGTGAGTATGTGAATTCGAGTCAGTGATACAGTTTCTTATCTATCCTTCACCTCTTAAGAACAGATTTTTAAATTGACAATAATGTGATGTAGCCTTTTTTCTATGTTATTCAGGAGCTTGTTGTTATTGGCTAGAGGAAGGGATGATTCATTTTCAAGTTTTGGTTTCTTGAGAGGAGAGAGGGTTCTCAAAACATTTGTTCACATGCTCAAAACATTTGTTCACATGCATACTTCTGAACAAGCTAATTATATAGGAATTTGTTTTCCCAATAGATATTTGCTCCTTCTATTCTCATAGTAGTTGTGGAAGGAATTTGTTCTCCTTTTGTGTTGCATTGTCAATAGGTCCTTCATCTTGCTTTACTGGACTAGTTTTCTTGACTATCATTTGATTTGTTTATGATAGACCATTTCTCTTTTTGCAGTTTATTTTCAGCACAGAAGTGAATTCATTTTGCTTATCTAAAGTATCTATTGATGTATATGTATTTGTCTATTTGTCCACATGAAATGGTTGTCATTTGACTGTTTACACTTTAGAACTGTGAGAGGAATTTACCAGTCATGATTTCCTTGTTTTGTTTATAATGTTGTTACCGTTGGCAGCTACGGTGAATAAGGTCTACTGCGAATAAATAGTTGATTTATATGTCATTGTAAGTGTTGGGAGGTTGGAATGTGAATTCTCATGCATGTGATTGAGAAAGGTTAAGGTTCTCCTATTTCTGCAGTGCCAAGAGGCGCTAAATTCATTATTAAGTCCATAAGGCTAATTGTGTCGCCATTATCTTTATTGCAGTTGCAGGTAAGCCTGCATGGTGTTGTACTTCAGCTCTCAGCCAGGAATTCCAAACTCTCCTGCATTTGTAGTTATTAATTGGATTTGCATCTACGTTTCATCCTCCCAATTGTGTGGTTTTGCAATGCTTGTTTGAATCTTAGCCTTTTTTCACAACTCACGAGCTATATGGTTTCCGAATCGGGATAGGTTCCTGGTTACCAAAATCGTGTTTTGTTGCAATAGATAAGTTTTTTTTTTTGTGTTCCTTGGTAATGAGTTAATCGAGCCTTACTCGAGCTCGTGCTCAACAAGTAAGGGTGAGTACAAAACGAGTTTAACGAGCTTAATCGAGTCGAGCTCGACACGTGACTATCAAGTCGAGTTTGAGGCAGTGCAGTCGAGTTATTTTTGAGCTCGAGCCAAGTCGAGCTCAAGGTCTTATTTAGTCGAGCCGAGCTCGAGCTGACCGAGCTCGGGCTCAACTCGGCTCGTGTTCAGCCCTATTATCAAGGCAATTTTGGAACGCAGTTAGGGCTGAAAGCTGCTCAGGTTTGAGCCCAAGTCTGGCCTGTCCGAACCTGGACTGCCCTTCATAGGGCCCAACCAAACTCGACCTCGAATAGAGTTGGTCTTAAAAGAACAAAATGAATCATGGATCATTGAAGCCACCTGAACTATATGCTGCCTAGACTATCACCAAAGGCCTCCTTCCCCTTGACTCCAAGGTTTAAGGCTATGCCAGGATTGTGTCTTTGCCTATAAAAAGCTTTAAGAACATAGCACCCATTGGAATAGCATCGTTACACTACCAACCAGACCAGGTATGCTATACCCTCGATTTCCCAACCCAGCCTAGTCCATATGATATTTTTTATTCATTAAAATAATATTATCACTACACAAACTTTTACCAGTAAAATGTCCATAGCAAAGAAATAACTATGACTGCGGTGTATCGTGATGAAATATGTTTTCAATAGCATTAGAAGATCTTTTAGAAACTTGCTACAAATAAGTAGACGTGCTGAAATTTGAATAATATCGTGCTTGCAACCATTTCTATTAATTATCGCATCCTTGTAACCATTTCTTTTAATTAATGCATTTGTAAACGTGATTATCTTATTCTCTTGTTTAATTATTGCATTAATTTGTCTAACACGTTAATTCTTGTCATTCCTGTTGTTATCTCATTATTTAATTACATTAATTTATTGTATTTTTGGGTGTCCATTTGCTTATCGTCTTTCCTTATTATCTCATTCTCTCGTCATTGTGTGCCTTGTTAGGTTCATTCATGTCCTTGTTGTTATCGCATTCTCTCGTTATGGTAGACTCATGATTATCTCATTATTTTGTTACGTCAATTTCTCACTTTTTTTTATGTCCATTTATCTCCTTCCGTTGTTATCTCATTCCCTCGTCATTGTGTGCATTGTAGTATTTTATTTTATCCTTTCTTGTCATTATTGCATTAATTTGTCTTTGTTTACTTAACGTCTTCTTGGCATACGCGTTGCTATCTCATTCTCATGTATTCATTCATGTCCTTCTTGTCATTCCCTCGTCATTGTGTGCATTGTAGTATCCATTTTATTTTCTTGTCATTATCGCATTAATTTGTCTTTGTTTACTTAACGTCTTCTTGGCATACGCGTTGCTATCTCATTCTCATGTATTCATTCATGTTCTTCTTGTCATTATCATGTTATCTCGTTATGGTAGACTCGTTATCTCATTCACTCTTGTCATTGTGTGCCTCATTGTTTGCATTCGTGCCCTTAGCATATAATCAGGTTTGTGTGTAATCACATTATTTCATCATTGTTTCAATGATTGTTACAAAGTCATTTACTGTATGATACATTACGAGAACTGACTACTATTGGGAAGGACGAACTGAATCCATATGATACTGTAACAATTAAAAAAAAATGATTATCAGAATGTGCTTAAAGTTGAAACATATAAAATGCATATAACATATAAAACTTACCAAGAGTTCCATAAAACTGCCATGATCATATACATCTTACATAAATGTGGATGGCATGTAGGTCTCAACTGCACCGTTTGTATACAAAACATAACCAACTTTCTAAGGATGATTTTTTTTTTTTTTTAAGTCCTACCTCTTTTCTCCAAGGTGCTTTTTTGTCTTACATAAACTCCGATCTAGCTTCCTCTTGAAATCAATGACTGGTATACTAGTGGCCTCATATTTTACAACCTTCACCCCAACATTATCAAACACCATATTAGCAGAACCATGTTTCTTCTTCTTCTTCTAGGGGTCTAGGGTGACGGGACCTGCTGCTTTGAGCCATCTTTTCATTGTCGCCTTACTGTCATAGTATAGATTTGAAATATTCTCTATAGCTACGTTCACCAACTGCATCATGCATTTATGCGTCTGGTCATTTATTGCTACCAGATCGACAACATACTACCATCACAAGAAGGAATTTACGGAGAAATCTTCATTAACTCCATCTTTAAATGTTTGGTTCATCTACCTAAGATGTATCTCTTTGGCAGTTCCTAAATGTTATTTCGATCGAGAGTCTTTAGAGCGTGACAACACAAAATACCTTTAAATTCAAATTTCTTACAAAAACATTGGACATCACTTGTTTCAATGTCATAGGTCACGAAAGAATCATTGATCTTAGTTGAACCTCTCACCCTTTCTATCACAAGATATACAAGGCAACTTGATTGTTGTGCATGTAATTCTATGTCAAAGTTAGTCGTTTGTCTCTTCTTTAAATTGTTCAAATGCAGTTAGTGTGTACAAAGCTGCAATTTGGTTAAGGATATTCACACCCAGACTTTGAGGCTGACATACAACAAGCTCACAGTCCCTAAGACCATTCAAAAATATGTCATAGTGTTCCATGAATCGAGATATTTGTAAGAAAGAGTACAATCCCCTTTTCAGTGCAATGTGCATGTTCTTTACTCTTGGTTTGCTTATCATGCATGCACATAAGTATTGTCTTTCATATGCCAACACCCACTTTTCTTTGTCCTTGTATAATTTTTGAAGCCATATCTTTTCTTGTAGGTTATGTGCTTCAATCATTTGTTTTTACATACATTAGAATGTCTCACAATCTTCGCACTTAAGAACACAATTTGTAAAACTCTCCTTAAAGCCAATATTCTGATTCATTACATATCCTATGTTCTTCACTGCATTTTGAAATATATGCCACAAACACAAATGATGATGCGCTTCTGGCCATACGAGGGTCATTGCAGCTACTATTGCACTGTCACCAACTGTTAGTACAACTTTGGGGTGCTTCCCGTTCATAGCCTCGGTGAATACCTTAAACAATCACTCGAATGTCACAATAGTCTAATCAAAGTAGAATGCACCACTAAAAATACAACTTTTCAAGTGATGGTTCACCCCATAAACGGAGCAAAGGGCCACCCATGGGTATTGACCTTTATGGTTCTGTCAAAAATAAGCACATCGCTAAAGCATCCATAATTTAACCTAGACCTTGAACCTGCTCAGAAACCATTTGTAGCATAACCATCCTCGTCCATCTGAATGTTTTTGTAGAAACATGTCTTTTCTTAATGTTTTTTGAATGGATTTGGCGAATGCCATAATTTTTCCTACTTTCATCAATTCTATCATCTTTTCCCTCAAGTGGTTTCTATGATCCATGCACGTGAATGAAACATTCTTATGACCATTTTGGTAGTATACCTGCGCCATCAGCCAACTCACTTATTTCAGCATGTGACGATGACAATTTAATGTGACCTCAACATGCGGCTCATGCGAGAATGTGTCAATGGATGGTTGTGTTCAATCATCACAGTGTGAATACAATATTTTTCATTTGAACACCCTTCTAGTTCCAAATTGGCAGCACAACCGCACCTTGTATCAATCTTGTGCTTGATTACATATGTTACTGATCTCTTCCATCCTTGTTTGGAACAAACATATGACCTTGGCACAACCATGCCCTATGCGAAAAACATAACAATTGTTGAAACTGTATGTTACATCCTCTGTATCAAACACCATTCCTATAGCAAGAGCATGTTCTTCTAGATCTTTTGTCTCGAACTCCATTCCTACAATAAGAAAATCAAATCCTACAGCAGGATCACATTCTTCGGTATCCTACGTCTCGAACTCCATTCTTACAGAAAGAGCATGTTCTTCGGGCTACTTCATTTCAAGCAGAGTGACTCAATCTCTTGTTTGTCGCCATCCATTGATGTAGATATTTTATACATTGTGTCATCTACAATGCATAAAATCAATCGATCAAATAGCATTTTAACATTATCCCACAAATTATTTGTTTTACGCATAAGTTCCTTCCATCAAATAACATTCAACATTATCTTACCATAAAGTCCATCGATCAGAATTTATCTCGTGTCATTTAGCTATCGCTATCCCTTAGAAAAGTGTTCTCATCTCTTTCTCTCATTACCATTCGTAGCCTTCGTAGTAGACTCATTATTATCTCATTAATTTGTAATCATTCTTTTTATTACGTGATCATATTATCTCATCTCCATTTACTTATCACATACTTTGTACACATTCTTCTCTCATTTTGACATTAATAATGACAGAAATGGTTACGAAATAATGAGATAAACTGAGATGCATAAACTTATCCCCTAAAGTCGTTATCTCACACATTCGTTATGTCACAATTTTGTTATGTCAAGCAAATTATCTAAAGCCCGTTACATCGTAACATCCACATGAATTGAGATGCACTCATTATTTCATCAGTAACATTATCTACCGCATGAACTAGGATGCACTCGTTTCCTGTTGCATCAACATTTTCTTCCTTTTTCTCTACCATTACTTTTCCTTCAGTTCCTCATCAAGTGCTCCTTCAATTTCTTCGAATGTCCAATCATTGAAAAAAAACCCTGCAGAAGCTATGGCAATTGTCATTTAACGTCAACAAACAAAAAACCACAGTGACATCATTATGAATTCACTGTCCTTTATTTCTGTTATCATTCCCACCATTTCTGCTCCAAGGTCAAGCTATCTTCACCGGCAACCTCTGCTTTTCTTCCTTCCTTTAGCAGGAACCTCTCTCTCTTGTTTTTCTTCTTCCTGACCGTCTTCCTTCTTTTGTATGAAATAATGCATGCAGCGTGAAGGAACACATGTAAAGTAAGGGCATTCAAGTAAATATGTATATGTACATTTTCTAACATAAAGATCATTACTAAAACTTTACATATATGTAGTATGTACCATCTATAAGGATATTCAATTAAATATGAACATATACATTTTTGTTCATTAAGGTCAATACTAAAACTTTACATATAGATAGTAGGGTCTACCCTCGATGTATGCTCGTTGCGTACTTCAGGGTGGTGCACGTAATTTGGTCTCCACCCAGGGTTGTGCCAACATTCTCCTCATCTGAATGCCACTGCCAGAAACCTTCCCTTACCTATTGCAAGGATCCGTCGATGAAACGCCATCGTCGCCACATGTGAACTGCCACCATCATTGTCGATTCCTTTATCCTGACCATTTCTCTCATTGTCTTCCATAGGTGGTAAGTCTCCCTCTCGCTCTCTCTCTCTCTCTCAAAAGGGGTCACTTCTACATGCTCTAGTTTCTCTATCGTCCATCATGGGTGCCCCACGTACTCTTCCTCTTGCATCTAACATCTAGCACCAAGGACCTCTTCCTCAATTGTCATCTGGCACCTAGTGGACTCTCCCTGAACTACATTCTTGCTCACTCTTTCTCTCTCTCTCTCTCTCTTCTTTGTCAAACACGACAATCAAGATCTCCCTCTCTGCTTCGGCACTGCATCCTTGGTATGATGCCCAGGCCTATTCCTGGAACCCAAGTCTTGTTGGTTCCATCCATGGGGCTTTTCTTATATGGCAGACTACATGTTCAACAAGTAGGCTTTGGAAATTTTGTCTTTGGACCTCAATACGCAAGGCATGAACCACTACCTCAGAAACTTGGGATTTTGAACAGGATGCACCACTCGTCTTTCTGGCTATTAGCTGCAGGAGCTTGGTCATTTTCTCAAGCAGAACATCAATGGCGGCATGTTTTCCTTGGCAGATGTTCCAAGCTTATTCGCAACATTATGGCAGAGGGCGGGAGGGAGAGATATTTTATTGTTTTCCTCACAAATTTAGGCTTTCTGCATCTCTATCTCCCCCACTTTTCCAATGCCTCAAACCACAAGATGGTGTTCAGTTGCAGTCATGGCAGTCTATGTTTTGTCATATTTAGGATTGAATGTTCATCTCTCATGTCCGTCCCAAGGATTGGTAATTTGGTGGTGCTCAGCCTGCACCACCCTCAACTTTAGGAGACATACCACTTGCTTTCATTGTGGGATTGAGTGGGTTTCTCATCTTGATGTTGTTTGTTCTCGTCAGCTGACTTCCCCCAAGTCAGCTATTGGCACGTTGCCTTCACAAACACTGCAATCTTTCTTGGTCAGGTTGATCGATGTGCCTATTCATCCTTCACATCATGCTTTGTCGACTTCACCATCTGCTGGTGGCTGCTTTTAGTCGAAATTTGGTGCTGGAGTTTGGTCAAGCTCTTCTCATTTAGGGTATGTTGCTACAGATTCCTGTAACAAGCAGTCTGCCTCCAAAGCTAATTATATATGCAACCTTTGTGTATAAAATTTCATGTGCCATTTTAAGCATGACAAAAAAACCCATGATTAATACCAAGAGGAGCTTTTTTGTAGGGATAAAAACGAAAACTGCAAAAGAAGATTTAGGGATTCGATAAAGGTAAAATTTGTCAGTTCGTATATGCATATCGTTATGACCAATATACCCCTTTAAACAAAGAAAAAATCTCTTTCATTTTTTTGTCCTGCTTATAGCATTATTTCATTATCTTATAAATATTTTATTTTCTCATAAACATTATCTTATATTTATGTTTAACGTTATCTCATATATTTATCTATTATCTTATTATCTCATAAATATTTTATTATCTCATAAACATTATTTCATACTTATGTCTAGTGTTATCTCATACATTTGTACATTATCTCATTATATCAATTTTTTTGTTATCTTATACTTATGTTTGGCGTTATCTCTTACATCCATCCATTCATTATCTCATAAATCTTTTATCATCTCATAAATAATATTTCATACTTATTTGTTATTTAATACCTATTTATCGAACATAAAAGCAGTAGGATTTACCCTCAGACGAGCGTATGCTGGGGTGGCACACGTAACTCAGTCTCTCTGCGGTGCATGTAATTTATTTGCCAGAGTGGTTGGTTTCGTGGCTTAATGCATTTCAGTTAATGCCCTGCTTCATGATTAAATGGCCCTAGCATTTGGTGGGGCTATCTATTTGTTATGCTTTGGTTATTATATCCATGGGTGTATGGGTGCATGTCTTCGTTGGTCGCAGCTTTTCTTTTATCCTCGTTTCCTTCTGCCCGCAAAGGAGTTTACGGCTGCTTTCTCAATCAGGTTCAGAAGATCTGAGGCTCACTATTTCGATTCCCTAACTTCCTGCCCCACCCCCACATTCTGGTGTGGACCTTGCTGGCGGCTTGTAGGAACTGTGACCGCCTTAACCTCACCACCTCTTGGGATTCCACTTCAATCTTTGCTAGAGACCTTGGGTGTTTCACTCAAACCTTCATCTGGTGCATGAGATGGAAAGCCTCATTGCTCAATGCAAGATGAGTCTCTCACATCTATGCAGTCGACTTTGTCCCGTGATAGGCAGCAGGGCCCCCAGTCCCCAGCTAGACTATCTACTTGTATTAGAAAGCCAAAACTTATTTTTGAGTAGTTCTGATCCGACATGGTGCAGCGTTCGGATTTTGCAAGATCGAGTGGATTTAAATATGAATGGACAGTCACTGTTGTAGTGGATGCTTTGCTTTCTCATTTAGGCGATTTCAAATAACTGAGGAGTTATCAGATCATCACCATCGCCCCAGCATAGGCTAGGGTTTTCATACTACCACTCAAACACACTAAAATCATGCAGCAGTTATTCAGTAATACTGGGCATCAACGACGCTTCCAGGTTTGATGGACTCACTCATTGGGGATGTCATTTATGCCCAGTCGGGGTGTGATAGAACTGGAAGGCAGCTAGATGTGGTATGTTGGCTGTTCTACTTGGAAAGTTGTGAGGCTCCTAGGGAACAACGTGGTTATTCAAAGGTAGACGTGTGAGCATGAGGAGTTCGGAATTGGTTACATTGTTTGGCATTGTGGTACTCATGCGGGGTAGCAGGGATATGGCTTGAGGGCTTATTTTTCTATGGTTTGGCTATGATCTTTCTCTGTTGGTGTATGCCTATGTTGTCCTTTATTTTCCATATTTTTCCATGTGGTTCCAATGCTGTTGTGTGCTATTTTTGCCTCCAACAGCTTGTTCTTGTTGGTAGCCTTTATAATATTGTGTGTGTGTGTGTGTGTGTGTGTGTATATATATATATATATATATATATATACAAGATGGTTTGTTATTTCCTTTTCCCCTTGGCTGTAAAAACTCTCTCTCTCTCGTATACCATGCCCCCGATGGTCATCGGCTCATTGAGGACTGAGGAGGTCATGCCTTTGGGGAAATTCAATTATTTGAGTCAAGAGATTAAGTAGTTTTTCAATCTTAATTTTGTAGGTGTGTAAAACTTCATTTCTTGATCTCCAAGAGCTGCCATGTCAGCCTATTTATAACTCTGGCAACATTTGAGAACTTAGAAATGGTAAATTTGGGAAGCAGGGAAATTGACAAGTTTCAACATAATTAATTCCAAAAGAAAATATATGTTAATTTGGAGGAACCATTCTCTACCAAAAGATCTTGAAATTTTGTGGACATTCATTTAGACAAATACAATCTAAGATATTTCCACTCATTGTCGGTCAATCAACATTTTAGAACATCATGGTGCAGAATTAGAGAATGGTTCCCGAAGACAACATAAGTTACATAAAACCATATGCCTTTACGGTTTAACTGTCTTGCTTTTTACAGTGGTATAATTATTATTTTTGTTTAATTCTAGTAATTACGATGATTTTGATTGTGTATAGTTAGTACTTGCTTGTTATTTCATAGATACATTGAAATTCTTCATCAATTTTTACTAGAAAATACATTGCAAAGATTTATTACCTGACCCAGGGAAATCTCCTAGTCAACTGGCCGAGCCATCCACTTGGTCGTACGCCGATCTGAATCTGATTCATGAGTTTGCCAATTATGACATGTTTTGGACACAACAGTTGTTATATACAAAACTATATTATACATGTGGTAGCTTGAACCTGACTGGGAGATGGTGAACTTGTTAAATTTGGCTATACCATTACATTGTGTAAGTTTTGGGATCATACACCAGAAGTTCACAACTAATGAACTCTGTTTGGTCTCATTCTGTTGTGTAATTTTGTATTTCATTGTTTCTTTAATTGTTTAATAATAATCCAGGTGCCTAATCTCCCAACAGCTTTACAGCATGTGAGGAAGGCCTAAACTAGTTGGAATCGCTTCTCCTATTTCTAAGAGAGTGTTGTCAAGGAAGGCCGAATTGGAGAGAATCCATTTTTACATTATAACAGTTTTTTAAGGGATGTAAAATACGAGATTCTCTGTGAAGGAGGGAGTTGGAAGGTTGTTTGAAAGAGGAGTTACATTGAAGACTAAAAGCAATGGTAAGATGGTTGGCCGAAGGTGATTGGAATTCAGCCTTCTTTCATCAATATGTAAATAATCAGGCAAGAAAAAGGGAGCATTTCAGTTATTGAGATTGATGGAGTGTACTATGATGACCTACATCTTATTTTGGATAAGCTCATGATGTTTTTTAAGCACTTATTTTCTAGTGATGGTCTTACCAACTGGTGGATTAGGAATATGGACGATGGCCCTAAAGTTACTACTCATGAAAATGCAAACATAATGATGCCAGTTTTGCAGGAGGAGGCACATTTACTTTCAGCATGGTGAATGGCAGGCCACAGGCTCAGATGAGTTTGTTATTGAGTTTTAGTTTTATGAGAAATGTTGGCATGTAATTGTTTTGATTCTTCTTGGAAATGGCAGATATTTTTGAGATTGGTAGGATTGTGAAAAGGTAAATATCTCCCATATTTCTTTAATTGCAAAATTTCAAGGGGTAACCGATTCGAATGATTATAGACCGATTGTATTATGCAATTTTGTTTATAAGATTATCACAAATGCTATAGTTAAATGAATGAAAAATATAATGTAGGGTTGTTGGAAAGGACCAAGGTACATTTGTCCCAAAAAATATTTATTCAAGGTCAAATCTTGATAATTCATGTGCTGGTTAATAGTTTCGCCACAGCAAACGATGATCATAATGATGAAGTTAGATATCTCAAAGGCTTACAGATGGTAGAATGGAGTCTCTGGCATTTGCAACCTTAATAAATGGAAGGGAAAGTGAATTCTTCAATAGTGAGAAGGGGATTCATCAAGAAGATGCATTGTTTCCACTTTTTTTTTTTATAATAGTTGTGAAGATGTCAAGGAGGCTGCGATAGGTTTGGTCAGGAAAAATTAGTATATCACATTTTATTGATTCAAATTTTTTCTCTCTCGGCTTGACTTGGTTTGGTTATGAAATACTGTTGGAGCTATAGATGCACAAGCACAACTAGAGTAGACATCAGGTTACCACCTCTTTACTAAGTCCCCAAACACAAGATCCCCCACTTGATTCAGTAGTTTCATTCATATACTAATAGCCATAACAGGACTAAATGACCATAACAGCTTATATTACAAGGTAGTCAATGTGCAATAACCGATTTTTCGTGCGCCAGTATAGTTAATAACTAAAATACCTTTAGTTCACACTAAAAAAAATGGTAAACACAAAATTGTTAATGGAAAAAATAAAAAGACAGTGGAGGACTTTTCTTTTTTAGTGAATTATCAAAATGATCCTCTTTGGGAAAAGGGTTTTGCCAAAAGAGATTCTAAGGTTGTGGCACAAAGATTTTTGCTAATGAAGATAAGGTTTTATGTAGCGCATTACCACTTCCGCCATTGAATCGCTCATTGTAAGGGCTATTCTTTGGTGTAGAGACTTTCGCCACTAATATTGATGTACTCCAACCCTTTTGCAATGCAAATTACTATTTGTCATCAAAAGAATGCTTGGTGCTACAAATTAGTGATGCAAGCATTACCTGTGTCATAGAATATGATTTTCTTGTAATGGCCTCAGTCCAAGGTTATAAAATATTTATTGTAGCTGGTTCAAAACATAGAATTAAGAATGGCTTCATGAAATATCCTCTCATGGAAGCCAGAACTAATTATCATTAGTTAGAGGCCTCAGCATGTTGGTGAAAAGTGAGAGCTTCTCTTGCCAGAAATCACCCTCTAGTTAGTGTGGATGCATGGATCTGCCAGCATTCCGTGCAAACAGGAGCTGAGCTGTGAATTTTTTGTCAGAGGCGCCAAACTATGGTTTCAAAATTTTAACAGGGTTCGAAATAGAAATTTTCAAATTTTTTATATATATTAAACTAAATTTTTTTAGATTTACATATAAATTTTTAAAATTTATAAAATCTAAGGGGGGCTAAGGCCGCTGCCCCTCGCTGCCATTCCCTCCACCCCTGCGTGCAAACAAGGGGATGTATATGCTTATAGAAAATCCTTCCATGCCGTTAAACTATACCCACTTAGGTATAGTTATTCAGTCAGCAGAAGTAGACTATATCGGCAACAGAAAGCCTGTGTATTTTGTCTTTAGACGCTTAGACCATAGCTGCTAAAGTCAGTTGTCTACAGATAATTAAGAACTGTCAATAACAGCTGAAAGTTTTGTAAAATACAAAATGACAAATTAAAAACACCGGGAAATTGCTTAATTAGCATATAGGGTTCCCTAATCTCTCTGGCCTCTCCTCTGTTTGTAAATGAAGAATTTATAGAAAGGTGAGCTGATACAATCTTTACCTCAAACAAACACAGCAGCACACATTATGAAATGCGTAAAATGGATAAAGGCACCTATCTAGACCTTGGGTGTCTGGTAGTTGAATGAGAAATCTAATTACTTGAAACATGGTGTAGTACTCCGTAGTTTGTATGATTTTTAACTTATAAAAGTAGACATGACTTTTCTGGAGTCTATGTCATTCTTCAGATTTCACACTGACTACCTTGCGATATAAGCTGCTAGAATCGGAAGCTTGTAAATTGTTAAACTCAAGCTTTAATGAATGAAGGTTGTCTTTTGGAAGTTTTAAGGTGTTCTACTGATTAAACTTTTAGTTATCTCTACACCAAAATAAGAAATGCCTAGTTGAAATAAGGAAGTGTTATTCCTTTCTGAACAAATTTTACTTGTTACTTGATTCTTGGAGGATTTAGATTTAGAAGATAACTTATTCACCCTGAAATTTGATAAATTTTCCTCTGATAAGTGAAATTTATGGAGTTCCTTGATGTTGTAAGCTGGCCAGCCTGAGTAGTATGTTGTCGATGCATCCTCAGTTTGATTTCTGGTGCTACTCCTCGGAATAAACGATGGCATGTGTAACAATCGAGTTGAAAAGTGTACAGTAGGACCACCCAGGTCTCGAAGCAGCTTTAGACCCCAACGGCAGGGGCAAAGAAAGGGCTTCAGCCTCTTGACAGTGAGATGTCTCCTAAGCTGGTATGGAATCTCATGCATTGTCTTCTAATTGTGCAACTCTTTAGGCAAATATGCATCATCTGTTCCATTATCAAAGTCATCAATCATAAATTATGTTGTTAAATTTGGTTAAGCAACTTGGTCATTTAGATTTCACTTAAGCTGGTACTGCAATTAAGATGTAAAAACAGATTACCACTTACTGCAACCTATTGAGTTGGGTCTTCTGGATTGAAGGAATTTCGTGCATTGCCTTCTTACTACGGCAAATCTGGAAGTGGTCATGGTGATGGAAATGGTACTTAGCAAGAAATAAACCAACAGGAAGCAAAAGCTTCTTTCTCCAACAATTCCCAGAATGATCATTTTGCTTCAGTGTCGTTTAAAAATAGATATCAAAATGCTTAATGCATACGATCTCCTGCTGACTTCATTAGTGCCTCGATATCGCTGCAAAGCGCTTATATTATTTCTTTAGAAGCTAAATGAAAAATGACATCCATGAACAACGAATTGCACATCCAGGTGTATCTTCTTCAAAAAGAATAAAACCAGAAGTTGTTTACTGCAAAGAAGAAGAAAAACTGAAGGTTCACATGCTTCCGACTTTGGTCTTTTCGATTGGCATTCATCTCTTTTATTGGTGGATATTAGTCTTTCTATCATAGAAACATGTGAAAATCTTAACTTTTGTTTGCCTCTCTGCCTTTCTAACACAGGTTGAAGCATCTCTTATACAAGACTTTTCTGTCCCCTTAAACTCCGTAGTTTGTTGAGCACATACATATAATATGTATATATTTTTTTGAATTTACATTCAGCCTACCAGAAAGTTCTCAGCTTTGAGGATTTTAAACTTGATCGCAACAATATTACATTGTCGGCTGAAACCATAAACAAGCAAATATGCTACACATACCAAAAACATAAGAGTCGATCATGCTTGACATTGAGAAGTTCGCGTCGCACAAATGAAAGAAGGGCCACGGTAAGCCTGGGCATTGGGCCGGCCCAGCACTCGAAACACGCTTGGGCCCAGTCCCAACAATTAAAACCCGAGTCCGAGCACCGTCGGCCCCGGTACAGTTAAATTAAAAATATATATATATTTAACATAAAATAATACATAAATATAATTAATCATAATAAAATATTATAATTATATATAAAAATTAATAAAATAAATATTGAAAAACTTTTATCGGACCCACCTGGGCCGCCCCATAAATTATGGGCCGGCTAGTGCCCTTTTTTCTAGGTTTGGACTAGAGTCGGCCGGGTACCTGCCGGCGTCCCGGCTCGGAGCCCAGGCTTAGACCACAACCCTATTTATAAACTTACAGGGTCCAAATGACGGTTTTGCCTATCATAAACCGGATATGGATCTTTTATGGTTTCTACACAAATAATGCATACTAAATGTGATGATGTAGGCTCTGGGTCTACCTATGGAGATATCGCGTAATGTATAGTACCTAACATATATATAGACCCACAGTATAGATTTCTAACATTGGCAGCCCGGCAAGTTGACTTGGGATTGCCTGAGTTGACTTGGATCACCAATGAATAGGGTAAGTACTGAAACCAAATTCTAAAGGACTTGGTTTTGGATCTGCTAGATTGGCTGAATGGGTTTGATATCACGCAAATCTAGACTGTTTCATTCAACACCAGTTTTAGTTATTACTCAGTACTACTAAGACATAAATTGAAGTGGTTTACTAAAATTAGACTAATATAGTGCATGTGGTCTGTAAGTATTATTTTGTAGCTATGTACTTGGTTATTATAAACTATAGTTATTGAATTATAGTTACTTTATGATTACTTGTTATTTTATAGATACGTTCAACTTCTTCATGAAGAAACGCTATAAAATTTTATGACCTAACCTTGTTTTAGTGGTAAAAATACAATATATAAGTAAAATTTATGACCTAACCTTGTTGAATTTCTAATAACTTGCTGACTGTGACTCAATAGTTAGCTGGTCCAAATCTGATTCACTTGTTGGCGAATTATGCAATATAATCTAAGGTATTCGCTTATTCAGTCCTCATCATTTTTTGGATGCAAGGAATAATTTGTGTCTTGTTGACCACAGCACTAGGACCCTAACCATTTCCATAGAATTCATGTGAAAATTCAAGAAGATTTATCTTGGTACTCTACTACGGCTGATTGAAGAAGTTCAAAAAGAATCAAGCAGTGGAACATTCAATTTAGACAAGTTCAAGCAGTGGATCGTAAGAATGTGTACATAAAGCATGGACAAATCATATCTCTCTGGTGGGAAATATATATATATATATATATATATATATATATATATATATATATATATATATATATATATATATATATATATATATATATATATATATATGGAACTGAAAGTCGGTTTCTTCAATAGACGGATGGCTATTTTTAATTTTATGTCATTAAAAACCATCGGAAAATGAAACTCTGTTGTTTGTTTGGCTATGGTTTTTCGTGATTGACCTTTTTGGACAGTTTTTAGCTACACAAAATAAAAAGTAACCATATGGCCCTAGAAGTAACCTGTAGATTTGAATACATACATACATTTTTCATTTAGTTTTTATTAAAAATCATTTTAAATAATAATTCTAAACATGCCAAGATATTTTTGAATAGCAATAGAGTATAAAACATGCATAACTTGTTTTCATAAAAAGTATTGTTAATTCTTATTAAGAATCATTTTAAACAATATCTAAACATGCCTCAATTCAAGATTTTTGCATAAGAACTTAACACTTTGATGTTATCATCAGCATTAATTCTTAATAATTAAATAAGCAAATTTAAACTGAAAAACGGTTAATTTAGTAAAAATATCAAATCACTCTAAGAATCATATTTATAGGGTTTGAATAGTGTACGAAAAGTACTTCAAAAAACTATTTTAGAGGCATCAGTTGTTGTCCTTAACCTAACTGGTTTGAGATATAAACACGTTGGTGGGTTGTGTGTGTGTGTGAGTGTGCGCGCGTGTGTATATATATATATATGTGTGTGTGTATATGTATGTTTGTATATATATATATATATATATATATATATATATATATATATATATATATATATATATATATATATATATATATATATATATATATATATATATAGAGAGAGAGAGAGAGAGAGAGAGAGAGAGAGAGATCATCCATGCAAGCTTAATTGTCCAGTACGGCCATATCACAATTCACCTACCCTAACCACCTCCCTCCTACCCTTAACCTATTTCGTTTCTGTTGTGGATCGATGTGATAGTTATACGTGATCTTATGATTGCTCCTTCTTAACCTAATGGGATTATTCTCGACTTTTCTAGTAGCCTCTAGCTTACTACTTTATATTAGTATAGCATCTGAAGGTTCTTGGACTCGGGTCACGTATCCAAATAATAAATTGACTTAATCTCCTTGTACTTGGATCCAAATTCTGATTCAAAACTTATTTTCTTAATACTGTATTCCCATTCATCTCGCAAAAGATTCGACGTTAATTATGTGTAATAATGTTAGATTTAGTCGACCACCAAATCATGATTTGGTTCTGTTCATGAAACTGCGGAGAGAATCCAAATTTAATTGATACTTGGATCCGGATCTCTTTAATCCATTGAACGCTTTTGGCCATTGGAAATAGAAAAGTGGTTGCAGTGGCCCAATTAAAAAGTAGGATAAAGTAGAAAATTGCTGCTTGTTGCAGATTCCAACAACAAGAAAGCAATCAAATAGCTAGTATCCTAATTAAACCAAAAACAGCTAGTAATTAGTTTATCCTATATGTCAAATATGGCATCATTTTCAATGGTTAAGCTTGATTATTTTATTATATATATGCTTCTAAATTAAGCACTAGCTAGCTTAGTGCTAGACATGGGCATTGGTCCTTTCAACTAAAATAATAAAACATAGAAAACTATGTGAGGAAAGTGAGGAAGTGAGATTGAGAGCAGGCTGGGGGAGTAGTAGGTGTATAGGGCTTTCGTCGCATGGACACGCTAAAACGACACGCAGATATAAACTATTTAGAAGAAAAGTATCATATTGTTGGGATATTTTTTTTATTTATTTTTTATTTTGATTGATTGGAATAGATTTACTAAGCTATTCCAAGAAATCACACAACCTGGATATTGAATTCTTGAGTAACTTCAATGTGAAATAATGAGAAAAATTGAGTGCAGTACCCACATGATATACTTTTTTCTAATTCTTGAAAGTAATGTGATCTCATTAATCATTTTAGATTACCTAAAGAAGACATAAGATCCCACTCTGATCAACACCCAGTTCACCAATCTTCTGTTATCTTGCTTTTTTGGAGCATCTATAATCATCCATGGTCATCAATGAAGGGATCTCTCTCCCTCTCTCTTTCTTTTTCTCTCTCTAAGGTGTTCATCATAGATATTTGCTTGGAAAAGAAGCATTGCCCTTTCCCTTGTTGCCTTTTCCTCTCTACCAGTCAACCTCAAGGGGCCATCCACTGCAAAGTCTCTCCATTTCATGCTAAAAGTATCAACAGCGTTATCATCTCCCCAAAATTTATAGTAGATGATGAAGTGGGCATGACCAAAGCCAGACTTTTTCTACACTCCTCTCAATGGGTATACAACCTTTGCTGTATTTCAAGCCACTACTTTTTGTCGGTGAGCGATATATTAACAACTCATAGCCTGGAAAAATTACTTAAGGGCCTCCATTACCCCTTGCTTTTGGGGTCCTTGACAGCATTGGCATCAACGATAGCAACAGTGTACCCTTTAATTTAGGTACCGCGTTCTATCACTTAAGATGCAAAAGTATAATGCCCACGGAAATTGAACTAGAGATCTACTTCTTTACAAAAACCATAGTCCGACCAGCTAACTTTTCTGTATATTTGGTACTTGGTTCTTCAGCTGCATATACCAAGATCCAGCAAATCTCTGGATGCTTGCCTTGGGGTGAGATATGGTCTGGTTAGAAACTAAAATATCTATGATCATGTACTTAGAATCATCCCAATAGGCCCAATCTTGTTATTACAATATGACTGATTTTGGTAACCAAATATGAGTGTGCAAAAAAGGGAAGAAAAAAAAGACAAGAATATGAATGTGATGATTTTGACGAAGCAGGCATATCACATCAAAACCAATTGTCTATCAAATTATAACTCTTATTCGCCCCAAGGGGAATGGTGTAGCTGCTCGAACTGGTGGGCATGAAGACCTTGTGTCCTTAGTTCGATTCCCGTAAGCGCCATGCTCTTGGGCCATATTTGGTGGAGCATGATACCAAGTTGACAGTAGACTGTCTCTTCAAACAGGCTCTGTGATGTAGCCCTGGAAGCTGGAGTCAAGGAGAAGGAAGGGAGTTCTAATTATAAGTTGATGGGTTCAGTTATACTGAAAATTTTCACCCCAAAACATATGGAAGTAATCATTTAACGACATTGTTCATGTCTCTGAAAACACTACCAAGTTTAATCATGTCAAAAGGGAATTTCAACCACTCATATAAGGGTGGTAAGATGGTCCGGCTCTTCTAAGTGCTCATGTTTGAATCTTAAAGTGCTCACTGTTACGTCTCAATACGCTATATCTCTCGACTATAAAAAGTCCCAAAGCATGCTATGTGAACCCAATGGGCAGGTAAGAGGGGGCTAGTGGCCTCTCTTAGAGGAAGTAGAAAAAAAAAAAGCAAAGTAGAAAAAAAAAAAGCAATTTAAAGAATCACATCCTAAATCATCTTCTAGGAAAGCACATTATATCCAGGCCCTTTTTAGTTATCCCATACCTTGGGTTAGGTAAATCTTCAAATTTTAGCATATTTATAATCACTAGGTAATAAACATTGCAAATAAAGAATTAGACACACATATCAGAAAGAGAGAAAGGTAGGTAGCAGAGTAAGAGAAAAGGGAAAGTTTGAAAAAGCCAGTTTCAAAATGAAACGATTCGAAATGGTTTTCTCAAACTTTTTTTTTTCTAACTCTTATATATCTACTCATATACACACACTCATAGAAAGAGAGACAAATTAAAAGTTAGACCACTTGGGTTGGAACAAGAACTAACATACTTTTTGTGCAATGATATGATTTTAGGAATTATTTGATTGGAATTATATACCATGTCAATGTTTTGTGGGAATACACTTAATATATAAAAAATTATTCGCTCACGGAAACAACATGTTGGTATTTTATTTAAAATAATTTTTGGCAAGAATTTAAGTAGTCATGGACGTGTTGATATTTTATATAAAATATTTCCTGACAAGAATTTATGTAGCCATAATTTCTGTCCCATACCTAAGGGTTATATATATATATGCACACAAAAGAATTGCTTCCACTAGTTTCGACCTTTTTCTTTCTTCTTCTCATCCCCCACCTACTGTTTTTTCCCCAATTTTTTCTTCATTTTTCTATGTAGCAACTATGATCTTCACCGTATGATTGATGAATCTTATGCATCACAGAAATTTGATCCGAAAACCATAATGTGACAGATTTTACCCATATATATATACATATATATAATTTCAACTACCATTCTTTGTTCGTAGGTCAATAAAATTTCATTCAAGTCCCCTTTCTTTTTCAAGTTTCATGAAAATGAGACTTTCGTTGAGAATCACCAAAAAGGGAACCCAAAATGATAAAAGTTCCTAAATTTTATAGTTGCTTTTATGTTTGTCTTTATAATTATTACAATAAGATATGCACATTATATATATATATATATATATATATATATATATATATATATATATATATATATATATATATATATATATATATATGGAATGACTTCTAAGCTCTTGCAACATGTGTGCCTCGTTTGTTTTCAACAAATAAAAACGAGACAGTGACTATATATGCCTGTCCGAACGGATACCAAGTCCGAAGATTACTAACCACGCTTCCCAATTAATGGAAAGGAGAAAACGATTAAGACAAACATAAAAGTAACAGTTTTAAAGAGAGAGGTTTTCTTGGGCATAACAGTAACACCATGAAGAACACAGAACAAAATAGGAAAAGAAAAAAAAATATCTCAAAAATTAAGAACAAATAAAATAAATGAGAAACTAATAAAACAACATAAAAATAAGTAGATGATTCATAAATAAAAATTACAAAATAGAAACGAGTAATTTTGACATTTTTTGATACGGTTGCTTTTTTTTTTTTGGCTGATTTATTTTTTGTGACTGTGAATGAGGAAAATGAAAGGGTGTGAAGAAAAGTGTTGCACCACTGAAAAAGCTTATTGCAAAAGGGGTTAATTAGTGAAAGGCTTAATTAAATATGCCCACTTTTGCTGTGTTTGATGAAAAAGGGTTCTGAAACATTTTCAGAGACCAACAAGCTTGTTCTTAGTGTTTGGATCTATCAAATTTGGCCTTTCTTGTTTGGATCGATACTGGAGCTTTTATGGTCCATTTAAGCCCGCGGGTCCCGCCACATTAAAATGAACATGCTTGCTTAAATGATCTAACCTAACAATAATTACTAGCATATGAAAAGTAAGCAGGGCGGAGACATGTGTGGGCAATTGCCCATACGGTCTCATCAAAATCCCTTTTATATATATATATATATATATATATATATATATATATATATATATATGGTTAGTGCTTCTCAGCCAAATATGTTTGGCTCCGCAGCTGAAGCAGAAACAAATCATTTGCATATTGAGCAAGAGAAGTTCACAAAGTGGAAAGTAAGATTTCGGGTAAGCGTAGGCTTAGTAGGGATGCCAATGGATTGGATCAAAATGCTTCAACAAAGTTGGATGTGGGGGAAAAAATTAACATGCAATTAAGCAATTGGATTGAATTTGGACTTAAAAACGACATCCAATTGGGTTTGGATTTGCATTTGGCTTCGAAAAGATATATGAGCAGATTTGGATCCAATTCAAAATCGGATCTAGTTTTAAGCAAATATTCCTCTATCTAAAGTCAGCTTTATGATGCAGTATGGACTCGGTTGTGAAATTAAAATCGGGCTGTGAATTTAAAAGTTAGGTTTGGATCATATCCACATTTTGAATTTTAAAATTTGGTTTCAGATATGGCATAGGAAGAAATATTTCTTCTTTCATATTTAAATCTTTATTAATATCTGGATACGTGAACATATGATAAATCAAATCAGATGAAGGGTTCCTCCAGGGGTGGAGCCAAGTGGGGGCCGCAGGGACCCTAGTCCCCTAAAAAAAATTAAAATAAAATAAAATAAATTTACATGTAAATTTTAGAAAATTTTACTTGTCCTATATAAAAGTTTTGAAAAATGATATTTCAGCCCGTATCAAAATTTAGAAACTTGAAATTGAAATTATATTATGATGATTCAAAAACTAAATTGGGTGTTCACACCATTGATCCTCTCCTAGCCCCAAGAGGGTTGGCATAGTAAAGTCGGGCTTGGCCACTAGGAGGGGCGAAGCCAGGATTTTTTCTAGGATCGGGCCAAGAGGAGCGACGAGGAGCGACGGGTCGGGCCAAACTAAAAAAGTTTGATTTTTTCACTATAAAAAAACATTTCTGCACTCACCGGAGCCATGGCCCGAGCGGCCCCCACCCTCCCTCCGCCCCTGGCCACTAGTCGAGCAGCCTTAGTTCCAATTCCATGGGCATCAACTTTCTGTGTAGGCCGTACCATGTATGGCACTAGTTAATAGGGCTTTATGTCTTGGGCAGGTAACTAAGCCTCTCAATGTAAGTGTTATTTCACTTAGAATGAACCTAAATATGGATAAATGAAAGGGCCGAACTATCTGTTCATAATTATTCATTTTATAGGAATTTTTCACCTACTCCAAAATTTCCTCAACGAGAACTTTCAATTACCAAAATTTGGTATACTAATATGGGACCTTTTTTGTTTTCCCAGCTCCAGAAAGCATGCTTTTATCTATGGCGTAATTGGGCAATATAAAGGTGTTTTCTACTATACAGTATGCCTAGCAAACCTATCACGATAAAATGAAAAATTGTCCCAAAATAAATTGGATCATGGATCGGCAAGTGCATTATGTCCAGAATTATTACTAGGTAGAATTTGTTAGTGACTTTTTTTGTTTTATCTCAGAACCGGTAGATCGGATATCCAGATCCATGTGATGACAAACAAGTGGGTGTATGCCTTCTACAATAAAAACAAAAACAGAGAACAGATCCATGTGACCCAGCACTACCATGGCTGCCACAGGAGAGCAGGGTTTGCTCTGTCCAGAAGACAGGAACCAGTACCGGTTCATACCAGATCCACATCCCGGAAAAACCAGTTATTGGTCCAAAGAAGACCTGTTGGAATTCGAATCCTCTATGGGGTCAAGATCCAAAGAACCAGCTTCAAAATTTTCTTTTATACATAAAAAATTTCCACAAAACATGCATTGTGAATTCAAACTGACTATGGATATGAGAGATAATACTTAAATATATTATGGCAGTGGAGGAGGGCAGGGGGGACCCTGTCCCCTTGTTCTCCATAGTTTATTCACATAATTACAAGCACCAACTTGCCATGCCTTTCTCCAATATGTCTATAAAGCCATGTGCTCTCCATTACATTTAATTCTTCATCCCCCCACTTATCTTCTCTCCCTTTGTTGGTGCTCCTCTGTTGCTGTCTCCAGTCTCCTTTTCAATGAACTCCTGCAGGGTGGAGGAGTACCTGCAGCCCGGAAACCCGCTCCCGGCGGCGGAAAAGAAGCGGCCGCCGGCGTCGAAAACCAGGTCAAGGTCCTCATCTTCTTCATCTTTGAGCTCCTTCTCCTCCCCAAAAGGCTCTCCCACAACTCCCCTCCAGTCCTCTGGCATCCCCTTCTCATGGGAGCACCAGCCTGGTGTGCCCAAGCACCTACAAGGCACCTGCACCACCTTGACATCTTCTAGATCCAGGCATGTGTATGTGATCAGCAAGCACCTCCCCCCTCCCCCACTCTTCTCATTGCCCAGAGGCTCGTCGAACCGGTTCAATTTCGACTCGGTCTTCGCATCTCGGAGGAAGAAGCCGGCCGGAACGGTCCACGACCCGTTTTTCGCCGCCCTGGTGGCGTGCTCCAAGGACCAAGTGGCGGAGAACTGCTGGAAGGCGCCCAAGGCCTGCAAATCTTGGGCTGGTAGGCTCAACTTGGACAGGCTCTATGCCTCATGCAAGACCAACTGTGCAGTGCTGGAGTCTCAGGTCTTGCTCCCAAGACCCTATAGAGGTTCTTATGATATGTTGACAAACAAATCTGCTTGAAGCCCCCTGAATTATGTCATATTGTGTTCTTCATAAAAGTGTTGGAATCTAGTATGTAATTTTCTTGTGCATCAAGGAAAATGCACATTTGGGTGTTGAATATGTAAATGTTCATGAGTAAATAACTTCTCCTTAGTAAAGTTTTATTCATCTTTTTCTGGAAATTGCAGAATCTGGATATGTATATGTTCAGTTTTCGCGAAAAAGTGGGGGATGAGTTTGAGAAATGAGCATTTGTGGGGGAAGACTAATGAAATATCATCACTTGTCATGAGGGGTAGGTGAGCATGATGTGTGTGTGTATCACTGTTGAGTAATGGTGCCACCAGAATCTCATCAACAAACTCAGTTTCCCAACTGCTCTGATGTATCATTGTTTGAGTGAAGGGCTTGTACCAAAGATGGCATTGACAACAGCTACTGCAGTTACTGGTACTTGTCTCTGTTTTTACTGATTGGCAGTCCATTTTGGTGAGGGATCGGGCAGCGGCCGCCATCATGACCGCCGCTCCGCCGACTCGGTGAGGCGGCCGGACTTAGGACATTTAAGTTGAAGAAGATCAAGAGTTTGGAAGTAAAATCTCAAAAAATCTTGAAAAGTTGAAAGGAGAAATCATGTAGTTGTAGTTGAGGAGGAAGGGTCTTGCAATTGCAATCATTTAGGGAAAAGAAAAAAAAGTCCTGATTTGCTTGGAACTTTTCAATTTTTCTGATAAATCCTTGACTTTTTGTGCATGATAATTATATTAAAAAATTAAAAGTGAAAGAGAAGTTTAATTAATTTCCCTTTTTTTTTAGAACAGCAAAATTATTTTCGGAATGTGAGACTCGGGCGGCACTAGTTTTACCTACCGTACCTATTCTTATTTCTTACCCCATATATATATATATATATATATATATATATATATATATATATATATAAAAGATCGAGTAGGGAGCCGTGCATGTTCGGTGCGGACAACGCACGTAAATGTTGGACCCTTTTAGTCTCACTAGCTTCGATGCAGTGTATTTTGGTCATTTACAGAAAAGAAATGGATATTTTTGGCATTTAACAAGGAGTAGTTTTCCTGGTCTCCTTGTTTGTTCAGTTACGAAAGGGTTTTTTTAATAAACCAGGGACTTTTTGGTCATTTCTTATCCCAGGTGCATTAGATCTTAGGTCATCGCCACTGCCTGGAGGTGCCTTGGCACACGGGCTTGGACGAGTGGCTGGTAAAGAACTGGTTACTAGTTCAAATGACACGGATGTCACCCCTTAAACAACCACGGAGTTAAAATTGAAAATAAGGAAGTTCATAGCTACAATGAGGTATGACCTGCAGTTGACTATCTAATAACTACGACTTCCTCTCCAATTCCACAAACCTCTTAATTTTATTATGTAAATGTCGTTGTTGGTCTTTTATATATCCTTTTAGAGTGAAAGAAAACTGGATTTCTCTTAATAAGCTTGGCTTGAGGGATTTGACATAATTATGAGTAGAAGGTCAGTCTGTACCTTGATTCAGGGGCGGAGCCAAGGTAGAGCCACCATGGGCCTTGGCCCCGTTTCAAAAAAACTATTAAAAATTTTTCATGTAAATTTTAAAAATTTTCATTTATTTTATATAAAAAATTTGAAAAAAAGATATTCCGACCTTAGCCAAAATTATTCGAAATTTTAATTTGACTTACCTCATGAAAAAATTCTGTTTCTTCCCTGGCTTGATTCTTTCCACGTTCAACTTTGTGTGCAAGCCAAACCGACACAACTCTAAACCCGGAGAGAGAAAAGAAGAAGAGAAAAGTGCATTCCAACAAGGAAGAGTCGGTAGCCAATTTGATCATTATGAAGGGCCTGCCTGGGTTCAGTCAATATGTATACTGGTGGTTTGATTGAATCAATGGAACTCATACCGGGTGGGCCTAGTCTTGACAGATCCAGCTGGGCGAACTCAGATGTCTTTATCAGACCCATCTCTCTCTCTCTCTCTCTCTCTCTATATATATATATATATATATATATAGCTTTTAATTTATTGGCAAGCAGATCTATTTTGGAGCTTGGCGCGCCTGATCCATATTGGTTGGTCTCCGGGACCAAGTCCCGGTGGGTTCGCAGAAGCATTGGATCTCCCCAGTGGCGAGATTTGGAGCTTGTGTCACGGGAGGAAGAGGCCAAGCTTCCAACTCGGGTGACGCCAAAATAGAAAATTGTCACTTGTCCGGGCAAGGCCTTGTGATCAACTTTACGGGCCAGGAGCAGAAACCTTTTTAGAGAAAAAGACAGCGCTACCCCCTCCCCTGCAACTTGAACTGGTTTAAAAACTGGGTCCGGCATTAAGTGCACCAGATCCAGATCTAAAACTTGAATAATATCAATAGACATATATGGATCTATACATATAACTAAGACCCGGTGATTAGGAGGAGTATTTTATCTTATCACCCAATTAAGAGCCAAAGCTCTTTTCCCGTCATCATAGGATATCAAACTTGTTTTTGTTATCTCGACATGACTTTTTTTTTTTTTTTTTGCAGTGCAGAGAGTTGACATCCCGAAAACTCAAAACGAATGTCTATTGCACCAACTAGGGCTACACATGATGACTCAAGTCAACTAACTCGAGCTTGAGCTTCATATAACATTTTCGAGCTTGACTCGTTTAACTTGTTTTTGTTAATTCAACATGTATGGTTTCTTTTAACTCGTTTCTTCTAATTAACACAACTATGAACGACCGTCTAACAATGACTCCAAATAAAAAAATGTACATATTCTACATCCAAATATCCGGTAAAAAATAACTTAGCAACAACAAATGTCCCTTATATCACACATTTATGCACTCAAGTTTTAACATTTTGAGTATAAATTTAAACTTGAGCTTGACTTTTTGTATAAATAAGTCGAGCTCAAGTTGAGTTTTTACAAACGAGTTGAAATCAAGCCCAAGTTATCTCAACTTGTGTGCAGCCCTAAGGCCAACGACTTCAAGGATATATATATTTCTGGCCAATACCCAGATTGGTTTCAATACAAAGTTCAAATTTTTGCGGTTGGATCAATACGGAACAGGCTGATGAAAATAGATGAGATCGTACCAATATGAAAATCCGGCGTCTGGATCTAATGTATATGTACTCAGCATTGTTTTGAAAATCTAAAAGGGCATTTTGGTCATTTTTTATCATAATAGGAAAATCAGTACGTCGGCCGTGGTGCTTGTCTGCAGCTTTTTTTTTTTTTTAGAAAAAAAAAAGGGAAATAGGACTTCTCCTGCCCACAACTTTAGAGAAAAGGATAAAAAAACCTTTCATGCGTTTGGATTGAGTGAAGACAGAGAACAAAATTACACCATTAAAATTTCCCATCGTACGACTGTAAAGTAGCTCTAGAAATGGAGAGACCCTAAAGATCACTTTCCTGCTACTTTGTAGCTTTAAAAAAAATTTGGGATTCAGATTGCTTAAGAAAACAAGTTTGATTTAATCCGGTTCTGTGATGGGATTTTAATTCAGATTAAGATTTGAATTCTGTTTTTTTGTATCCAAAGTAGCATAAAATTTGACATGAATTTGTATGTAATTGAGATGAATCTTTGTTGCATCCCAATTGATTATGGTACTTAGATCTAGGTTTGGTTTTGAGTCTGCGTGCTAAATATGAATTTGGTTTAGTATTCAGATCCAAATCTCTTCATCAGATCCAACCAAATGAATTCAAAAGTGGGTTGTACTCGGATATACCAGGTTCATTTGCATGCCTAGTTAATAGTGGGAGCTGGTCAAGCCGAATCCAATTAGAAGAAGACTTTAACTGGATAAATCTTTTTTATTTTCACTCGAGACTCGGAATCGACGGACTTTCTATAGGACCCATTTTATATTTTAGCTTCATAGAATTATTTGCATCATGTTGATTGTGTGAGCGGAAGAAAACCCCACTGCCTGAAACTTCCTTCCTTGCTTCCTGCCTCTAAGGTTTAAAGTCGCTTTGAGACCTACATGAACTTATAGTCACTCCGAACTGCCCCCTATGGTTTAGGGTCGCTTCGAGACCTAGGTGAACTTATAGTCACTCCAAACAGACCCCAGGGTTTACAGTCGCCTCAAGACCTAGGTGAACTTATAGTTACTCTGAAGTAGCGTCTGCCATCATTTACAGTCTAAAAAAGTAGCAGACCGAGCATGAGCGATCACAGGGAATCAAAACCTGGACCGTCGTGGGTCCACGTTGAACCACTAAATGAATGACATGTGTGCTTATTTGCTAAGAGTTGCATAACATGATGTGCACAGAAACATGGTTAATTATTAACTTGGGTGAAATTTTGGATCATATAGAATCATGACTTCAGCATCAAACAAGGGCCTTAGCCCAGCATGTGCTGTTTAGATGTTATGGTGAAAGCAACCCAAAGAACCAATTATATATGTGATAGCTTTGCTAGTTCACTAGCTATTGACAATCACAATATTTTCATTGTGCCTGCAAACTGGTCCCCCAAACACTATACCATGTTCTGACCATTGACCAATCTCTATCCAAGATGTGACGGCGCCTGCCGTCCTTTTGCCGGCCATTTGTCCGGTGACGACAAACCTGCGAAGAAGCTTTTGTTAGTGGAAAATGAATCCAAATCCGATATATTGTCCAATTTTTTTTTTACAGGGGTCAAGTTAAATTTTTTTAAAATGTTCACAGATAAAATGTCGTTCTTGCAGCACGCAAACACGCCTAATGCATGTCCCGGGGCAAAGTTTCTTCAGAAATTACATGGCGTTTGATGAACATATAAGTAGTACTTGGTCACACTTTTGATCTCGATCCTTTCCACATTCACATGGGAAAAGTTAACAAGCCAAAGGGATGCAAGAGCAGGACAATTTTTCCCATGGAAATTTTATCCCTAATCCTTAGCACAAGGATCGAAACATCCCAAACATTTTCGATGATTATCTCCACAGCCCCAACGGTTGACGTTCCAAAATTCTACATCTAAAGCATATCTCGCTAGAAAACTATGCATCTAACTCAAGAACACAAGTCCATCATTCTCATTTTCATTACTAGAGAGAACACCTCAAAAGACATGTTATACACTATGACCTTATAAATTCCCCGTTTGAATAAAAATGCAATCCTTTATAGCGTATCTTGCCCGACTAGCAAATCGGTGTAAGGTCAGTCGTCAGTTTGATTCTTGTGGGTGTTTAGGACTACAAATGATAGATGTGCGGCAGTTGGTTGATAGGTATCACACTCCTTACCAAGTTTCAGAGGCGGAGGGAGAGGGAGGGTGGAGTCGTCAGTTTGATTCTTACGGACATTATTCCCCTGAACTACAAACGGTAGATGTGTGACAATTGGTTGACAGGTATCACACTCCCTACCAAGTTTCAGGGCAGAGGGCGGCGGTAGGGGCCTTGGCTCTTCCTTAGATTTAAAAGCTTTAAAAATGCATATATAAATCAAAAAAATTTAAGTTTAATATATATATATATATATATATATATATATATATATATATATATATAATTTAAAATTTTCTATTTCGGCCTCTGTTAAAAGTTTGAAACACCACTGCAACAAAAAAATTCTGACTCCGCCCCTGCCAAGTTTCAAAGCAATATTGGCTTTAGAGGCAAGGAGAAAGGGAAAAGTCCTTGTGCGTTCTCCTCGTATCTCCCACCCATCTTGTCTTGTTTCATTTGTTTTCACTTGGTATTTTATTCCACCATATGCTTTCTATTATCTTATTTAGCACTAGCCTTGGCTGCTTACAGGGCATAGAATACTGGTACCTGCAAGGCTCTGAAGCTGCACTAAAGTAAGGGTGGATCTCTGGTGAGAAGTGCAAAAGTATAAAGTGGCCACTGAAGAAAAGAGGGAGAAGGGGTCCTCAGTTCTTTGTTTTCTTCTTTTCTGGGTTTGTCTGCTTTTTGGGCAATAATTTGGAGGCATGCATTGGTTTATTGCATTCTTCTTTGGTCCGTGTTTGTTCTGACGCTTATGACCCACCATTATGTCACTAGGGACACAAATGCGTCGGATCTGCAAGGACAGCAAAATGGATTGAAGAGCAAGCCGGTCTAAATCGGTCCTGTACCACAAAACAAGGTGAAAAAATGATACTGGATGATAATTTCTGTATGAATATGATACATTTGACTTTGAAATAAGAATATTCGCTATCTCAAAAGTTACTCGAACTTGTGGCAGCGGGGGAGAGGTAGCTACGGGCACTGGGTCGGCAATTGCCCACACAAACTTACAAAAAATTGTTTATTTTTATATTGAGCCTTCAAAGAATTTTTTTTACATTTACATAGTGATGGTTCTTAAAAAGTTTAAATTTTATAACTGGTACCTCTTAGCCAGAATTTTTTTTGGCTCCACCCCTATTTGGTGGTGTTTCTTTTGCTCCATTTTGAATCTGAGTTTGCATGTAAAGAAACAACGTTCAATTAGCCGGATGCAAGGTCACTATCACGTCCCAGTGTGTTATACCTATAGATCGTAAAAGGTTCCAAAGCATACTCTGTGAACCTGAGGAGTGGGCAACTAATCACTCTTGAAAAAAACCATAATATGATCTATTAATTTCACTAGTGGGCACACAAAAGAAAATGACCATGGAAAATGGAAAAAGAATGATCCAGACGTCTCGAAAGAATTATTTTATCGATCATTGAACCTCATTTAGAGCATGGAATTCTATTGCTTTCTTTGCATTTAAATGTGCTTAAAAGGCATGGAAGTTTGATAATATAGCTTTCTTTCTTTGTTTCCTTCTTGAATATTTACAAACACACCTAGAATTTATGTAATAACACGCACAAAAACACAACATATATAATGGGAAATTTATGTACCAACATTTTGAATAATCGAAAGTATGCCGCCATCAAATTTAGCCAAGCTCTCACTAACCCAAGTTGAAACAACTAATCCAAATAACCAACTTATCATCAAGGTAAGTTATTCTTGAGTTCATTTAAATAATGCAAATAAGTAGAGCTGTCTTTCAACTACTCAAGTACGCTCTTCTTTAACGGTTTACTACTCACTTTTTCCCCGAAAGAAAAGAAAAAATAAAAATAATTTCCAAGTCTCAAGTTTTTGCTTAATAATTGGGCAAACTTTCATGTGTGTGCTTTCCAATTTTCCTCTTTCTTCTTGGAAAAGGACATTGAATGTATATTATGCAGTATTTGGCCATGTTTCACGTGGTCTTGAGAGTACAAAATCTCTGGTTGTTGAACAAAACATCATGAATGAGGTTGGACATGTATCATGTCAACGGACCAGATATATCTTAATCATATTCACCTTTCTAGATATTCCCATATTCAAATTCGAATAAGAATAAAGAAAAGTCATATCTGAATTTGAATCCATAATTCGATTTTACAATCCGAATCTGACCTAAGGCTGGATCTGAGATCCACGGCTATCAAATGCACCCTTAAAGAAGTTCTTTTTAAAAAAAAATGTTTTTGGGAGCTTTCAAAGGCCCTTTAGTTATTCTAAGCACCCAAAATGTAGTTTATCTAAACTTTCAATCAGCTTCTGTAAAACCTCAATTAAAATTTGCTAAGAAAAACATTATGTTATCTGAACTATTATTCTTAGAATTGGCCATTTAAAAAAAAAAAAAGTCAGCACACTTTGAAAACGTTTTCAGAATTTTTATTTTGTTGATCTCTTGGACTGTTTGGCCCCCTAAAAAATATTGGCTCTACCCTTGGTCATGTTTTAATTCTAAAAATGTAACGTGATTATGAATATTGTTTTCTAAATTCAACAATCAAATAGCACTTACATATTAAGTCATGTTTTCCAAAATAATAAACTTGAAACATGTTCGTGTCATGGAACATCCTGTTCCAAAACCACAATGTCCTTAACAAATGCCTTCTAATATATTACCTTCAAATTCACTGACTCCCTTTTGGCTCTAAGGCCACAATTGTGTGCAAATTGGCCAAATTTGGTTTGTGTCTTTTGTCATTAATGCGATTTTGATCCTACATAGGAGCAGCCTCAAGGGGCATAGCATAACTGGCCAGTAGGTGGTAATAGCACATTGCCATGCGATTTTTATGGGCACTACTCTCATGAGTCCACAGACAATGGGATAACGACAACACCCTTTGAATGGTGTGCTATACCTAAGGCTGGGAGTCAGGTTGAGTACCCGATGGGTACCCGGTACCCAACCCGACTGGAGAACAAGAAAAAGACACTGGCCAGCCCGACTAAGCCTGGTTTGGTCTGATCATTTTTTTGATATATATATATATATATATATATATATATATATATATATATATATATATATATATATATATATATATATATATATATATATATATAATTTTATTATGATTAGTTATATTTATATGTTATTTTATATTAAAAATATATATATATTAATTTAATCGAGTAGGACCCGGGCTGGGCTCAGGCTCGGGCTCGAACGCGAGTTTTAGGTGTTGGGCTTGGTTGGGTTTCGTGTGTCGGGCCGACCCGATGCCCAGGCTTAACCATACCCTACCTACTTCCCGATGCTGCCCAAGCCCTCAGTGGTAGAGTGAATAGGGGGTTTTCAAGTTTGTTTCCTAGACAATAGGTTGTTAACCTCCTGCTCACCTATGATCCTACTCAGGATCTAAGGCTCACTAAATCCCTACTCATGACGATTTCCCCTTTAACCAAGTGAGTGAGCTCATGGGGGTAGATTCTCATTTGTCTGAGCGTGTGTGTTCGTTATTATTAGAGTTTTCTTTTTTTCATAAGTTCATTTCAATTTTTGTGATAGTCACTGCTAATGGCATACAATTTTTTGCATGGTCAATTTTTGATATGGTCAACACTAATGGCATACAATTTTTTGTATGGTCAGCATTAATGACATCTAATCTCTATTGTGGACACTAATGACATCAAAAAAGGGCTTTCTTGATTTTTTTATTATTTTTTTAATAAATAAGGTTAGTGGGTCATTAGCACTTGATGTGGTCACTTGAGCACGTCTTTATTATTTAATAAAAGTGCACAAACATTAGCAAGTCCCATTTACACATCTCATGCAATTGCATGTGCTACTAATAAATGAAGCTTCAATTTTAAGTAAGACAGTATTATAAGGGAAAATTTCGAGGCCTACCATACAAAAGAAGGTATTATGAATTGCCTCTCACAATGATAGTGCTGCCATTTAAAATGAGGCTTTTTTAGTTGTAGCTGCCAATTTGGTTCCAAAGTAAACCTTGCTTGGGCTTTTCATTCTAAATTCACTTGTTCAAGTCCAAGCGTGAACGCTTTTTAATATATTATATTATAAAGGGCGACATGCTGTCAACAATAGCTCTGCCACCTGGCTATGGGGTTGGACTTAGATCACCATTCAAGCTGAAGACAGTAGCGGAGCTACTTGTTGGTTCGGGTGGGCCACTGCCCACACCAGCCCATTAAAAATCAAATCATAATATCTCAACATTACATTGTTATGACTCCAATTATATACAGTGCCCACACCAAATTTATGTCACTAGGGCAAGTGCCCCATGACTAAAAAATCATGGTTCCGCCACTGGCTGAAGGAGACGGCGAGTTCAAATCAATGGCCCCAAAGGGCATAGTATAGCTGGCCGAGCTAGTGACATATCGGGTGAAGTTTTTTTTGCTGATTCTATTCTTGTGGGGGTGTATCCTCTATGCTAATGGGATGAGAGATGTAGACAGCACACGAGCCTAATATTAGGCAGCAATGCGACAGCACCTCTGGATGATAGGATAAAATACTTCTCTCTCACTTGAAAAATTTGAATATCAATGGCACACCTCTTTGTGAAGTGTGTGATATTTTTGCCTACTTGCAATTTGTTAACAAATAAAAGGGATATAAGGCATTAAAATTCAACTTGTATCAGGTCAACTGCTTAATTTATAATGTTCAATACATTTTAGCAACTAAATGTGATCAAAACAACTAGGGTTGTGAGATCTATGAGACTCGGTCCAAATAACTTAATTTAATTAGAACAACTGCAACATTTTATTTATATATTTTTTTTACTAAATGTAGAGAGAGAGATCTATTTTTCATAATATATCGATTTCAGCAGTGAGGTGACCCACAGTATTGACTTTTGGGGGTTGAATAGTTAGCCTCCCAATAAGGGGTAGGTTTCTTGAAGCACGACAAGTCAATCTCCTAAAAAAATTGCAAGTATTTAAATGCTTATTTGCAGATACCCAAAAGAAATCATCTAGGCAGCAAAGGCTACTTGCTTAGCACATCTGTGACTTTTGATTTTGAGAGGAATCAATAAAATACTCATCCACGTGTGACTCCCGTCGGTATTTGCATCTCCCCATGAAGTATATATATATATATATATATATATATATATATATATATATATATATATATATATATATATATATATATATATATATATATATATATACTAGCCATTTTAAGTTCTGTTTAATCACAACCACCTGATGCATTGCATTGAACCACGTGATGTGATCAAGAAATCTTGCGTGTGTTAACCAAGGTTCCTCACATGACTACGGTCACTGACTCAGTACATTTCTTTTGGAACCTTACTCGTCAATTACAAGTTTCACATGCTCCAAGGGGTTCATGTGTGCTCGGGTCAGTGGTTGGTAGGTGGTTGTTACCGGTTCAAGTGGCATGAGGCGACCGTGCTCGTGAAAAAGAGGCTTTCACTTTTACTTGGGTGTAGAGACACTTCTCATGTTCACCTGAAAACTTTCATTTGTGTGATATAATTTACAATTTTAACACTAAGAAACAATTAATGCCTTAGCATTAGCAAGGGTTTATGGTGTTCTAACGATGAGTTATGATCTTTATGATAATGAATTTTTAAATTTTAACAATTGGGCAACTGGCTAGCATTACAAAATGACCTTTTATGTGTAAGTATGTGTATGTATTTGGATATGCCAATCTATATTGGAACCATTGAAGCACTCTTATTAAGTCTCACAATTAATAATTGAATGAGAAGGAAGAATGGAATCTTCCTTGTCGTGATTAAATTATCAAATAATGAAAGGACAAGGAAAAACTCGGCTTCTACTTGAAGCAACATGATTCTTGGGATCCAAAAATGTGGTGTAATCAAGTATAAGAATCTTCTTTAGTTTTATTTGTATTAATGTTAGGAGACCAACTCATAAGGATTTGACTGCAAACAAATAATATAAAAATAATCACTCTATAAAGTAAGGAATTATATATATATATATATATATATATATATATATATATATATATATATATATATATATATATATATATATTGTAATTCTTAAATCCCATATAAAAACCAGACCTCTTAAATTTTTGTCAAGAAATATTTTACACACATTGTAATGTGTTTATAAATGTTTCGAACATATATGTCGTAGTTCAAGTTAAAATTAAGAAAAACGTTGATTTTTCCACTATAAAAAATTTGATGACAGAAGGGCCGTCTATTTTTATTATTATAGAAACATCTTGAATTTAAAAAATGGCTCGCTTAAGTATGCAATTTAATTATATCAATATATATATATATGGTTACATCATACAAAAAAGTGTTTTTAATAATTGATTTTAAGTGGCCTCAATTTAGTGGTCTGGGATCTACCAAATACTCTATGTGCGTGTAGGATTTGTGCATTTCTCTGTCACTGTTTGGGCATAGAACATAGAAATCCTCTGACCCTTTGTACGCTGCCCAACGCATGGAATGGGACAGTATATTTAATCACATCCACCCAGGTCATGATATATATATATATATATTGCACTCATCTTTGGCAGGCGCTTGTAGCTCCAGGTAGAGATTGACTGTTATCCCTATTATCTTAGAGAGAGAGAGAGATTCGGTCTACCTTTCTTAGAAGCGCGACAGGCTTTGGGTGGAAGAAGCTAATCTGTAAAGTTAACTACTAAGATTGAAGCTTGACCTTTTATTAGAGAACTAAAACGAATTGTAATTTACAACAGGAAAGCAGGCGCGATTAGTAACTGTTTGACTGCCAGCAAGACTTAAAAGAAATTGTAAGTAAACATTAGCAAATTAAAAGAGATATATTTGTCAAAAAGTTTTGCTTCTTAATTTTTTTTTTTTTTTTTTAGATTGTCGAGTGAGGTGTCGAAAATTTGTCGACCGTTGTTACTTATTTTGGTCAAAAAATTTTGCAAGTAAAAGTTTTCCAAGCAAAAATTTTGCCCTGAACTAGAAACACATGTTTAATCCTTAAGACTCTGAGACGTTTTAGATTTCCGAATTTCATAGTAATTTCTACGTTTTAACAACTGTAACTTGAACTTGCCCACTATGATGAACGGGTTTCGGCGTATAATTTTTATAATAAACAATGACAAATTAATCTTTGTAGTCTTCAAATTTTAGTTAATCAGTAACATATCAATAAAAGTTTATTTCTGATAAAGAATAGTGATAAAAATTGAATACTCGTGCCTCTCTCTCTCTCTCTCTCTCTCTTTATATATATATATATATTCTAAGTGAAAATGTATATATATTTATTTATTTATTTATATATATATATTTATTGAATACTCGTGCCTCTCTCTCTCTCTCTCGAAGCTCTTTCCCAATCTCTCATCTCCTCAAGACATAGGGCCTACTTTTGATAACTAGCTCGGTCCCGCTATACTTGAACTTGCATGTCAATGATCTGGATCCTTTTTTTTTTTAGTGCAAAGAGTTAACATGATGATGATTTGAAATGAAAACTGACTGTCTACCAGTCTCTGCCCTAACCATTGCACCAACCCCTTTGAAACCCTAACCATTGCACCAACCCCTTTGAAAGTCTACATAGTTCTTGTACTTATACCGTTGGCATTTCAAAACCTGCCTCCCAAGTGCCCCTCTATTACTTTTTTCATTTTTATAGAGCTAAGTATATAAACTGCCTCGAAATATTCAAATATGTAAGAAAAAAAAAATCAAATTTCTTGTTGTGTAAAAAAAATTTGACAATCCTACATGTCTAGGACCATTAGTCTGCATGGGTGAGTGAGGGGATTTACCACGTACGCTACTGGATGGATAAAAGCTAAAAATCTGTTGTTAAAAATCAACTTCTATAAGGGCCCTAGTACGTTTTAGTGTGCAGTGACAACTCACGGTGCTTGTGACAAAGGTTAAGTTAGGACAAATTTTGAATTGTTAGCATCTCGGCAGCAGCATCTTTTATATATATATATATATATATATATATATATATATATATATATATATATATATATATATATATATATATATATATATATATAGAGAGAGAGAGAGAGAGAGCTGAAGGCATGCTTACTGTACATTCACATAATAATTAAGAAGGAAGAAAGTGATGCCAATACTGTATGCATGATTGAGAATCATGATATATACTTTGGAACAAAGAATATTATTCTTTAACTCTTATCTGTCATGTTCTATTATTATTCTTCGTACCACAGATAATCTGGTGATGTTTTTCATCCAATAACCTTAGCAACAGGTAGAAATTTAAAATCATGAACAAAGTATATTAGTTCTCTTCGCGTAATGAAAACCAAACAGAAAAAAAAAACAACGACAAAAAAAAAAGATGTATTTGAATCACAGATTTTCGAATGTATGGACCAAACCTTAAGGCAGGGTGCCGGTGCAATTAATGGGTTCTAGGCAGCTGCACATTGTACTAAGTCACACCACTTAAAACAAAAAACATAGTGCTCACATGAATCAAAGTACGACGCCTTTTCATGCGTCTTTAGCTATGTCACCAAGATGCAGGGTGCCAGTGCAAGTGCGGGTGCCGGTGCGGCACATCTCAAAAAATTTAAGTGTGGAGGTACGGTGAGAGTAATTATTATTATTATTAATTTATTATTATAACATATTAATAATATCAAATTTGTTAAAAAAAACCCAAAAAATGAACTGAAATGGATGTGGTGCGGTTTGGGTGCGAATCTGAGTCACACCCGCACCAGCGTCGCGTCGACATGGGTGCATTTTCTTTTCTGCCGCACCTTGGTGACTGTGGTCTCTAGCCCACCTAACTACACTATACCCTTTCAAACTAGATGTTCTCTTTTTCTTTTCTAATGGTAATGAAGTTAATGTAAATGTTATAAAGTCATTGTCGATAAAGATACCAACCCCGTCGACATATATATTCACCAAATGCTGCTAATTAATATTCACATATATATTTACACAATGTCTTTGTTACGTACAAATTTGATGGACCCAAAGGCAAGGTACAATATATTATATATAGATAGAAATAATATTATCTTGACTCCATATGACCAGAAAATCCACGTTCCGTGGGCCACTGCTTCTATTCATGCCGGCATTTACTGATTATTTTCTTGACTCCATATCATGTGATACAAAAGTGTACCCTCCAAATGCCCACACCAAAAAAAAAAAAAAAGTTAATACATTGGCATTAGGTGCATAATTTAACATTCAGTCTCATATGCCTACTGTTACACATGGAATTATACGGTTCAAAACGAAGATAAGTCCGGTTTCCATAAGAAATAAAGGATGCATATACAGAACTGATGTAAATCGAGAATCTGGTTCATATTATATGATTTAACGAGATATGCTCTTCTGCCATAGATAGCCGGAGGGGCATAGCGAAATTGATTGGACACTAAAGCACTGAAAGGTCAGTCATCAATTCGATTCTCATGGACATTATTTTCCTGGATTACAAATGGTGGGTGTGTGACGCGTAGGTTTGGCAACTAGAATGCCACACGAGTGTTCCATGAACCTGCTCTAAAATTGAGGTAGATTCGTCTATTATAGAAACTCAATGATCCAAGAACTTGCCTCGTCCTTGGGGTAGATTCATGATTCTATGTTCCTATAGTGTTGCAGCTGCTAAAAGCTCCCTTAGTTGAAGGTACTGTCCAACTCTCCACCCAAGTACCAAAACAGACCTAGACTCCCGGGGCAGGGAGAAAGAGGGAAGGGTTTGGGCATCTTCTCATATATAGAAAAAAAAAATTAACATGCGATTACGAAACCCGAGCTCAGTTAACTGCAGTGAGAGTTGAGGCTGGTGAAACCAAGTTTTGGCTTTTACAGAATTGTTTGCTTCACGTTGAGTTCACGTCCACATTGGACCACTGCATGAATGACATAGATGTGCTTATTTGCTAACTGTTGTATAGTGTAATGTACATAAATTAAAGCTTAACTATGTAATTGGATGAAATTTTGGATCACAGAAGAGCATGATTTCATTACCAAACAAAGGCCTTGGTCCTGCATGTACTTACCATTTAGATGTTCTGTACGTGTGATATATAGCCTTGCTAGTTCATTAGCAAATGACAACCACAATGTTTACATTCTGCCTGCATTCTGGACCACAGAACACTATACCCTGTTCTGAACCATCTTTATCTAAGATGTGACGTCACCTGCGGTACTTTTTCCGGCCATTTTTCCGGTGATGGCGAACCTCCGTCGAAGCTTTTCTTAGTGGAAAATGAATCCAAACGTAAAACGGATTTGTGTGATGCGGTTTTGTTTTGGTCAGTTCTAGGCGTCTCTTTCTGAATAAGGAGGTTCATTTATTCGATATAATTATGTTGGTGTAGATGAGAATGCATGTTGTTGGCAAGCAAATAGCATAATCTGCCAAATCACGTGTTCATAGAGATATCTTTTGTGTCGAATAATCATCGTTGATCTCGCTAGGGCTTTGAGCTCAAGACCCTCGAGCTGAAGTATTTGGAGAGCTCAATATTCTTATCTTGGCATATTGTTTCCAAAGAAACTTCTGAAAAATTTTAAAATTTTTACATTGGCCAAATGAACAGTTGTGACAACATTAACTGGTAAATTTTTATATTCCCAAGTCTACCCCTGCCTGGCCCCCCATTTCTTTCCCCTAGGTTTGGCTATGCCTAGCTTCAAGTGATCAAGTGAATGAGAGGATTGTTCACACAACTCAGTGAGAGTCTAAGCCACCCCCCCTCCCGCCCCCCAAATCATCTTGCCCTCATACTGATTCTCCAAAATCTTAGATATAAGACTAAATTTTTTAAAGTGGGTGTTACAATCCTTTCCTCTTACGGTACATGCCTCCACAACATGTGAGGCCTTAAGTATAAATGTTGAATCAGTTCTGCTACTAATTGTAACAACTTGACCCACCCCCACATTGGACTCGGGCTCCTAGTCCGATGGATTCCAACCCCCCACCCAAGTAGCTTCTGTTCCAGCCTCAAAAATGATAAGAACTAGGATAATCAACCACTTAATAACTTCTTGTATGAGTCTCTTAAAATTATTCACAATCTTAGATATGACACTAAAATTTTTATAGTATTGCATTTTATCTCTAGTATCTCTAGTAGCAGATCTCACTAGAAAATTGTGCAGTCTAGATTGAATATGGCAAATCCATTCCAACAACAAAGGATGCATCAGACGCCTCAAGTATATTATTGAAGGTAGAAGGAACTGGCCTGAGAAATGGAATTTTTTAACTCACCACAGTTACCACTAGAGGTTCAAAGATGATACAATTCCTTTCAACATCGGTTCTCTGGTAAGGGCTGCTCTGACTCTTTTGACAGATACTCCACAAGTTGATCCTTTTATATGTTCAATTATGTTTTTTGGTAGAGACCGTATCAGGCCTTTTCTTGAATTAGCCTGGTTTTTTTTTTTATTACTTGTGAGGAGTTGTTGTGTTAACAACTCTGGTATTTTGAGTTTACTACTTCATGGCATCCTTGTCACCATGTACATTTTTTTTGTTGTTTACATATGATTCCTTCTTAATAAATGGTGGGAAGCCTACCTCCTATCATCCTTCATTGGAGATTGAATATGGCAAAAGAATCATGATACTATGACCTTACATATATGTTCTAGAAAAAATGTGAGTGTTATGATAAAATTGGGGTCCTACCCTGGCAGGGTTGCATCGGGAAAAAAAATGTGAATTTATTTTAACATCTTATCGTGCTTGATCTATTTTCACTTGGCATCTTAATCCAGTATATTTTCTAATATTCAGAACTAGCATGGATCTCTAATGAGAAGTACTGCAAAAATATAAAGTGGTTGTTGAAGAAATGGGGGAAGGTGTCCATACTTTCCTTTTTTTCTTTTTCAGATTTGTCAGCATTTTATGCAATAATTTGAAGGCATGCATGGGTCCATATATTTTTCTCTGGTCCATATTTGTTTGGAACACATATGTCCCACCACTATGTTGCTAGGGATGCAAACAGGCCGGATCAAAGACAGCTAGATGCATTGCAGGTGGGGTCGAAACAGTGGCGGAGCCACGTTGTAGCTGGTGTAGGTAATTGTCCACACCAGCCGACCGCCTACTAGCCGCTGGAGCCCGGTTGCACCAAAATATTATAACCTCTTTAGGTCGGCATTAGGGATGTCCGTTAGTCAGATTTCACGGGAATTCAAACAGGTCAATAAAGTTTGGCTGCAAAATTTGAATTGTCATTCAAATTGGGTTCCACTTTATGAATTTCATCAGAATCCCAGTCGCAAATGTCGGACATGGCGATGTTTCCTTCATTCCAATATGAAACTGAGTTTGCATTTATAGATCCAAGATTGAATTAGTCGGATCAGATGCAGTAATGGCTGCATCTAACCAGAATCTGATCCATTGATTCAATTTCCCTAATGGGGGCACCAAGAAAATGACCATGGGAAAAGAATGATACAGATGTCTCAAATGAAAGTTTTTTGCATCTCCTTAGAAACCCATTTAATGTATGCAATTCTATTGCTTTCCTTGCTTTTGAACGTGTTTGAAGAAACATGCAAATTTGATAAAGTTTAAAATATAGCTTCTTTTTTTTTCTCTCTTTAGTTCCTTTTTTGAAAAAGAGAAATATTTAGAATTAATCAGACCTAAAACTTAATTATCTGATTACTTAAAGCACTCAGGTTTTGGCCATAATTGAAAATATACCAACTTTTTTTGCTGCTAATCAAAAGTACCACTCCATCAATTTAACCTTTGTTAGTTAACTACTCAAAAAGAACCAATTTACTTAACCCAATCCAAATAAGTAGGTTTTCTTGCAACTATATTGAAAGAAAAATACATTTCTCTACAACATTTGGAACTTGTGTTAATTTTCTGCTACCAGCAAAACTTTAGGTGCATCTGTTCATGTGTTTTTCAGTACCCACGTGTCTTTCCAACGAAATTTAGTCACAAATTTCTTTGGTTAATACTTGCGCATTTGATGATATTCAAAGCTAAAGTTTGTGGCAATACTTGGCAAATGTTTAGGTGCGTTCTTTTCTGAAAATTTCTCTTTTTTCTTTTGAAGAGGCATTTAATAGCATGTAGTAGTTGGCCAAGTTTCACGTGGTCTTGAGAACTTACAAAATCTTTGGTTGCTGAACAATGCACCAACCTTTCTTTCTTCACAAATGATGAAGAGCTTTTCTTTTCCTTTTCTCTTCGTGAACAGGGGAGACTCACCAGCCAGCAGGCAGCTGATGCTCTTACTCAATTCTTTGTCCTTTTAGGGCAGAAGGCATGTTTTCTTTGTTTTGGATTGCTGCTCCCTCTGTACTTCAACTTACGCATCGGTGACTCTCTTTTAACTACGACAGAAAGTTGGTGTTGTGCCAACCCCTTCAGGACTAGGGCTGCACAATGAGCCGAGCCAACTCGGGCTTGACTCGAACTCACTCGAAAAAACTCGGCTCGTACTCGTCTCATTTATAAACGAGTCGAGTTTGAGTTTCAGGAACTCGACTCATTGATACTCGACTAGACTCACAAACTGGTATTCTATATAATTCTGCCAAACCGGTTCACTAGTTTTAACTTTTAGGGTAAAAACAAATTTTCACAAGTTACATCAGTTAAACGAGTTACATGAGTCAAACGCTTACACGAGTTAATGCCTAAACGAGTTAACTGGGTTAAACGAGTCGAGTTCGAAGCTCGAGCTTGCTATAAGGAGCTCGACTCAAGTTTTTTGAGTTGAGTCGACTCGGCTCGGCTCGTGTGCAGCCATACTCAGGACATAGCTTTTCTTTTCCCTTTGTTTCCAAGAAGTTCAAAGGTAACTTTCTTCAGCGAAGAACCTCGTGTCATGCTTGGTCCGGTGTATAGGTCGGCTACAGTGCTACACTGCTCATGTGTTTAACTCTCCTTATTGGATGACAATTGAAGCCCATGTTGATCAGCGGGTTTTTTATGATGCTGATGATTTCATTGCCTGTGGAACTTACCTGTTACGCAGCCTCCTGGTGCTTCTTCCTTCAGACGTGCCGAGCTTTACAGTTAGATCTAATAATACTCGATGGAAGAACTGGTTGAACTCTACCTTGCCACACATTCGGACTTGTTCTGGTTGCTATTTTTTGGGGATGCATGTATCTTTCATTTTTCAGAGGTAGTGATGCTAATAGACTGGATAGATTGGCACCTGTTCATCGAAAAAACAAAAACTTCTCTAACAAGAGGCCGCATCAATGCTCAATCAAATTGTGTCCTTCAAGAAGTTTTTGTTTATTTTTTGTGTTCTTTTATGGTTCATAGGAGTTTAATCATGGCTTTTTCGTCTTTTTAAGCACTAAAATTGGTTTCAACTAAACTTGCAATCAGCTTTAGTAAAACCTTAAATTGGCAATTGAAGAGAAGAACATTGTGATTGACATGATCTGACTATGAATATTGTTTCTACATCTAATAATCAAATTACACATAAATATCACATCTTGTATTCGAAAGTAATAACATAATGTTATTGAAGCATACAGAACCTGTGTTCTAAAAGCATAATGTTTTTCCTACCAAATATTCCCTAACATTTTACTTTACTTCTCTTCACTTGGTTTCTTTTGGTTCTGAAGCCATGATTGTATGCCAAATGAGTCGAATTTGGTACAAGCATTTTGACATTTTGTACTGTAAGAGATTTCAGATGAACAATAAGATTCCATGGCCCCCCCACCCTTCAAATTTAAGGAAAAAAAACATTTACGTGTAAATTAAAAAAAAAAACATTTATCTTGTATAAAAATTTGAAAATAACATGTTGGCTCATGTTAAAATTTAGAAACTATAATTTGTCCCCTTTCATAAAAAATTTCTGTCTCCACCCGAGTGTAGGGGCATGTTGGTATCTCGAATGGGCCCAATGTCATGTAGTATAGCTCTCCCACCCCATACGGCATAGATGTAGACTAGACAAAACAATTGAGCTCATGGCGCAAAATTTGCATTTGTCTAATGTCACAAAAGCACAAAGTTTCTTATTATTTCTTTGGTAAATAAGGTTAGTGCGTAGGTCATTAGTACTTGATGCAGCAATGAATTTGTCGCTTGAACACATCTTCATATCTTCTTACTTGAAGCGCATTCACCATTACCAAGTCTCATTAGCATCTTGCATGTGATACTAATAAATGAAGCTTCAACACTAACTAAGACAGTAAGACACTATTGTAACGTAAAGTGAGGTCTATCGTAAAGTGCTGGCCATTCTTCAACTTTAGCAGACACAACATAAAGAGTGAGGCTTTTTTATTTGTAGAGACAAATTGGTTCCAAAGTAAATCTTACTTGAGTGTTTCATTATTATTATATATTCACTTGCCCTAGTCCAACTGTGGCTGATATTTAATCTATTATGTTATAATGTATGACACTTTTTCAACAAGGGCAGTGGACTAATTGGAGCCTTCAAGTTGAAGGAGATGAAGAGTTCAATACCAAATGGCCGGAGGGGCATAGAATACCTGGTAGGACTGATATAGTGTCAGGGGGGAGCCAAGGAGGGGCCCTGCATCCCTCTCACCCCTCAAAAAAGAATGAAAAATTTACATGTAAATTTTAGAAAATTTCACTTGTCTTATATAAAAATTTTGAAAAATGATATTTCGGCCTTGTCAAAATTTAATTCAGCCCCCTTAATGAAAAATTTATAGCTCTGCTCCTGTGAAGACAGATGTGGGCATGTGTGGACCTAATTTCTTGCATATTTATATATACTTGCCTCTCAAATATATGGTGTGTGCCCCTCAGACAAATATGTATGGCTCTGCGCTGGGTAAAGGCCTCTGTTGTTAGTAAGAATGTGAGACTTCTATACTTGTATCAATAGAGTGGGAAAGCTAAAGGCACATTAAGTCCATACTAGGCACCGACACAACCTTAGACCCTAAAAACAAGGGCAAAAAGTAGGTGAAGACTTCAGCTCACTCCAAAAAAATAGTCTTATCCCTCAATTGGAAGAGTTCAATACCAATGGTGCATCTCTTTGCAAGATATGCTACACTTTAGCTTGTTTGATCACTTCACATTTGGAAAACAATTATTATATTCCCATGTTTAAAAAATAAGTAATATAAAACAATATTCTAGAAATAAATAGTATACGACAAATGGCATTCCCCGTATTGGCTAGGGGTTGAATCAAATCTAGTGGCCATGACCTGATTTTAATAGAACAGATCTAACAAATTGTTTACAACTAGATCATGTGCAGACAGGTCAAGTCAACAATCAAATATTAGAGACATGTACATTTCATGAAATCAATAACATGAGCAATCAACTGGCAATTTTTTTCCTTATAATCCATTATTCAACTCAAGAAATTTGATGTATAGATTGGTCTAGTAGAGATCGATTACCTTTTGAATCACGGAACTTAATATGTATCAGATCAACTGTTTAAACAATGTCAAATGCATTTTAGCCACAAGATATAATAAAAAAAATCAGAGTTGTGATACATATATAAAGCTCAAAGCCCATGACATTAATCAAAGATAACTTTCTTATTTTTCTTCTCATTAAACGTTATGAAAAACAAAAGACCTATTTGTATTATTTTGAAATGAGGTTCAAGGTTCATCTAGTATATGTGTGTGTATATATATATATATGAAAATTGAATGGTGACTCTAGCCATTCAAGTCACTCGGCTAGAGACAATTCGATTAATCATAATAAATGGTTGATCAGACAACTAGGAAGGGTGATGGATATCTTCATCATTTAGTATCAATTGCCACCTTCTTGTCTTTGTTTTCTCTCAACTGTTCATTATGATGGATCATGACGGTCCTCATGAATAAGACAAATAACCCTTAATAGTCATAGTCACTGTTCACTTACTTTATATATATAATGGCCCACAATTATATTCTCAATTTTCATTACATTTTCTAAATCAATACAGATGTGATCAACAATATCGATTTTAGTTTATATATATATATATATATATATATATATATATATATATATATATATATATATATATATATATATATATATATATATATATATATATATATATATATATATATATCACATGATCTTATTTATCCGTATATTATCAAATTAGGAAAAGACTTGGTAAAATCGACTTACACTTGCACTGCAAAAAACCGAGGAATCACCGACATTTGCCCTCCAATGTCAATGGATTTTAGTTGTCCTTAAAATTTTTAGTGACGTTTGTCCTCGGACATCGGTGAAGCACATTCACCGAAATGTCCATCTGGACATATATTTTTAACTACGTCCATTTTTCCACGCGGTGATGAATCCTTTCTTTTTTGTAGTAATGAAGGAACAAGATTCTTGGTATCCAAAATGTGGTGGTAATCAAGCTAAGTAAAGAATCACTTCTAATTAGTTTTTTTTTTGTATTGTGGTTTGGCGAAGGTATAAGGCTTTGACTGCATTATATCGGTTGAATAAACAAGCAAGATATATATATATATTATGGAGAAAGTAATATGAAAATATGTGAAGTAACTCAAAAGTCGTCTAATGAAAAATACAGATAGGCATTCAATATTTTTTCAAGCAATATATGAATTAACATGTGACACCGTGTGAACTTGGTTAAGTCAATTAAATAGCTCATTATCAGTACAGTTGTCATACTTATTATGTTAGCATTTCAAAATGTGCGTCTATATGTTCTTTTAGCATTTTTATTCGATCTACCCATGTAAATGGCCCTGAAATAATTGAATATGTAAGAATTAAAACAATCAAAATTCCTTGGTGTGTGTTAATCAGATTTTACATACCTACATATTTAAGATCATCAACTTCTAAATTCGAAATTCGTTCATATGATTGGATGAACTTGTCAAAAGTAGCGAACAAAGTTAAAGAAGGTGTACATATGTTTGTGTGTGTGTTCGAAATCTACATATTGGGCATTTGTATGTATATATCCAATCAAATAATCTGATGCAGATTTCTGAGCGCACACATATAGTTAAGAATGTCTAGTTCATTCAAGGATGTCATAGTTCAGATTCAGATTCGATAGTTAACTTGGACGCTTTAAAAAATCGTATACGGAAACAAAAAAATTAACATTCAATTAATAAATGAGGTCAGATTCTAAAATAAAAAAATGACATGCATCCAGTTAGATTTTGAATTAGGATCACAGTCACCAGGGTGCGGCAGAAAAGAAAACGCACCCCCGTTGACGCGACGGGGTGCGGGTGCGACCCAGATTCGCGCCCAAACCGCACCATGTTCATTTCAGTTTATTTTTTTGGTTTTTTAAACAAATTTGATATTATTAATATATATGATAATAATAAATTAATAACACAATAATAAATACTCTTGTCGCACCACCGCACCTAAATTTTTTGAGATGTGCCACGCTGGCACCCGCACTCGCACCGGCACCCCGCTTCTTGGTGACATAGATTAGGATCAGTTTTAAGCAAACGTCCAATCAGATCCAGATTTGAATTCAGATAAAATATATATCTTAACGTCCAATTAAGAAATGAGGTCAGATTGTAAAATGAAAAATGACATGCGCCCAGTAGGATTTTGAATTAGGATCGATTTTAAGCAAACCAATCAGATCAAGATTTGAATTCAGATTCAGCTAAAAATATATATCTTACATATGATGTGTATACATTTTGAGAGTTGGTTCTTAGCTAGTTATCTAAAAGTCTTAATGCAAACAAGATTTGGCTTCAAACTGTGAATTTGAAAATCAAATTTGGATATGGTATTAGAATTTTCCTCATTCGTAATCGAATCCAAATATATGAACAGCCGATAAATTCGATATGGTAATTTGTACGTTCAATTCAAGTCCAATCCATTGACATTCCTATGTTCATTAATATCTAGTACCCTCTAGAAATTGTAGCTACAACTTATCAGTCTATTTGGTGCAAACCCTGCTCCATATATTTGCGAACATAAGAACTCAGTAATTGGAAGCTGCAGTACATCATAAGAAGGTTCTAGCTTTCTCTACTCTAAAGTTAATGATTCATTCCCAATGCAAGCGGTTACCATGATTCGGATCAAAATGATGTTGAGTCGATTTGATTTATCAACTGTATAGTGGCACAAATATTGTTACTCATTATTTTAAAGAATATTTTAATACCTTGATATTTGTTTATTATTATGCATTTTTATTCAGAAATCTTTTCTTCTTTTTTTTTGGTTGATTTTTTCTTATCCTATTGGATCCCCAAATCGACTGATTCACTGAATTGGCAATCTAACCGATTAGATTTTGTGTCTGGTTGTTACATCAACGTTTAAAAGCCTTATAAGGCACCTCCTAATTCAACCGGCCTAAGTTGTATACTTTTTTTCTTTAAATGTTTACTTAAGGTAAACTGCCTTGGGCATAAAAACTCAACATCATGTTTTTATGCATGCTGTCAAGGTTCTGACCTGCTTTGGGGTTTGGATGGACCAATAATACATTCATCAACTTGAGTGTCTTGTTTGTCATCCTTTATAACTCAAATGAGTTAAAGTGTGACAATGCCCGCAGATTTCAAAAGTTGGGGCCCATTGAATGTAAGTCATCCTACCATAGAATAGTGTTTCTTGTTAAAAGATATCCAGCCCTCGAGGCAAGCAGATTATAGTGAATGTCTGATACTAAAAGACTAAAATGCCCCTAAAGTCAAACAAAGAAAACAAGAAAGAGACTCACTTATAAGGACAAGATTCAAAAATTTAAAACACCTAAAATTCCCTAAAGTTAAGTCGACCGCTCAGCGGCACTAACTAGTCTTTAGTTACATGAATAACGTGTTTGAGGCACTCATTATTCAATTCAACCTCCTTCAAATCTTGCTAAAAGAAAATCATTATTCTAGTCTGGCATTTCAGGTGGAGGAAGGGTTCATCTCTACCGCCCTCAATGAGGCCCGAAGGCCATTTCATTATTCCTGTCTTCAGAGTGAATTGTATCAGTGTTAACAATGGCAGTGGTACACCCTTCAACTTGGATGTTGTACCCCACCACCTTAAGACATATGAGCATAGCATCAATGAGAATTAGACTAAAAACCTGCTTTCCAACACCCATCTAACATACTCAAGGCCCCTTGAAACAGCCTGACAACAATATATACATACTTATAATGCTAATGAAGTTTTTTCCCTTTTCCTATAGTAAGCGCAGATGATTTTTTTTTTTTTCCTTTTACTCCAACCATGCAAGTGTGTGGTGGAGAAACTTTTCTAAAGAAGCATACACTAGAAAGAAAAAAGAAACATATGGCTGTGATCTGAACACCAGCGCATGCAGTGTAAAACGGGGTAAATGAGAAAGAGAAGTTACAAGGAAACAAGAAAAAGGATTTTAATGTAGTTCAGTCTTGAATGACCTACGTCCACGAATACTCTCTCTCTCTCTACACTACTTCATTGTCCACATTTGGTGGATTTGTTTCACACAATAATGGTATAATATCCTGACTTCCACTTTTGTTTTTATCCATTTCTTTTCTTAGCTGCTTATGTGTAACAGCAATATTTCTTTTGTCATCATCGCACGATCTTCCTTCCATAATTTCATATTCTTCCTGCGTTCTATATTTATCATGCAGAACACGCCATAGACTGCCATATATGTACAATCATACGTCTCTGACAATGCCAAGTAAATTATGAAAAATGTAAATATTTTACTGAACACCTTGCTCTGACCGTGAAGAGTTAGGTCACATAAATATCAAGCTAGGGTCAAAGAGTAGTACTCTTAAAAAGAAAAAAAAAAAGATGCCTGATTGAGCAAGGGTACAAAGTGGGCCATGTTCTTGCCCTCCTGCTCTTGAGAAAAATGACACCAATTATTGAGAAATAGGAAGATTCGTTTCGGTAAAAAAAATCAATGGGGTGACATATTTTCCCAGCTCAATAATGTTTGACTTTTCACAAACATCAGTTTTTGAGAAAAAGTATTTTCTTAGCTCAATGTTATGACCTAAATTGAGGTTCCTTAATTGTTCCAAGGCCAAACATTTGATTTTTCACAAATAATTGTCCATCTTTTTTTTTCATGGCCAGTTGTTCGAGTAAGGTTGGGGAAATACCCAAAGAAGCCGAGTGTCCCCTTCACCCTCCTCTTATGCTTTTGGGCTTCTTTAAAACTTGGTGAACTTGCGGTTACTCTCTTTCAACTCGATACTTATGTATGCTATCAATTGTAGTCCAAATAAATAATGCCCACGAGAATCGAACTGTGGAAGGTGAGTAAAGAATGCTAAAATATCCACTGGATTACTCACTTTATTTAAAAAAAAAAATAAAAGAAGAAAGAAAACAACTGGACAAGCAATTCAATCTGAAGTACCATTCTTGAGTGCCGAATCCACATGTGGGTCAGTGTGTGCACATGGGCCTGCAGATTTTCTACATGAAGGGGACATGGGTCCTGCAGGGTTCAACCATACCTGCTACCCTCACTGGACCCAGGTTTGCTTGTTGCATGCTTCTTGCCAAAAATTTTTTGCTCCGCCACTGGTACGCAAGAAAACAACTATGATGTTGACTCTGCATTATGTTTGTGTGATGTGAAAAATTGCACTCGAATTATATTATCTCAATAGAAGGCTGGAAAAATGATAGCAAATGTGCCAGGGATTTTATTTTTCTGTCAGTTCATTGAAAAAATAAAATCTAATTGAAGAAGAATTCATGCTGCACCCTGCCACTTGGTATAGAAACGCCGTCACCAAAATCAAGCTTTGGTTTCCATTAGGGGAACCTCTTGCAAGGATATTATGATACCTATGTTTAAAGTTCATAGTCACAAATAATGTATCGGAGTCTTGAGCGATGGAGTTTTTCTCAGCTATAATACGGCGGGCTTGAATAAAATAACAAAAACGGCATTTTAAAAAAAAAATGTGAGAGAAAAATAAAATAAGTGAGAAAATAATAACACAAACATCAAAACATAAGTAGATTTGCAACAAATAAAAAAAAACTATTTGGCACAAAAATAAAAAAATGAAAAAAACATTAAAAACGTGTGTTTTTTAATTTTATTAATATTTTTTAAAAAACATGTTTTTTTAAGTTTTAAACGTCGTTTTCTCGTGTTTTTTTTCTCGTTTTTTTTGAAAATAAAGCGTTTTTTGTGACTATTTAAACATAGTTATGTATGTCGATCACGGTGACTGAATGTGGCACTTTGAGGACGCGTTTGATTATCGCAGATCTGAGATCAGTGGTTTTGAAGTCCTCTTTTACCCCTTCCTCCCAAACAAAAAAAAACTCAAATCCATGATTTATATAGCGTTCAGCTATCTTAGATTTAAGATCCGTGGGGAATCAAGTGAGAGTTTTGCTAAAAGGTTGACTGGTATCCACGAGCCGAGCCCAAAGATTTTTGGTTAAGAGGCACTAGTTATATAATTTTAAATTTTTAAGGAGCACTTGTATGTACACGAAAAAAACTGTTTGAAGCCTTAGATACTTTTTGTGGGCTTATGTGGGCAATTGCCCACACCTGCCTTCGCCCCTGCGGCACTCTATAAACGGTCTAATATTAGGCAATAACCTAGAAAATTGGCTGGGTCAATTTGCATATCCAATCAAAATTAGTGGCAAAGCAATTTTATTCATATGCAGAGTTGTCACACTCATATACTTGATCATTTTATTTTAAGATCTTCACAAAGTATTTCTTGTGTTATTTTTTACATATTTAAAAAAAAAATGTATAGGATAATGGTATCTTTTTGCCGATTCAATCTAAATTTAGCTGAACTGCTCGATCGACCAGTTCACTCAATTGACCGTCACGCTTATTCTATTCAGTCTCCTATTTTGACTACTTTATACATAAATGTCAACCGGACCAATCACTGGACCCTATCTCCCAGTACGGCTTATAATGCATCTTTGGTAGTAAATATTGGGCCTTGATTTAAGGGATTCTGTGTGGAAAAAGTCGGGGTGAATTACATCATCAGTTAACTAGTAAGTTGCGTTTCATTTATGCTCCAAGGGGACAGAATTCCATTTTTTTTTTCTTTTTTCTTCGCTCGCTCCATTATTGTTTGGTCTACATACTAGGTATCTAAGCCTTTGAATTTGATTAAAGGGCTTTATTATTTTATGTCCTACCATCTTTAGGACTGCACACTAACTGAGTCGAGCCCAAGCTTGAGTTCCACTTGACTCAAAAAAACTTGATTTCGAGCTCAGCTCGAACTCGAGTTGAGCTCATTATGGGAAGCTCCAGCTCTACTTGACTATACAAAATCGAGCTCGAAGTTTAACTCATTTAACTCGTTTAACTTGTAAGCATTAACTCAGTAACTCTTTTAATGCAGATAGGATTCGGTTGTGTATTTAAAATTCAGTTTCAAGTTTCAAACTTAAGAATCGGACTTGGATGTGGTATTACCGTATTAGACTTTTCTTACTTCGAATTTGAATCAGAATAAATAAGCGTTTATAAATCAAATATGACAAAAGGGAGATCCAATTCAAGTTCAATCCTTGTACATCTCTAGTTTAGGGAATTGAAAAAGACCAAACTACCCCTCAAAGAAAAGTTAACCAAATTTGAAGAAAGAGCCGCATTTAATGGAGGTGAAAAAATTAGCATATTAGGATGATACAAAAAGCCGTTTTGAAAAATTGGTTTTGTAAAAAAGTTTTTGGACATTTTTTTAAAATTGGTTTGTGGTGTTTTGGATGACACACATAAAACTTTTGTTCTTTTTTTGAAAATTATGTTACAAGAAAAAGTTTGTGCCTCAATGGATAGTTTAATCAAATTAGTGGGGGCAGATGGGGTCCCCATATATAAGCACCGCCGTCCAAGAACAAACGACTCAATATTTTCAAGAGAAAAGTAAAGATGTTTGGTATCGTTATGATGATGTTTGTTTCCTTCGTCCTTCGTTTTTGCTTGTCATGGATCTTGTCTCAATAATGTCATGATCTTCTACGCCACCGTCATCATTCACGTTCTTGTATCCTACAAACCTCTTTCACTTTTTTCCTGAAATTCCAGCGGCCAAAAAGCTGCTGCCGACAGTCTAAAAAATTTTAGAGTCCTCTAGAGGTGTGCACATGCCAAAAGTTTTAGTCCTCCAAGGGAAAGAAACCCCTAAAAGGCACCGCCTTTTCTCCCACACATAGAGCTGTTTTGAGACTTGGGTAGAGAGCGAGATACCCATCAACCGGAGTGTGGAGCATCCAACGTTTGCAGTTTAGATGAGTAATGCCCACAGGCAGCCCGCTAAGACCACCTATGCTATACCCTTCGGTGCTTAGAGTCTTCTTAAGGAGATCAAATGATATGATTTTAATCAGATGCACCCTTTATTATATCCAACTTATGAATGTTTCACATATTCTGATCAAATGATATGATTTTAATCAGATGCACCCTTTATTATATCCAATTTATGAATGTTTCACATATTCTGATTCGATTTCGAGTTCAAACAAGAAAAGTGCATACCCTATCTGAATCAGATTTTTAAATTTACAATACCAACCCAATCCAAATCTGACTTTTATTTTCACATCTGAACCTGACTTGTACTTTTTGCATTCAAATGCACAACTAAATCCCAACTGATATTGGGTATTTATTAGATACTGAATTCAAATTCGAATCGAAATTCAATCAGATATTTATTCAAAACGGAACTTGAATCCAATTGAACATCATTTCTTAAACCCGATTCAGACATTAATTCTTTTTCATTCCGACTTTTTTGAAGCAATTACAGTAGATGTCCAATCTGATTGTGTGAATGGGATTTATCGACATTGCTAGACCTTTCATCCGAGTGAGTTGATGTGAAGTTACACCCAGCAAACCAACAAAGAACCAAGGTTTATCTGAAAATATGTTACTTGTCTTTCTCTGGGAAAACACGACTAATTTGTGTTTTCTAACTATCCAATACTCTTCCATAAACATTAGCTTTACCCATTATATATATATATATATATATATATATATATATATATATATATATATATATATATAAAGTTATCTGAATTTGCAACCATCGATGTTGATGTATTCACAAGACGTTTTCTCAACGTAATTCGTTTCTTCCTGCATCAAAAGAAAAATAATGGCCCAGTTGCGGCCTGCAGCTACACGAAGCCTGACGATTCTGTTAGTTTATTAAGTGATCTTGACAGAACACAAGTTCAACCATCGATCATTAACAAAATAAGCGACTTTCAGTTTCTTCACTAGAATTCACCGTTCTTAAGTGTTGGTGACGGCACAGTCTCCTACAGAAAAACAGCAGCTCACTAAGCTAACCTTATAATTCTCAAAGTATAAGCAAGGCCGTCTCCAGCAATCTTCCAGTCTCTTTATAAACCATACGAGTTGGAATACGACATCGGGGTAAGCCAATAATTAGTAACAGAAAGAATTGACTGCTTAAAAACAGCAAAGTTTTGCCAAAGTCAACATTAATATATACACGTATCTTACAAAAGATAGAATCATGAACAAAACTTGATAAGAAGGCTGTGTCTGGTTAGCAGAACCATTTTCTGCATGCATACAAGCCGGTGAACTTAAGCTGCAAATTGTTATCATGTTAGTAGCTTGTTCTCATATTCCTCTTCAACTTCACCATCTGCAAATGGAGCAATGTTATGTGATGCAAGGCATAAAATGGCTAAAGCATTTTATACTCGATAATGCAACCAAAGAACCTTCAACTATTGGTACCAGTCACATATCTACAGCTCAGTAACAGGAGAACATTAAAAAATGAGATGACAATTAAAAACAGTTTTATATAAGATGGAAAAAATAAATGGTTGGTACCTGCCAGAACAATGGCTAAATTTGCCTCACGATCAGCTTCAGAATTGAGTTCCTTAGTACGGGAAAAGAAACAATAAGGTGTAAACGTGGGAAAGAAACAACGGATAGATTTAGATTAGTCCATCTCGAAGTGTAAACAGCAGTAGCTCAAGCAGTTCAGACCATAAAAATGTATAAACAAACTTCAGGTGACATTCATTAAGATGTTCAACACTGTGGGTTGATGTACCGTTACCAATTTCTAACTAATTTTCTTTTCTAGTCAGTTTCTCACTTCCATCAATCATTCACTTCTTACTTCAAAAGTTTATTTGGTGATTCAAGCGTAGATTTAGAAAGAATGCTCTTGGTTAGCATCCTAAAATACGACAAACACCAATTGAAACTTGAAAGAGAAAGGTCTGTTCAACATTAGTCATTGCACGGTATATAAGAAAAGTTACACAGCAACATCCTGTTCTTCTTTTCCTTAATCTTGTATTTCCTTTCAATGAATTCCCAGACTCATTTTCAGTGGATCGCATTGTATCGGTACATCATCATCGTCATCCTTGGGTGTTACTTGGCTCTTGGATTATCATTGAACACAAGAGATGATGTTAGATGGTGGTCCATTTGGAGTGCAATAAGTACCAAGTCCCTACCTAATGACTAGGCCATGTCAAAACAGCATTCGTCATTTTGATTCCTATATCTGTATCTATACAAACACACACACAATGTTACATATAAAGCTTGTGTATATGCATATATCTATATATACTATGTATGTCATATTACATATCCCATAAAATCTTCCAATCCTCAAATTTACTGATATTCCATAAAACTGTCGATCCTCAAAGTCAGTAATGCATATAGCAAATGAATATATTGTACACATAACTGCCATTCAGCTAACAAGCCCTTGGATATTGATGTTTTACACCTCCTTGATACTGAATTTCACTCAAATTCCCCAAGAAAACCATCTTCTTGCTAATGAGAAATGAAAGGTTCAAGAATCAGGGATTGTTCTTTCTCCAAAGGATTTGCATTAACAGATCCCTTTCCCAACGAGGCAAAGAAAAACAAACATATTTCTCCAAATATGAATTTTAAAAAGCCATCTTTCTTTGAGTAATTGTCCTAAAGAGCATTTTGATGAGCAATTCCTTGAGCATTTTCAAGCTGCCAAGTTACAGAAGAAAACAACTCCAAGAATAATGTTTCAAGGAATATCAGAAACTTCAATAACATTAAGAATACTTTTTTAAATTTTTAATGCCCAAGCAAAACGAAGACAGTTTCTCCATGAAGTATATCCATGCTGCTCTAATTTGGAATAAATGTTTACTAAAACTAATAAAAACATAAAGTAAATACAAATAAAATTCATACTCTTGGTATATGATTGATTTGGAAAGAGAGAAACTTGTCTTTCAACTTCTTAGCCTCATTGCTCAGATCAAGGATGTTCTTGTTCTTGGTCTGCCATTTATTTTGTATCTGCCATTTTAAAAGTTGGTGTTAGATGCCAACAAGGCCAAAAAGATAAGATTTTCCATATGTTACAACCACAAGACAGAGAATTTCCTGTAATAAAATACTAGGTCTGATTCACGGTCTCCAAAGAAGAAAGTTAAAACATAAAAGGATGTAAGATTAATCAACTTGAATTTACAGGATATAGCTGTGGTAGTGGTACAAATATGAAACTGATCAAAAAAGCAAGTGAGGTGCCTTAATGGCATCACCAATGTAATTTCTCATGACTTGCATGATTTTGAATTTTGTTATCAATGATTTTTCACTTCCCTCTTGGAAAAAAATAAATAATCCTTAAGGCTTATGCATGGTTGTTAACAATACAAGTCCACATCATAAATCATTAACCCAAAAAAAAATCTTGAAATTACGGAAGATTCTTGGCTAGTGTTCAGTGTCTTATTTTGTTCTTATCAAGTTCTACACCAAGCATATACATATGATGTAGATTTATCCAAGCATCAACTTGTGCAACAATAATATTAGCAACCATTGCTGGAGCAATTACAATGGCAAAAAACATTCTTGGATAACACACAACAAGAGCATATGACAAGAACATTCAACAAATACTGCATGCAGATTAACGTGGAACAACGTTGAAGCTTTGCCCCAATCAAGATAATTGCATAAAAAGTCATAACCATTGCCTTAATCATGTTTTATATACAGAGATCAACTCCTTTCCTCAATCATTAAACATTGTGTAAGTCGAACGATTTCTAGACTTGCAAAGCACAAACCTGCATGCAGACTAGCATGGAATCACCTTGAACCTTAATCCTTGTAAACCCTTTTCTAAGAGCATACTTCATTCCAAGTATGGCAGCTCGGTACTCAGCAAAATTGTTTGTGGCAACACCAACACCTTCACGAAGCCGACAAATCTAAACAAGATGATCATGCAACAGATTCACGTTGCAGTTAAAGCAAAACCCAACAAATCCAGGCAGCAAAAGCATAAGATACTCAATTACCATAGTTCCACCATCCATTCGTAAAACAGCACCAGCACCAGCCTTTCCAGGATTTCCTTTTGAAGCACCGTCAAATTCAAGTACACAAATATCCTACGAATCATCACTTGCTTTTTAGACTTTTAAGGCTTCACCAGATAAAAGGATAGACTGATGGAAATAACAGATAAAGATGTTAATCACACACAACATGCCACAGGATCCCAGAAACAAACAAAGTAAAGACTGTTTGCAACACTCACATGAGACATACTTGAGAATAAAGAATAAAAGAAATGATCATAGCAACTGTATTTCATTCCATATACAAATTACAAAGGAACCCCATCATAGGTAAAGTGTCACATGCCACATGGAATTAGTAAAATGGAGCCTAGTTGATACATCTGTTTAAAATTAGAAACATGTCTTCTCTACTCTTTTGTAGTGAATCATACATCAGCCTGAAAGCAGAGATAATAACAAGCACTGCAACAGCATAACAAGAAGAACCAAGGCACGAATGGAATGTTTATGGAATTTACTTGTACTACACAGCAGCTATTTCAGAATACCATGAAAGGAAATGTTAGTGATCAATGATAGCCAGTTGTAGACATTGAAGGAACACCCTGTAAGTGAAAGACATTACTAATGGACTTACGAATATTATCTTACCTTAACAGTTCAAAGAACACGGCCAAAATCTAACAGTAGAAAAGCATTTGGAAATGGTCTCTCGATCAATTGGTGAGGCCAGTTCAAATTTGACTTCATGCTCTGCTAATCAAGTACATACCTATATATGTAACTACACTTAAGTATCATGTGCCAACATGCATAAAATCTAAAATACCCTTTTTAGTGCCAAAACTTGGGCCTATCAGAAGACAGTAAGCAATAATTTAGAGAGTCAAAATAAGCAACTACAAGCTCCTTAAACCACAAGGAATACTATTTGTAAATATGACTGAATCTCCATTTAGTGCCAAATTTGACTCACCAACACATAGCTAAGAAAGCCAGCTTAGGGAGTTAAAAAAAACACAAACTCCACAATAAGAACCAGAAAGGTGTGTTTTGGACAAACACCTTGTATAGTGTCACTCGAATCCTGTCTAGGTTCCCCTATAAATTATAAAGTGCCAATTTTTAGGACTAGAGAAGCAACTAAAATTCTGGTTTGGAAAGTAAACAAGTTCGTCTAGAAACTCTGACTGCAAAAATCCAAAGAACAAAGCCAAAATTAACCATGCATAGCTTCAGGCCATATGCTATGTCCATTCCCCTTGCTACTGTCACCATTCTTTGCAATGCCCTTTCATCCACAGCTTTTTCACCAATAGCCTTTTCCTTCTCTTCCCTCTCTACTTCTACAAAGGCCATTAACCGGCCTAAGGCTTCAACTTCTGTTTTAAACTATGTCACATGGAGTAGTACCTGCAGAGTACCGGTACGGGTACGGCAAGGGTGCGGCGTTGACCGCACAGGTGCGGTCAACAGACCGAAGGTTAATTTCGACCTTTTTTGGACTCAGTCAAAGTTGACCGAGTCCAAATCTGTCAGATTTTATTCTTAACGAGTTTTTTACCTTTTTATGTTTTAAACCATTTTAACGTGAAATTCTTCAAAAGTTGAAACCCTTAAGCCCAAAATTTTGTTCGTCTGCTTTCTTCTTCGTCTTCACCCACGCAGTGCGACCAGCAACTGCAGGCGGCGACGGCGGACGATCTCCAACGACGGTGTTTGCTTGTTTTTTCTTCTTTTTCATTTGTCTGCTGTTTCTTCTTCATCTTCACTCACCAACGACCGGCGACGGCAGGCGAACGTTCTCCAGCGACGGCAGGTGGGGAACGGCGAGAGTATTTGCTTGTTTTTTTTTGTTCGTCTCTTTTTTTTGTTCCCTTTTTTTCCTGCCCTCTTTTTGTTTGTCTCTTGTTTCTTGTTCTTTCGTTTGTGCTTCTATACACGCGTGATTTTCTTCAGCCTCAGTTGAGCAGTAAATTTGCTCTATTTTCTTCGGCCTCAATTGAGCGGTAAATTTGCTCTTAGTTTTTTGGATAGAACTCGTGTCTTGTTTTCTGAAATGTGTTGATTTCTTGCTAGGTGCTTTTCATATAAGTTGTAACATTTATGTTTGTAATTTTTTGATATATATATATATATATATATATATATATATATATATATATATATATGTGTGTGTGTGTGAATATGTTATTCTCTTTGAAATTTTTTGACATATATATGTATATTTTTTTAATTGAGTGTACGGCCGTACCCCCGCACCCAAGTTTTTAAAAATGGCTCGTACCCGCACCGGCACCCGTACCCGTACCTATGTGACATACGTTTTAAATGCCCTGAAGCATGCCCCTTTGTATCTATGAACTTGCTGTTGGCACTGATCCAAGATGTATAAATTCCCTGCTCCTTACCTCTGAAAACAACATAATACTTTTTTATCACCATACCAACTGCCTGTATGATCAAAAGAATATTGTGAAAAAGATAATGGCCATAATGACCTGACATGTTTTAAGCAATATATGCATAGCTTAGATGTTCCGCATTTATTTCATTGAAGGCCTGCATGTTTAGCCCGAAAGGCAGAAACTTTTCCATAGAATATAGAAATATTTACACTGTACAGTTACAAGTTTAACACTAAATGTGGTAAATGCAATATTACATACAGCATTCATTTAAATGCAGGAACTTGCTTGAAAATATTTACTACAACAATATTATCATGTTTCCAAACAACAATACATGCATGAAAAGTTGAACTAGGCATAAAATAAACGAAAGAAGGCTAGCATCTATGGTCAATTCAGCTCATGTTGCAATAAAGAACATGAAGCCATCACATTTATGAACATCAGCGTATGTCAACATTCTTGTCATCTTCCTCACTAATAAAGAATCTCGTCCTGGATCACAAATAGCACAAAGAGGGGCATGCATTCAGAAAATAATTGACGAAGAATACTTACATTTCTAGATTTTGAAATATGAGTCGTTGAACCACAATCATTTTTGTTTTCCTCTAACTGCGCTACTTGAAGGCTGAGAGGTTCCTAGAGATGCAAAAAAAATGCAATAGTTGAGAAAGCCAATATGGAAATGAAGAATTTTATCTCTTACGAGAAGGTAAAAACTGACATGAACATTAACCACAATAAATAATAGAACCAAGATAAAAATGCTATAATATCAAGCTATGTCAAAGTGAAGCTCCATTTTGACTAGTGGTTTCTAATATCTTATAATAGAAAGAATGATGGAAATTTGACAAAAAATGGCCATATCCCCAAAATTTTTATTTATATACCAGTGAAGGAGATATCAACAAATACAGCAATAACGATATACCAAGTTAGGAATGTCATTTGATGGTCTTCACTCTTCAAGAAGAGAAGAATGGGGCCTTGGAGAATAATTCTTGTTAACTTCCCAACTCTCAATTTTTCGAAAAAAAAAAATGGTGATTTGACCAATACATGACAAGTAAAAATTTGAAAACTGGAGCAAGACAAAAGCTATCAACAGGCCATTGTGCATATCCTCTTACCAGGTATCATGTATGAGCATTTTGCCACATACATACAGAAAAATTTGGAATACAGGAACTCTAAATGGCAGGCAGGCAAGATATGAGAATACAGATATTAGCTGGATCTTGGGTTTTTATTGGCTAGGTTTCTTTAAGTAATTTCGGGCAAAGCTATTTTTTCTAGGGAAAATATCAGGGATTGAAAAGAACTTAAAAATAATCCAAAGGACACGAATCCAGTATCCAAAATACTCAAACCGTCACATAGCATAGAGGTATGCTATTGCCTCAGAATATGCACACCAGAAAGAAGACAGAAAAGAACTTTAATTCAGAAATTACAACTAGATGTCATGCGAAAATAAAACACTGAGATGCATGAATAAAAATAAGTGACAAGATCACATGATAAATATGGATAACCATTTTTTGGCATGCTAAATCATAAAAATTTATTTGTTTTATCTCAAAAGGTAAGTTCCTTACAAAAAAAAATAATAATCAAGCTGCATACAGACATGTAAAAGAGGGGAAAATATTCAATGGACAAAATTTTACGGGATATTCTTAGTAAGTTGGAACACAATGTCCTACAGCAAGCAACATCAATCAACAGGTACAATTGTTGCTTCTTTTCCCTTCTTTCAGAGAAGACATTTGCATGTTTGGGGGCATGTCATGCAAAATGATGAAGGATGTAAGACTACAAAAAGAGCTATGGATCAAGAGGAAATGCATGCAGCAGCTATGGAAGAACAGGTACGAGTCAGCAGGTACATGTGAACTCAATGTCTCCAGGAAATAAGCTTAGTTTACTAAACAAACTAGGGACTGGTACCACGAAATCAACACGACAGGCATTGACATTGCTCTAAGCAATATAAAATATATACAAACATTGAAGAAAGAAAAGAAACTCACACTATAACTAGCAATGGGCCTTGCCATCGCATTGATTATTTTTTGATGCTTAGAACGTTCCTTTGGAAGACCAGTTGATCCACACGCTTCCTAAAGGAAGACAGAATGTTCAGAAAGTGTACAAATTGAAATAGAAGGTAAAGGAAAAAACTTTTAAAAAAAATTCAACAGGTTGTAACGAGCCAAGAAAAACCAACAGCATACCTTGTCATACAAAATACACATAGAGAGTGCTTCTAGTTCCCATGCTTCATCGAATAAGGGCACTACGTCATTTCTCAAGTCCTAACATAATTTTCAGCTCCTCAATATTGTTGTTTGATATTTTAACCTTTGAAGTTTGAATTAGTAAATAATGAGAACTATTTGGTGAGGAGACCTATTTTGAGACTGATATTTAGTAACCAAAAACATAAGAGTTTGAATGATAAGGCAATTTTTTTCACAGTCACTTACTGAAATAAATGCAGATCATGTCAGTTAATAACTTCATATAACAATCACAAATATCATTCTCAGGAAAAGTTCCCGGGATTCTCCAAATTTTATTTTCTGAGAAAATTTTATGAAATTATGAGTTTCTTAAGCAAAAGATTTTAATGGAAAACAACATGTATTACTGCAATATTACCATGATGTCTATGTTTATACTATATTTATGAGACATCACAATATCTTCCTGATAATGTACCAAATAAAGCTGTGATAGCTCCAGAGATCACTAATATTCGTCGATATGTTTTGAATGATAATACATAATAGAGTGATTGTACATTTATTTAACTTAATGAACAGAAAATTAAGTGATTTAGTTCGTGTATTAGCAGTTGCAGTGACATGTTGTGCATGTCCATGCAAAAACAAGATAGGCTAATATGCGTAAATGAGAACCCTCACAATATGGAGATGATAAAATCATAGCAGAGAAAATTACAGTCAACAATTCAAACATTTAGGACATAATCTGGCAATTTGAAGATTAATATATTACAACATTTTCAACCTGTAAAAGCTGTATACTGTCACACCCTAGTGAAGCGTAACATCTATGAACTTTGTGAATCTTTTCTGTCTAGAAGAATGATCATTCATGTTCAGTATGAAACATGGGGCAAGAAATTAAATGAGTAGTACCCAATTGAACTATTTAGAATCTATAAAATTTGTACCAAGGAAATTCAATTTCAATAAGTGAACTAGCAAATGATAAAATATCCCTCCAATATAACTAAAACATTTATCATAACCATGTAGCGCACAAATGTAATGATAATGCAAACAAATACAGAAAATTTCATGATCAAATTTTGATCAGTGTGTCACTACTTTTCTTTCTAATGGTAGCCCTTTTCGTCATGCAAAATCATCTAACAAATCTAACTTTAGCACTACTAAACATGATAAGAAAGGATTCCGACTCACATTAATGGAATCTGCATCACTAATTTCAACTGGCCTCTTCTGCTCAACTGTTTTACTGGACCTCTTGGCAAAAGAAGAGAAAACGCCATCTGGTTCCTGAGTAAGATAAAAATCATTCTTTGTGTTTCAAAAATGACAATCAAAAGAAATTTAAGAAACAAATAAGCAACTTCTCAAAACAAAGGTATTGTTCCATCAGTTCCCATCACAACCACTATAGTGCTCTACCTGCATGACCTTGGAAAGAAACATTTATAAAAAAAATAAGCTAATTGAACAGAGCACAAAAACAAATAAACTGCACTGGAAGCTTAAATACCTATGTCACACGGGTACTCCTCTTAAGGTGGAGTACCCGCACGGTATGGGTACGGAAACGGCCCTGGTGCGGTCAACACAGCACCGGGTACGGTCAACGTACCCGGGATCATTTTTGTCCATTTCCGGAATCGGTCAACTTTGACCAAGTCCAAAGTTGTCCAGTTTTTTAGTTGAAAATTAAAAATCTCCCTCTCTTTTCCTGTTTCCTTTTTCACTCTAAACCTTTATTGTACATAGTTCCTCACAACTTTTCATTTAAAATCTTTCATACAATGTTTCAAAAATTCATCCCTTCTCTATAACTTGACTCTTCGATAATAGAGTGAGCCATAACCATAGTGATGTCAATATATCTTAAAAGTGTGACCTGTTTCTCCTTTTAATCTTGATGATGCGACGGAGAATCAAGAAAGCTGATATATTTGTATGTTAATTACTTCCATATTGTGTTTTGGATCATGATTTATGAATATGTTATTCATTTTGAAATTTTTTGACATATATATATATATATATATATATATATATATATATGTCCGCGTGTGTGTACGGCTGTACCCCCGCACCCAAATTTTTTGAAAATGATCCGTACCCGCACCGGTACCATACCCGTACCTATGTGACCTAGTTAAATACCAATTCAACTTAGAATGATTCAGAATTTATTGTGCTTGTAGATTATTATAGCAAAAAAATTTTGGCAACTGGAGTTCCAGCTTAGACAGTCAGACCTGTTGATGTTGCATGGGAAATGATAGGCCTACCCACAAAATTAGACTAGTCTAGGTTCCCTAGGCTTAAGTAACACTAGTAACCTAGTTCAACTTTAGGTACCCTAGGCATCAGCCTCACTAATTTGACTAATGTTTTAACTTCTGAAGTTCCTAGCAGGAACTACTGGCTTTGTTACATTATGCACCACGTAAAATAAAGATAAATAGCAAGATTATTTCGAAATGATGGATGCACATAAGGCATGTGGTACAAAGGAATTTAGAAGTTCAAGTTGACTTTAATGCAGAATAATCATCACAAAAACATAATAGCATGGGATGATCCTCCTCAAAGTACTACCTGACGAGAACATGGAACAAGAGGTCCAAAAACATCCTCCTTCAGGTCCATTGAACAGATTGAGTAGGCAGCATTCTTCAGCCCGCAAAGAGCCAGATATTCTTCAGCTTGCTTAGACAAATAATGACCTTTATACACGCTAAAAGTTGGGTCCCACACCTGGAAAAAATATAAATATGTTTGTACCTCACAGGGTGATAAGCAACAATGGCTGAAATAATTCACTCAAAACAAGTACCAACTAAAAAACCACAATGATACAATCCAACCATCAACTTCATCATATTCAAGTCAGAAGGTTCTGTTATTGACACTGTCAAGAATTATTTCCAAAATTGCCTTACAAATCATTTGTGTCGTGAAAAGACTGCTTGTTTTATCTTTCATATACATCTATATCTAGACATATGCAAGGAGAGACGTGAAACCCAGCTGGCTAGTCAGAGGTAATCTCCGAGAACCATCTCAGCCTAAACGCCAGAGCAGACAAAAAGGATTGCTTTTAAACAGTATCTATCCAAAGAACAGGACGCACTTAAAGAGCACACCACGGTTGACCCGATAAATATCATTTGCAGCAGTATCTTCATATTTGCAAGTGCTGAATCAAGTAAAGTATCAAGCGATGGCGTTTCCCCATGTTAAAAGCAAAACAGCGCCATGGTAAAACAACACGGCCAGCGTCAATGTTTTCCTACTTCTGAAAATAGGCAGGAGTTAACCTGATAGAATATGCTACACATTTACCTACCACTTAATAGTAGAGAAAAAATTGCAAAAGATAAAGCTTATTGTCCTCAAATAAAAGAAGCGAAAAGAAAATATATGCAGTAGAGATGCATGGAAGAGTGGACCAACTTGGCTCTGGCAATCCTTCAACGACTTGTATACCCCCACAGTGTCTCCCTTTCTAACCACATAGAAGGCGTCCTTCTCTTCTTCCATTGGTCCCCAACGCGCCCAGCCAACAGCAACCGGTTCCCGCAAGATTCTCGCACAACTGCAACGAGTATCGAAGGGCACCAATACAGCGCTTGATTCAAGCGCCCTCGGGCGAAACCCACGTCTGTTTCTGATCGTCTCAGAAGGGATACAGCTCCCCCATTTGAAACTACAGCTCCATTGAAACCCAACAGCACAGGTCATGTACAGGCGCGCTTCAACCTCTTCGGAAGGAAGCACCCCAGATGGTCTATAGAACAAGGAGGAAAAAAATCAACTTTTATAGCAAGAGATCGACAAGAAAACGAAAACGATTTGGTTCCGCCAGAGAAGCGAAAAGTGGAAGGATCAAAGGCGCTAAACTACTGATTGAAAAAGATACCCATCTTCCCAAGTAAGTGAAACAGATGGAGACCTTCATCAGAGAGGCAAAGAAAGCAAACGGGTACCATTGCAGAGAGAAGGTGAGCCATCATCCGTTCCGGTCTTTCAGAGAGATCGGAAAGGCAACCGTGCCCACAGTGAACACCCTACCGCCCAGCACCCTGGGGAACCCCCGACGCCAAGATGAAAACGGTCTATCGGGCTGATCGCGCCAGGGAGTCCAAGACTCCAGAACCAACTTCTTTCCATCGAAACTTGATGGATTTTACGCTTTCGATCTTCTTCTTGCGCACTAAAACGATTGGACTCAACCTAAACTTGTCCGTTTCTTAAGCAACCTTAATACATATATGTATATAATTGATAAATTAAAAACCCTTACATGGTACACCCATAAAAATATTGGTTGTTGATCATTACAAAATTTAAGAGATAGATAGTTGAGAAAAAAAAATTAAGAAACAAAATGTGATAAGTATTTTTATCATTTAGTATTAATTCACACTTTTTTTATTTTCTTTGAACTCTCCATCACAATAGATCAGACAGCCCTCATGAGTGACTTCAGTGATTATGGATAGTTCAAGTCATCATTCACTTGTATGTGTATCTATGTCAAATGTTACTAAATAAATAAAAAATAAAAAATTTCGCTAGGAGAATTATAAATCATTGTTAAAAGTACCATGAACTATTGTCAATGTTCATGTGGCTAGTTTTTAGTGATCAATTGTCATGACCCAATATCCTTTTCTTTTTAATAATATAACACGTATAAAAGTCATTAAAACCAAACCACAACCGAGTAGTACCAGGACAAACTAAGAACTAAGAAAGCATTTTTTTTCAAGTAACTTCTTCAAATCTCACAGAAAGACTCAGACTTGAAGAATAAAACAACGACAAAGCTCATACTCAACGCAATGCCTAGATCGTCAATGTTGTCCATCACAAAAACTGATGACGACAATCCTATAGCCATTGAACCCCATATGAGGATTCATGACTAACATCCATAATTCGTTGATTCATGTTGCACCTTAGAGTTTTAACTTATTATCATATATGATGTATACAGTGGTGGAGCCAGGACAGTCTAACTTCTGGATCTGGGTAGGGCCAAACTGAATTTAAATCTTAAAAATACATAGAGTGATTAAAAACTAATATTTTTTTTAATATATAAAAGTTTTTTTTTTCATTAGCCAGGGTGGGGCCATGGCCTAGGCGCCCCCCCCCCCCCCCTCCCCCCCTTGGATGTATACAAGACATTCATGTATTTCTAAGTTACATTGGTGGTCCATTGACAATAGAGATCCATGTAGGCACAATTCAGAGGCATAATAAAGCATGTCTGCACAGATGATCCTTAAAGATTGAGAGTAACATGCAGTAAAGCCTAAAGCCTCGTAAGATATCCTTAATTGCCGCAGCAGTAGCAATGTCATACCATCTGCATCATGTGATTTATCGACTCCTCTAGGCACCTGGGTTGAGGGACTAGGACAAAACCAACAACTAAATCCAGCTCGCACTCACATATGACATGATTTCTGGTGCAGTTGGCATTCTTTTTTATGTATCTCCTATGGGATTTGCCATTACAAATCGTATTTCAGTGTTTACCGTAAAAACACTTGAACACAAATCTCAATGCCTAAACAGTTTGGCCTACCGCCTATTCCCAAAGATACTAGACATTATAATGTGCATCTACATAAGGGCAACTACAATTCATTTTAATGTTCTTTGTTAGTTTCACTGGTGTGCATGCATTTATACAGATCATAAACACACCTTTACAAATATGCTTGCATAGATATCTATATGTATATATATTGCCAACGTATTTTCTACTATTCACAACTTAGCTCTTAATTTGAGTTTGACTCTACATTAACAATGTACATGCATGTCTATATGAGTAGAGCTAATTATGACTCGACTTGACTTGAAGTGAAAACTTGACTTGAACTTGACTAGTTTAAATTTATGCATAAAATGTTAAATGAGCCAAGTTCAAGTTGTAAAAACTTGAATCATTTAAACTTAAGCTCAGCTCATCTAGTGTTATTTATTAGATGGTACTTCATAGTTGAATTAGTTAAAATAAACCAATTAAACAATTAACGAGTTAAAAAAATAAGAGATATTAACGAGTTCCGCGAGTCTAGCTCGAGCCAATTTCATGGAGCACGCTTTGACCATGTGTAGCCCAATTTTTTATTTAAGCAGAGAACCATATCAGATCCTGTGCACTCAGCCATCTAATCCTCTTGTGAGAAAGCATTAAGAGATTTTTCATCCAAGGGATAAAACTTAGTCATAATTTCAAATACAGCATCTTTTTTCAAGCTTTTATAGTACGATGCACTCCTTTCGGGTGAGCAAGAGGGTAAATCCCACCGCCCGAGTGAAGCCCTAAGGCCCCTCCCATTCCCCCTGCCTCCGGGGTCCTGAGCTGTGTCGGTGTCAGTGATAGAACGGGACACCTTTTTATCAGGATGTCGCGCCCTGCCACCTTAAGACACAGGAACATAGCGCTCACGGGAATCGAACTAGAGACCTGTATTTTTTCAGGCCCCTAACCCGACCAGCTACGCTATGCCCCTTGAGGCGTACGATGCACTCCTTTCGCTACTCACGTTTACATTCATAATTGCCTCTTAGCTTTAAGTTATGGGAGAAAGAGGGGACTCTATTGTTAATGTACTCTATTCGAAGCTCAAGAAGATAACACATGAATTGAATAAACCCACGTCTTTTCCTTTTGCCATTGGCCTCACCAGATATGTTGGAACAGATTTAGATAAGGTATACTCTTAATTATATCTATTTTTTTGGATATTCACAAATTTGGATTCAAATACGAATAAAAAAAAGTCATATCCAAGTCCAAATCTGAAATTTGATTTTACAATTTAAATTCGGTATATATATATATATATATATATATATATATATATATATATATATATATATATATATATATATATATATATATATATTTGAATCATAATCCAAATTTTGAATGGGATTTTACTAATTTTCAAAATATAATAACATTAGATACATATATTGGTCTAAAAATGAATAATCCCTATCTGAATCTGATTAAAATTTATGTATATCCATATATGAATCTGAATTCGATGGATGTCTTTTATTAAATTTGAATCCGATCCAATTTTTTTAATTGGATATTAATCTTTTTTTATATTGGATTTTTTAGAATCAGTTGATCGGATATCTTAATTCAAATGACAGCAAAAGTAACAAAGAACACGAAATGGGGAGGACCGTATTCAAGGTTATTGCTAAAAGTAGGTTCTCGCCGCTATGTCACAATGGTAAGGGTACGAGTTCGGGTACGGGTATGGGTACGGTATTTTTTAAAAACATGGTACGGTTACGGCGACTATTATATATAAAAAATAATTATTTTATATAATTAAACCACAAGTTGTAACAAAAATATTAATAAAAAGAGACTCATAATGAATAAATTATCATTTTTTCATTTTGTTAATGAAACTTCTTATGTTAAAGTAAAACAAAAAACAAAAAAAATAAAGAATAACTAATTTTTTTTTATTTTTTTAAGTTATAATGTAGTTTGGATCTGGATCCGACCCGGATCCAGATCCAAACGTACCCAGCGGTACCGGCGTACCGGTACGCCGTACCGGTACGGCGGTACGTGGTACGCCACTAAAATGGCGTACCACTGTGACTTAGGTTCTCGGATGAAAAATCTCTTAAGCGCAATGTGGGAGGACAACAAATTCCGACTTGCGTTAAAACCCTTTGTCCTTTACGTCCTTTCATCTTCCCGCCCTCTCCTCTGCATTATAAACAAAAGAAGAAGAGAAGAAAACCCTCGGAAGCTCGCAGCAAGAATCCGAAGGCCTCTCTCTTTCTCTGTAGTTTATGTTCATGGGATACTGTGTGTGCTACTGTTATATGTATGTGCAGAATTTTTCTCTGTTTCTCGCTTTTTCATTATAAGAAAGTGAGGAGTTGTTTTTTCTTTTGGTTGTTTTGATGTTTTTTTTTTCCTGCCATGCAGTCAAGTATCGCTATACTATGAAAAGATCATCTTCTTCTGCGCTGGGATATTGTTTATGGGCTCAAAGCTGTGCGTGTTGGTCTTTCTTGTCGATATGGAGGAAGAAATCTCGTCCTTTTTGTGTTGAGACCCATATCCGAAACATTGATTCAGAATGTCTTCATGCATGCTTCTGATGCAAATCTTCTCACACCCTTCAAACGTCACCTGCAAGGCCCACCTGGAACCTGCAAGAACTCCCAAATGTTTTCTTGTCTTGTAAAACATGTAATGTGCGGTATTTATTTATTTGTATGTGTACCCTACCCATTCAGAGTGAAAGAAGAACATATGCAGAGTTATCTTTTTCTGCTCTGTTTTTATCTCTGTTCTTAGCTCTATTCGCCTTTACCACCATCTTCTTCTTCGACTACCAATTTCCCTCTCCATTACCTGGGATTTTACATGGTACCAGAGCAGATACCTTGCTTCTGGTAGTCGTTTCTGTGAGTGCTCTTGCCTTTGCATCAACTAGGGTTCAGCTGTGCTGATTTCATGGCTCCGTCATGGAAACTCTAATAGATGACTCATCATCGTCATCTGAAGAATCAGAAAAGCAAAAATCAGTGTCACCCGAAGGATCAGAAAATCTGACCGAAATGATCAACCCGTTTTCCATCCACCATTAGGATAATCCAGGTGCGGTTTTTGTTTCTCAAGCCTTGACTGGACCAAACTATACAAAGTGGAGCAGATGCTTGAACTGCTAAAACCAAGTTGGATTTTGTAGATGGTTCAATTTTAGAACCAGATTCTAAGTCTCCTGAATATATTTGTTGGAAGAGATGCAACACGACGGTACTGTCTTGGATTATAAATTCCTTGTCAAAAGACTGTCAGTGTCATATATGCGACCTCAGGTAGAGAGGTGCGGTTGGATTTGTATGACAGATTTACACAAATTTCAGAGAAGATCAACAATGAATATGCATGTACAAGGCTCTCAATTTGTGACAATATACTATACTAAACTCAAAGCTTTGTGGGATGAACTGGCTTCATATGACCCACCACCCGTTTGTTCTTGTGGGGCTATGAAAAAATTTGCTGAGCAACAATAAGAAAGAAAATGTCATACAATTTCTGATGGCCCTGAATGAAACCTATAATACTATTAAGGGTCAAATACTGCTTATTGATCCATTGCCATCTACAGGAAAACTATACCCGTTAATTGTGCAGGAAGAAAATCAAAGAGAAGTTCGACTTCCTCCCTCTACCGAGCAGCACATCAGTCTTGCTGCAACTTCAGGAACTCGTCAATACCGTGGAGAAAATCAGAGGCGACCTCCGGTGGTGTGCTCATACTGTGTCAGCTTCCATGTCACACTAAGGAACGTTGTTATAAACTCCACTGGTAACCCAAATGGCAACAAAACTTTTGGAGTTAATGGAGATAAATCACAGGTTGACAAGTCGGCAGCGTGAATGTGGTGCTTGTTTGCTTTTTGACAAGGCTGAATTTCTTGCTTGTTTGCTCCTTTTATTTCTCGTTACCTTAGATTCTTGTCATGCATCTATGCATGTTAAGCGTTTGATGCTTTTCATATCTTGAAAAGATCTCCATCCATCATGCTGTGGGTTTTGGTGAATTCGAACTGTCATTCTAAACATGTTAGAAACCTGATTTTAATAAGGAAATCGTTTCTGATACTAAAGAAAACTTCCATATATATCAGTCAAATGTGGAAAACAAAGTATCTTTGGCTGCTATATATGGAAGTTTTCTTTGATATCAGAAATTATTTCCTTATTAAAATCAGGTTTCTGGGTTTTAAGCACATTTTTCATTATCTAAAGATACTTTGTTTTCCATTACAAAGGCTAGAAGTGATTGAAAAAAATGGAAGAGGATTTCATTCAATGCATGATCTCTTTTAAGGTCGAACTTAAAAAAAAAAAATTATTTCAAAACATGTGGTTTCCTACCAAACAAAAACCGTGTGGTTTCCCAAATATTACCATTGTAAATACATAGTTGGTGATTTTCACCACATCCAAATAAGACCAGTTTTCCTGCTATAAAAAGTTCATTTTCTAATTAATTCAAAAAAGCATTTACATAAACATGCTCACACTTAAACAGTAAATCATGATAACTTACATAAGGAACAAACTGAAGGTCGTCTTACAAATTCAAACTCAATTATCCCTAGATGCAAATTTTCTTATGAAATAATTCAACTACTTGGACCAAATTAGGATGGAATTATGTCAGATTTAAATGTCTGTTCCCTACTCAAGTACTAAGCGTTATGATTCATTATCATGGACAGGTAAATGACAAATACAATGTATTTGGTAGATCAATTAAGTGATCCTGCTATGCCATGAACTATCTATTTGAGCAATCCATATAATGAAATACTAAAAGAGAGTTACATGACATTTCATTTGAAAGATTGGTGGGTAAAATAAATTTCTTAATGTTTATTTAGAGAAAACAGCCTTTCGCATGGGCGGAGCCAGAAATTTTCATGAGGCAGGCTGAATTAAACATTTTAAATTTTGGTTAGGGTCAAAATATCATTTTTCAAAATTTTTATATAGAACAAGTGAATTTTTTTAAAATTTACATGTAAATATATATTTTTTTCGAGGTAGGGCCAGGGCCCATGCAGACCCTGCCTTGGCTTCGCCCTGGCCTGTCAAAATATCATTATTCAAAATTTTTATATAGAACAAGTGAAATTTTTTAAAATTTACATGTAATTTTTTTTTGTTTGAGGTAGGGCCAGGGCCCATGCAGACCCTGCCCTGCCTCGGCTCCGCCCCTGGCCTTCAGTATAAAACCACCAAAGCCATACTCTTATGCTTTCAAGGTTCCAACTTGCTTTAGGGTCTGGGTGGCGGTAGCAATAATTTAAAACAATCAATGACAATTCTTTTTCCTGGTAACTTGCCTCTACCACTGTTCTCTACTCAAAGTACTTGGTGTTCTCATTCATTATCATGGACAGGTAAATCACAACTACAATGTATTTGATAGACTAATAAGGTGATCCCACCATGCAATGAACAATGAAATACTAAAAGAGAGTCACATAAAATTTAATGGAATGATAAGTTTTGTTCTTTTAAAATGGGAAGCTGAAGCAACGTTAGACATAAAACCCCTAAGTTCATACTCATATGTCTGTAAGGTTTTAGCTTGCTTCGAGGCCTGGTCGCAGAGACGATCAATAGCAGCTATTCATCGTGGTCAATCCCGGTCCACCCACGGTTATGTAGCGGCCATTCGATTCGTCGTACGAGTATATGACATTATAGCAGCTGGGATTGGTCATGAAAACATTAAGCTGATGAGGAGGATCATAAGGTTGGTAGTCGGGGTCATATAGGGTCATGCTTTTAATGTATGCAGCTCTCCCTATCCCTTCTTGTGCGTAATGGCCGCTGCCCATTTTGGTCGTGGTGTGCATTCCCTTGCTTCTCGAGTCAAACACCTTTCCTCCCCAGTGAACCTCATTGGCTAGGCCAAATTCACCGTCGTAGTTTGCTGCTGGCCAAAATCCGATCAAATGGCCATCAACTCGAAGCACCCAATCTCCATCACGATTCTGTCAGATCATCCACAAGCATAATCAGCAAATCAATAAATACACTTTTTCTTTTCTTTTTCTTGTAGCTATGTTATAATCCTATATAGTTATGCTTTTAAGCATGACATAAAAGGGTACATGTGGATGACACTCTCGGAAACTTGGTTTTATGAAAACCTGTTTTTGTACGGTTTATGAAAAATGGTTTTTTGTATTTGAGTGACACACTTGACTGGGGTGGGCCACCGCCCACGCCAGTCCCTGAAATTTTGCATTGTGATTAAGATGGACCTAGGTTCAACTGGGTCCAGCCGCATATAGTGGCCACCCCAGACTTGAGTCAGCACCTTACAATCACTCAGTCTCCTATTAGCGATAGATCGGTTAGTGCCCCTCGGCGAAAATTTTGTGGCTCTGCCACTGTCCAATAGACCTTTTTTTGTGTGGATAATGTGGTAGAGGGAAGATCCGATTGTTCACTTTCTTTTCAAAGACCAGGTTATCAAAATATGTTGATAGCTTGTATTATCAAAATATATTATCTACTAATAGCACCTCCTAATTTTCCCACAAAAAAAAAGAGAAAAAAGAAAACAGGTTTACATGAAAACACATGCGAACAGAGCGACACAAACAAAGCCGATAAAATGAAAATATATAATAAAATTTGGGGACAAGAGGTCCCCTAGGTACAAAAACAATCTGCAAAAAAAACAAACCGCAAAAACGGAAATAAGAAGACGAAATATACAATACAATGCACAGAAAAATAAGAGAGAGAAGAAAGACAAAGCGACACAGTTACCCAGCCGCAGACGGGCAGTGACGTTTCAACCGAATGGCAAACTAGACATCCCCTTGCACAAGACGAGGGACACAAACAAAGGAACAAACTTCTCTCTCTAAAAATATGTTGGAGGCTAGGAAGATTTCATACATACCCCTTGAATATCGATTTCTATTTCTCTCTGTGTCCCTCTCCAATCTGATTTAGTCAAAATCTTACCGAGGGGCGCATAATCACGATCCACTCTTATGAAAGCTAGTTTACTGTCTTCTGGTTGTCGCTTGGTACCATCGTAGATCCATGATCTATAATTGTCAGGCTGTCAAAACAAAGAAATTTAATGTTATCAATGCTCGCATAATAACGGTGTTTTACTGGACTTGTTAGAGAAAGAAAAACCCATTTGGTGCCGGAGGCGGAGCAGGTGTGGGCAATTGCTCACACAGTCTCACAAAAGGTACTTATTTTTATTTTTAAACTTGCATGTCCTTTAAAAATTTAAAATTATATAACTAGTGTCCTTTAATCAGAATTTTGTGACTTCGCTCCTGTTCGATGCTTCACATATGAGTAAAGATAGCTCCCCAAGGGTAGGACAATATTTTCCTGAAACTTTATAGTTGACCAGACAAACAGGTGTGGGCAATTGCCCACACAATATCACAAAAAATACTTATTTTTATTTTTAAACTCTATGTTGGTATTATTAATTTATATACACATGCCCCTTAAAAAAATTAAAATTATACAACTAGCGCCCTTTAATCAGAATTTTTTGATTTCCTTCCTTTTTGATGCTTCACATATAAGTAAAGATAGCTCACCGAAGGTAGGACATTATTTTCCTGAAACTTTATTGCTGACTAACAAGACAAACATGGATATCCACATAATCCTTGATGCATATCGTATGAAAGAATACCGCCCTCACTGTCGGAGGAGGAGCCAGAAATTTTTTATTTTCAAAATTTACACAAAAGTCCAACAATGTTTTTCAAAAATTTTTTATATTCTAAGTTAAAAAAATATAAGTATAATTTTTCTTTTCAAGAGGTGTAACGTACATGGTACCATCTATTTGAAACTCATATTTTGGAGTATTTTCTTAATGAAATTGACCAATAAAGTAAGTCAAGCCAAAAATCTCATAAGATGTTTCATTTCGACTACCAAGTATTAGAATGAGTATTTGCACATCCCTAATGGAGATCGATCGCCATAATTCTTATTAGGACAACCACCATCAGGGGCGGAGCCAGGATTTGTTGCAAGGGCGGGCCAAATAGGAACTGGGTTTTGGAGGTTAGATTTGGGTAGGGCCAAACTCAAGTTACATTTAAAAAATACATAGAGGTAAAAAAAAATTTCATTTTTTACATTATTTTTTTTTTCATTTGTTAGGGTGTTTTTTTTCATTTGTTAGGGTGGGGCCATGGCCTAGGCCAGCCCCCCCCTCCCTCCGCCCCTGACCACCATAAAATCATACTGTAATTATTAAGCTTTCGGGTGAGCGAGCAGAACCCATCACCTAACCTCTTGTTTCTCTATATAGAGCCTATTTTAAGTGCTTCAGGGTGTCACATCTACGACCGTTACATATCTGCAACCCTTTTATGTTAGAAGAGATTGGTACTCTAACACTCCAATAGGGATGTCAATATATCCGATTTGAATCAGACATAATCCGATTCGAAAAAGTTGGATATGGAAAAAAAATTTAATATCTAATTAAGAAACCGGATTGGATTCGGATTTAATAAATGGCATCCGATCAGATTCGGATATATATATATATATATATAATCTGATTTTACGGATTCAAATCAGATTTCTTTTTAGACAAATATCTAGTATCTCATGCCATTAAATTTTGAAAATTGGCAAAATCCATATCAAAATTCGGATATGGATTTGGATTCAGATATAAATATAAAAATCAGATTCGGATATGACTTTTTTTTATTCAAATTCGAACCTGAACATATGAATATCCGAAAAGGTGGATACGATTAAGGATATATTTGATCCGTATCCGATGTTAACATCCCTACACTCAAAGATAAACTGGCCACCTACCAGGCCCCACCCCAAGCAATTGCACCAATCTTCTCAGGGACCAAGTGAAACAGTACTTCACCAACAACATATTTCTAATTTGCAACATTAACAGTCGAGGCACTAATTACAATCATGGGGGATTTAAAGGTAAACAATATAATTACCGTAGTGAAGATAAAAAACCGCGTCTTCCTGTCTCCAAATACGCCAGGATTTACCTTCACCATTGGAAAAAATAAGAGATCAAATCATATAAACAAAAGCAAAGCAAGATGCCATCCAACTGTAAGTAATGAAAGAGGCGATTTCTCAATTAATGAGGACAAAGATAAAATCGAAGGTACCATCCAACCGGCTTCCACTGACATTATTTCGCCTCGGTATCTTTGTATAACCCACATCTGAGATGTACTGAAGTCGCTTTTGTCCTCAAGAAAAGGAGTCCAAACATTAATAATTCCTTTGCCTCCTCCATAAAGCCCATTGAGAGCCTGAACTGTAGCATACTGTTTTGCATTTGCATTTTAAAACAAGGAGTGCAATTAGTAAGGAGTTTTCACTTCTCAATGTGCAAGAAAACTAGGAAGCATAGAAAAAAATAAAAAATACAAGTTGAAGTCAAGAAAAGCATATAGTGTAACTGGTTGGGCTGGCAAGCTGGTGGAAGTCCGATCATCAGTTTGATTCTTATAGTGCGTGACTAAATTGCCCCAATAAAATAATAACGAAGATTTTTAGAAGGACAACTTAAAAAAAGAATTATAAAAATGTTAAAAGTCTAGAATGTACATATAATTTATAACAAAAAAATCTAGAATAGCCCAACCTCCCTTCTTTCTTTTTTATTTCATATTTGTTGCATGTGACTCCATCTCTAGTGAAGGTATGCAGTAAAAGAAGGGAGATATTTTTGTAATAAAAAAAGAGATATTTTTGTAATAAAAAAAAACATGTCTTTTGTTGTTATTTCATTTTTTTATTTCTATGATTATCTTACCAAAAACTTGCCTTTTCTATGTGAACCATGAGTACTTTGTTATTAACAAAAAAAAAAAATTATATTGAAAAAATAAAAAATGTTATTGTGTCATGTATTTTTTGGATTCAAATTTAGTTTGGTCCTACCGGATCTAGAAATTGGACTGTTTGGCCCGCCCCTAAAAAAAATTCTAATTCTACCCCTATTGTTAACCATACTGACGCATGAAATTTCTTGCACCAGTATGACGCATATAACCAGCTTTGCTCGATCACAGCTTCAATCGCTAAAGAAATGCACTTGAACTACAGATATTCAAAGTTTAATGAAGAATAAGAATGAAGGAGGAAGAGATGGAAGGGCATGGATTAGTAGATATACAAAACCTCATCTCGAGGTGCCACTTCATGATCCATTAATGGTTTTTCGACTTCAGATCTGAGAAAGAATTCGGCACGAGATCTTGCGAAGCTGCCTATGGCACTTTGATTGAGGGCTCCTGCCTTAGTGGCCTTGAGAAATGGAACGCTTCCTGCTGGGCAGCCAACGCTTCCCAACTTGCCACTCACCGATCGATCACGGGAATTGTTCTTCGAT
>JAANDH010000190.1:126052-146070 GCA_011799765.1 Nymphaea thermarum | reverse complement strand
TATATATATATATATATATATATATATATATATATATATATATATATATATATATATATATATATATATATATATATATATATATATATATAACATTTTCATAAAAAATCTGTACATGTATTATAGGACGAGAAAAAAATAGGTATAATATGGCAAAGTTGTATATTTCGGGAAATAAAACGGAAAAATCTTGGTAAATTTTAAAAAGATTTAAAACATTTAATAAATCTTAAAAATTATAAAAAAATAAATAAATCATAAAAAAGATGAAAAAACACAAAAAATGGGTATAATACGTGTATAATACACATTTTATATGTATTTTTCATTTTCTATTTTTTTTAAAAGATAGAAATAAAATGGGTATTATACGATTGACTGTGTTTTACCTTATTATACACATCATTTTTCAATAAAATGTGTTTTTTGTGACAGTCATATATAGAATGCTTAATCTTAGATCATGAGCAAGATGATCTTGGACCTGAACATTCTTGATCCACTCCGCATAAACATTGGGGTATAGGTGAAATGAAGCTGATGTATAAATACTTTTACCACAAACAATGCGTATTTAAAAAAAAAACTTATTTAAAACGTTAAAGATTGATCAGCCGAAAAAAACGTAAAAAAAAAAACGTATTTTAAAAAAATGTCAAAAACAAAAAATGTGTTTTATTCATGTTTTTCTCTCTCTTTTAAATGTTTTTTCACGTTTTTTTCATATTTTTGGCTAGTTTGTAGTACCAGATTTTGTTTTCTCAGTTTTGTCATTTTAAGATTGCTTAACTGCCTTTCTTTTTTCCCTGGAAAGATTAATTGTTTTAAAATTCACCAAAATTTTCTTCTTTTTTTTTTATGAAAAACAACTTTGTAGTTATATACCTACAAAAACTTCACCCTTTAAAACCCAAAAATGATATTTCTGGCTATGATAGCACATGCACCAGCATATAAAAGCGTGCAATGCATCAAATCGAGACTAAATTTGAGTGTTAGGCCAAGTTCCAGTGATTGTATATTAATTGGAATTTCAAAATTAAATTCCCTTCTTGGATTATGGTTATGTAAATCAAGGATGTGTTTAGCAGATAAATTTGAAAAGAGACAGAAGAAAACATACTCTGATTGAAGGGTTCCTCATGCCAGGCTGACTGTAAAAATCCACACAATCCACGACGTCACCATAATCCAACTGAAAATTAGAAGAAGTATTAAGACCAATATTAATGTTGAAATATAATATTGACAAACTTAGTAGTAGCAACATGTAAAATATAAGTTTTGGATATCATAACAAATCAAATGCCACAACGAGGATTTGGACAATTTTTGGGCTCTATATTACTTCTAAGGTTAATCAACCTAGTGAATAAGCATCTAGTCTAACTGACCCATTTTTTTTTCGAATTTTATATTAAAAAACAACTGAAATGACTTTTAAGTTAAAAAGAATATATAGTAAAGTTAAATCAAACATGAGATCTTATCAACTTTTGTCACCATCATATGGCACAGGAGGTGGGTGGTAAGGCTGGCCATCGGGCCGGAGCACCGGCGGGTACATGATACCAGCCCCGAGAAAATATGGCGACCTCAGGAGGTGGGTGGTAAGGCTGGCCACCCGGCCGGGGCACCGGCGGGTACCCGATACCTAGCCCCGAGAAAATATGGCGACCTAAGGAGGTGGGTGGTAAGGCTGGCCACAGGGCCAGGGCACCGGCGGGTACCGGATACCCAGCCCCGAGAAAAAGGGCACCGAAGTTTCGGTGATGCAGACGACTAATCATCTCAACTTCAGCCAGGAACTCTCTACCACTCTGTTGATCATCTCCTTTGAGAACCTTTACTGCCACCTTTTTCCCATCTTCAAGATAGCCACTGTAAACACCTCCAAAGCCACCCTCTTCAACGAAGCAGGATCAAAATTATTTGTAGCTCCTTCCATCTCAGCTAACGAAAATGTTTTAGCAGATCCTATATATGTTGGAACACTAGAGCCAAATATTAATTACATATATTTCATTAATTTATATATATATATATATATATAATATTTTATTACAATTAATTACATTTATATATTCTTTCATATTAAAAAATATATTTTTTAATTTAATCGGGTTAGGCCGGGGTTTTGGATGTCGGGTTGGCTCGAGCCCGACTTATTATCGAGACCCACTAAGCCTGGGCGTCGGGCCGACCCGATGCCCAGGCTTAGTTGGTTGGGTCCCCATGGGGCATGTGCCCCACTAGCCCATTCTTTGAAACATTAATTCAAAATTAAAAGCTGGGTAAATCTGGGTTCAATGGTAATCTGATCTTTGTCACATGAATCCGCAAAAATATTGACAGGTAACCAGAAAAGACAGAGTGATGAGAAGATGTTACAAACCACGAGAGTCTTGACTGGTTTCTCCTCGGGATAATATTTTCTCTTGGTACTACGCTTGCTGCCTTCACTTAACGAGCCATGACTGAATAAAATACCAAGAAGGCACAAAATGAGGGACGCATACTTAGCTGTGGAACTCATATTGGGTGTTTGATCTTCCTAGAATATCATGTGGTGAAACTCAAAGATTGAGCTTTGGATGGTGATGGAATTTGATTATAATGAACAATTTATAGTACAATATTATGTATGATATACTTTTAGGAAATTGAAGTTATTTGGTAGGTTATGCAAGAATAGAGGGAAAAAATTTAAAATTCAAAACCATATTTTCTAAAAATAGCATGAAATTTCCTCGTGTATTGAATACGAAATTATATTTCATCTTTCAGGCATGCTATTAAATACTATCTTTTATTTTCTATAAATATTTAGTTCAGAAATCTTTCATTGGTGAATGTAACCAACCCGAAGCCAAATCTTTCAGCAGTCATGGCAATCAAATGGAAATTAAAAAAAAATTAAAGACATAAGTAAAATTTTATATGGTCCTTTATCATTTTTCATGCAATAAAACTTAAGAAAGACTTGGATGATCGCAATAGAGGTGAAGCTAGAGATTTTTGACTAAGGGATACATATCACAAAACACTTTAGACATTATATAATAAGAAGATTAAGGGGCACTAGGTAAATATTTAACGGGTACTAGTATATGAACAAACAAATGGTTGAAGATGTGTGGGACCGTGTGGGCAACTGCCCACATGTGGCTCCACCCTTCTAGGTAATTAATTCTTGCTAATTATAATGAAAGGAATTCAAGAGCAAGACAAAAGGGCAATAAAATTCGAATCCATGTTGGGAATGGGAAAATCCCTTTCCTTCATTCTTCTGTAGTCAGTGCCACCTTCTCCAATTGGTCGGACATGTCAACAACAGCTTGTCCAAAGCAAAATGCATGTACACATTGTTCGGCTCCAGGTCGACTCGATATGCTGACTTTTGGCCCGAGCCCCGACTCATTTAATATTCATCTAATGAGGATCCCTTAATCGAGTGAGTTCATGTCACTCGAACTCAACTCGTTTATAAACTCGAGTTCTTAGTTAAGCTTGAGCTTAGCTGAGGAAGTTCGAGTTTGAGTCAAGCTTGGCTCAACTCACTGCATAACCCTAGTGACAGGCCCGAGAAATTTTCGGCAAAAAAAAAAAAAAGGCGTTAGTTGGGAGTCAAAAATGATTGACAAAGGATAAAATAATCTATCTAATAGTAAGGCAAAAAGGGACTCTCATAAATCCAAAGATGCTTAAAACTCTATAGGGGGAAGAAAAGAACACTTAAATGTAAAGTATTCAAATGTAAATAATTGAAGAGCAGAAATATGTCATGCTACTAAACATGGGCCTGCTGTTCTGCTATGACCTTGCGTATGACTTTCCGTATCAAAATGTCTTACGAAACATTTAAAACCAACGGTCCTGCTGCATCGATTTCTCTTCTACCTCTCTCATCCCCTCTACAAATGTGAGAAGAGGTCTTCTACCTTCAATCATATATGTTTTTTTGGTTATTCATATATTTCGATTTGAATTCGGATTTGAATACACATAAAGAAAAGTCATATCCGAATTTGAACCTGAAATCCACTTTTATACATTTTGAATCTGATTTTTATGTTCATATCTGAATCCGAATCCGAATTTTGAACCGGATTTTGCTAATTTTCAAAAAGTAATAGCCTTAGATAGATATTTGTCTAACAATGATCTGATATAAATCTGAATCTGAATCTGATCAGATATTTATGTGTTTTCAAGTCCAACCAGATGTCATTTATTAAATCCACATCTGATCTAATTTCTTAATCGGATTTTTTTTCTATACTTGATTTTTTCGAATCAATTCGGTCGAATATCTGATTCAAATCAGATATAATGACATCCTTAATTTCAAATATAATATATATATATATATATATATATATATATATATATATATATATATATATATATATATATATATATATATATATATATATATATATATATATATATATATACAGACGAGGGTCTTATACAACAAAAAAACTCTAATGTTCCTTCCTCACCATCAAAGAAAAACAATAAGAAACATACAAAAGGAATTGCTCGATGTCCCAAAGGACGTCAATCACCTATGGAAACACTTAATTAACAAACTGGTTCTCTCATATGGAGCCAAACCTTATGATCAGAAACCATTACATGCATTAATCACTCTGAATTGCAAATAAAATATTATCTCATCACACATCATCTAATCTTTACTAACACTATACTTTTATCTCTCCTTTACTATAATATGACTTGCCATTCTCCATTTTCAAGTAGCCAGAGTATCCCTCAGACCTGCACTGCTAATTTGCCCGGGGAGGTGCCGGAGCCTTGGGGCTTAAGCCTGCTGTTTTGGCCTCATCACCAGCTTTATTTGCCTTTGCAGACTGCAGAGTTTGAGGTCCTCGCCGGATCGGGAAGCGCCGATATCGTGGAGCTGCTGGAAGATCATCCCTGTTGCCTGCTGTGGACGGAATCAGGATCAGGCCGGTAACTAATCAAAGAAATAAACAGCTGGCTGGTCGTTATATGCATTGCAAAGGGAAGATTAGCATGCTGGTAGCACTGTACACGATTCGAGTCGAGCTCAGTTAACTCGACTTGACTTATGCTCGAGTCAGGGTGTATAAGGTTAGCTTGTGCTCGTGCTTGACTCGTTTACTAACTCTTTATTTTGATTTGATCTCTTTCCTTGGTTTTAAGTTTGACAATTACCAAAAAAAAAAAAAAAAAAAGATGACATAGATTAAACTAGCTCAGTTTGATTGAGTCGAGTTCATGTAACTCAAACTCGATCAACTTGTTTATAAGCTTGAGTTTACTAATTTACAATTTACAAGTGAGTCGAGCTCGAGTTAGCTCGGCCAGTTATACAGTCCTACTTACCCGCTCGACTCCATAAAGCTCAAGTACTCAGGTTCATGAATCCTTGATTCCATTTAATTCTTTTTGCTGTGAGGGATGTTTAAAAAAGAAAAGCATTAGTTACTCTCTCTCTCTCTCTCTCTCTCTCTCTCTCTCTCTCTCTCTCTCTCATGGTTGACATTAATTACTTCTTTCCATCTTATTCCAGTCCCTTTTTTTTCTTTATAGAAGTTGGCAGCAAGTTTTGGTTGATTGTTTGAAAATCAAACAAACAAGCTTATCGAGTCGAGCTGTGGTCTAAAAATGCATTATCAATCAAGCTCGAGCCTAATTTGTTGAGCTCAACTTGAGCTGGAGCTAACTATTTCAGGTGTCGAGCTGAGCGGAATTCATGTTCTTATGACCATACATGCAGGGGTGAAATAAAAAAATTTCATGATAAGAGCTGAATTAAAGTTTTTAAATTTTAACAGGATCAAAATTATCATTTTTCAATATTTTTATATATAATAAGTTATGTTTTTTAAAATTTACATGTAATTTAAAAAAAAAATTGAGGTGGGGCAAGGCCCCTCGCCTTCCTTGGTTGGTCCGGAGTACTTGACATGGATATGAATTAATTAGTTTGGCCGAAGAATGCCTTGCTTATGAGTGGGCACAGCAACCAACTACTAATCATTGTCTCTTTTGTATAGTTTAAAAGGTATTAATAATGAATTTTAAATTTTTGAAGAGCACCAACTTGTAAATGAGAAAAATTGTTTTAAGGTGTCAACAAAAAATAAGTACTTTTTATAGGTCTGTGTGATAAACAGCCCACACGCTGCCCACATTACCCCTGCCCTTGATTAGGAACCATATTATGTGGATTGAGTTGATTGACATATCCAGATACCAATATTCTTACCAAACTCAGGAACCAAATCCAATCCATCATAAATAAAGAAAGAGAAAATGAGATAGTAATGCTACGGCACCTATTTCTACCAACACTCATGTTGTAAAGTCATGATATTATTGTTATAAGTAGAAATTTATCAGGCCTTATGTGTCCCTTCAATACGATTTTTTAGTCACGAGGATTTCGGTAGTGTCATTTGCACATGAAACAATATCTTTCAACATCTTTAAGATTAGCATATCTTGGGTTTTATTTTTTTGAAATATTAAGATATATAATCATATTTATTCAAAAATTACAACATCTAAAACTTGTTTTACCTAAGTATGGCATGCAAATTATATATGTGTACAACAGTTGGTTGAATAATTTATGGAAAAATTGAACTTCTTATTGGTGGGTGTTGATAAGCTGGGGAGCACTCTATCTTCAACAATCTTTTCAAAATTTTTCTTCGATGAACTTATTTTTAAAAATTATTTTTGCAATTCAACAATAATAGACAGGTTGCGTCTATATCATTAATCCAACAAAATAACACACAATATGTTTTCCTTTTCTCATAATTTTTGCTCTCAGTTGGGAAGAGATTAGGCCTGGGGCATTGGGCCGGCCTGATAAGAGTCAGGTTCGGACCGGCGTGACATCCGAGCTTGTACCCGGCTTGGTTAAAAAAAAAAAAGATAAAATAAAATTTTAATATAACATAAATTTTTAATAATAAAATATATATTATTGTTAAATGAACATAATATTTAAAAATAAATCGGGCCTAATCAGGCCCTTTGGGTCAGGTCGGGTACCAGTTGGTTACTTGGGCCCAATGCCCAATAGATACCTTAAAGAGTCCAAAGTCTTTCCTCTTTTCTCTTTGTCGTCCGAGTTGAGGGATGCTCTGAGCATAATCACAAATTACCGTACGGTAGGCGTGAAAAATATGGAAAAGATGGTACTTTAAAAATTAAAAAAAAAAACTAAAAATTGAGGGGAAATAAAATAAGTGAGAAAATAATAACACACACAACAAAAGATAAATAAATTTGGAACAAATAAAAAATAAATAAAAAAACTGTTTGGCATTAAAAAAATGTGAAAAAAGACACATTAAAAACATGAAAAAACACGTTAAAAACACGTTTTTTTTGTTTTTAAAGTTAAAAAAAACATGTTTTTGTTTAGTTTTTAAGGGTATTTCATTTTCTGGTGTTTTTATCATGTTTTTTAAGCGTTTTTTATTACTATGGTTACAGTTACTTCTTTCAATCTCAGCCACTGTCTGGAGTGGCATCGACGATGATGACCGGGTTTTTCTTGGCACGCCAGAATGGATGCGGGCTTTCAATCGAATTGATAATGGATACATACATGCAAACTAATTAAACTGAATAGTGAGACTGCTTTTCATGTTTGAGGAAACATAAGCAAAACAGGGTTTCAGTGTGCAAGAAAAGATTCTTACCTGATGGTAAGACGTAGATTGGACCCCTGCAATCCACATATCGTAGCAGAAAGCCGCATGAGAATGCCAAAAGAAAGATGAAAACCAGAGTGGAGCTGAAAGTTTTCTTCCCCATCGCCTTGGTGGTGGTCATGTCTGCAAAGCCTCCCCTGACGCTGCAGTTATCTAATGGAAGAAAGAATTGGAGATGGAATGAGTGGACGTGCTCCTTTCTCAGATCTGCTTTGACACAGTACGTACCAAATATTGGCTGCTCCTTCTTGGGAGGACCTATTCTCCAGGGAGAGCTAAAAGGGAAAGTTTCAAATGACCACCAAATTTTTATGGAGTCGACTAACTTGTCGTCGACGTCTGGAGGTGGACGTTGGTGAAAGTTAATTTTCACCAGTAATCTTCAGCGGCTTGCGGCATCACCTCCTGAACGTCGTTAAAAATAGACTTTTACCAACCGCTATTTTGTTACTCGTCGATGAATCTACTTTTTTTTTTTTTTTTTTTTTTTTTGTAGTGCGGTGAACAAAACCTAATTTTCGATCGTGTAAGTAAAGGTTTCAAGTTTTTATGGGAAATTGAAGCCTGCGATTATTTGTTCTTTTTTATTTTTCAATAAAAGAGATGGGAGTCGAAGGCCTGGGCATCGGGTGGGCCCGAGATTCGAACCCGAGCTTGAACTCGGCCTAATTAAAATTTAAAAAAAATTAATATAAAAGAATATACAAATATAACTAATCATGATAAATAATAATAATTATAAAAAACTTAATAAAAAAATTATTTAAAAAAAACCTTATCGAGCCGAACGGAACTTAGTTGGGTCCACCTAGGCTGGCTCTATCAGTGCCTTTTTTCCGGACTTGAACCCGACCCCGAGTCGGATATGACACCAGCAATCGGTCAGGTATCCAACCCAATGCCCAAGCCTAAAGCCTATCTCTTATCTGGTTTGGTTTGCACCAATGGAGAGCCAACAATATTGCAGAGGCAAAATTGAAAAACACCAAAAAAGTTTGAAAAGTGATATTTGATGAACTTATGAGCAAGCTGGCCAAATAATGGTATGGTCGATTCTACTGAATATAATTATTTCATTTTCTAAAATTTTATATATTAAACATTTTTTCTCTTTGCTGGCGGGGTGCTGAATAGTCATCTGACATGTTGAATAAAATTTTTGAAAATTTCTCATAGGGGTCAACTCTTATTTTTTTTTTTAAAGGCCCAACTGACAAATTTGGAAATTTGTATATGCAAAATCTAATTTTTTAAAACATGAGAGAGATAGAGAGGGTTCCGACCCCTTAAGAAATCAGATCGGATTCAATTGAGAAATGACATCCATTTGAATTCGAATTCTGATTCGGATATACCTAAAAATCTGATCAGATTTGAATTCAGATTGGATTTAATTAGAAATACGTATCCTATTTCCAATGCTCTTACATTTTGAAATAGGTCAGATTCGATTCAAAATTCGAACTCAGATTTGGATATGAATGCATTAGATAATCAAAAGGGGCCTGAAGGGGAAACATGGTGGGGCACGTTCAGCGGTATGGCGGGACACGACGAGCGGATAGAGACACCGCGGCGCGACACGCCAGGACGCAACCCGCGTGATCTTGTGCGGGACACGCCTCCATGCAGTCCGGGACACGTTTGCAGCTGAGGACGCAACGTCAGGACATGCGCAGGACGCGTTGAATATCCGAGGCGGGACACACCGAACGAGTTGAGATGCCGCGGTGAGACACTGCGGAGCAGTGGAAGACTGGACACGGGTCCAGGAGGTCTAATTGCGGGTTTGATAACCAGACCGAGATGTGGGATCTGAAACATGCCTTCGATTGGGGGGAACAACACCCACACCTCCTTTGGCTGCAGGGAGGTGGGCATATCTTCCCAATCTTATGCTCCTTTGCAAGGCCGATGAGCGGCGCAGCCAAAGTTGTGGCCAGCAAAATCGGGAAGAGAGATGAGGGGGATGTCTACACTGAACTGGTCGCCCCTGGTAAGGCTGTTTATGAGCAAGTTCGAGCCGAGTTGAGCCAGCTCGAACTTGGACGAGTGTCTGGGAAGAAACTCGAACCAGGCTCGAGCTCCAGCCAAGTCCAATTTCATTAGCTCGAGCTCGATTCCGCTCGAGTTTTTAAAACTTGAACGGCTCAATTAAGCTTGAGCCAAAGATTGGCTTGAACCGAGCCAAGCGATTCATTAAAAAAAATTATTGTTTTTAAGGAAAGAGGTGGCATATAGATATGAAGACGACCAACTTGGGCTGCTCGTCCAGGTTGCGGACCTGGTTGACTGATGGGTCTGACCCTTTCATTTCCGTGGGTCCTAGGGTCATAGGTTATATTGAGACCTAGTAAGAATATGGTATACTTTTAAATTGAGTGCCGCCGATTCCACCACTATGTCCGAGCTAGGTCCAGACTTGGGTGGAATATGGTATACCTTTTAAGTTGAGCGTTGAGATCTCTTTTTTTACAATCAAAGAGAATAGAAGGAATCAAACAAGTAGCGTGTCTTCTTCATGCCTACTTGCCCAACCGGCAGCTATAATACGCCCCTTGAGAAAACTTCGAAAATTTCTTTTTTTCTTTTTTTTTTTCTTTAGCATTGTTGATAGTTTAAAGAAAAAAACATCTTTCACATTTTTCTTAGTAAAAGATATCATAAAAGTTTAAGTGTGGCATAACTTCATAATGAAGACTTTAAGGGCTTTCAATTGATATGAAGTCCACCTGAACTAACTTTAAGTCACAGAATTGAGGACTTTGAATTTAAGATTTTGATTATCAAAATCCCCCATTAGGCCTCAAATTCGTGAAATATATATTTCAAGTCAGAAAGAGGAGGCTAAAGAAAGAAGCAATATGGGTAGATAGACCACTTGTAAAAATCATATCTGTATCTGAAATTCAATTTTACAATCTCGGGGTAAATTTACCTCGGCGGTTAAATTCAGCATCTAGCTCAAATTGTTCTTGCTAAATGTGTATTGCACAACTTCATAATTGAACACAATCCAAATGCCCAACAATTTGAGGATGAAGATGCACCTTTGAATGATAACTTTGTCGTAAGCGAACCTGAATTTGCAAGCCAAACACATCAGCGAGGAAGCAACAATGCTTTGAGAGCAGCTATATCATCTCAAATGTTTACAAATTATCAATTGAATAGTAAGTTTGTTTATGAACGTTGACAATTTGTTTAGTTTGATTGTTTGACATTTGTTTTGTTTTGAACAGGACAACGAAGATGATGCCTCGCCAAAAGTACTATGTGGTTTTCGAAGGGCATGAGCGAGGCATATATGACAGCTGGGAGCGGTGCCAACCATTAGTCTATCGGTACAAGGGTGCCGTCTTCAAATCATTTGATTCATTAGAAGTAGCTGAAAATCACATGTATGAGTATGTCCAGAAGAAGTATGATGTGCAAGTGAGCAGGCCTCCACTCATTGAAGATGTGACCGCAAAGCAAGATATAGAAGACACGAAGTATGAAGAACGGAAGTGCAGCCGCAAATGTTGGATTATTTGTTTTGTGATTACATGTTTTCTTTGTTGGATATGTACTCATTAAACTTACCTTTTTATTTTGTTAGTAGAAAACACACCCTTTTGTGGTTTCGCACTCATGTAACTGTTGTGGACATATACTTTTGTGGATTAGATGTTTCGGCTTTTTTATGCAAGCTTATGTCGGATTTTTCATGTTGTGTTCCTTATTCAAGTTTATAACTGTGGAATGAATGAAGAATGTTTCTTTTGAACTTGTCCTTATTTGTTATTTCGCAATGGTTCTGCGTTATTGTACTGTGAAATGGTGAGCTATAGTTGTTTCCTGATTCACAACGATTAAATTGTTATGTACTTGCTTAAAAAAGACGAGGGGAAGAGAAGACACAAAAAAACATCATTTACCACGTTAAATTTTTCATCTGCATCAAACAGGGTTAACTTTACCACGTTAAATTCTTCATGTGCATCAAACAGTGTTAAATTTACCGCGTTAAATTTCACCCGACCATCAAACATGGCCTCAAATTGGAAGAGGGAGAAATTTCATCCTGTAAATTTTTCCAGAAAAATTTACCCCGGTAAATTTACCCCGGCAATCAAACGGGGCCTTAGTGTCCAGCCTACATCGCCATGGCCGTGCCTCTCCTTGCTCAGCGTGTCCAGCCTACATCGCCATGGCCGTGCCTCTCCTTGCTCAGCGTGTCCCGCCTAGAGAACACGCTGGTCGCGTCCTCCTATGCTCGCATGTCCCAAACGGCACTCCCTCGTGTCCCGCTCGGTCAGAAGCCGATCGAGCTTGCCTTAGTCCCTCACCTGCGTCTGCGTGCAGCTGGGTTGGGAGGGCTTCTCCAGAATGACCGAAGTCTAAGGTGCGACGGTAAGGCCTTGCTGAGGACGCAGGCCGACCTTGGCCCCATCCGCTGAAGGTCCATAGCCTCCCTTCTCTGAAGTAGCTCCTCCGCAACTGCTCTCGTTTGGGCCAGATGCGACTGTGTTAACCTCACAAAGCTTTCGCCCGACTCACTCATCAAACCATGCCTAGTATCGTGGCAAACCTTACCCTAGATCCCACTGGTTACGTCTTCGACTGAAAGGGTTGTGCCCCCAGCAAGTGTGCTGTAGGAGCTGTAACAATTGCTGTCGGTGGCGGTTTGAACAGGAACAACACCCTTCCCCATGCAACTATAGGGTGTTCCAAGAGGAACCTGTTCACGGGGGATAAAACCCAGCAGCGTAAGCTGCTCCTCCGTATTCAGTAGCCTTGTAGCGCCAGCAGTCAGCTACAACTCGCGACGTGCGCCTTATGCCACAGCTCCTTGCCAGAGCCAAACACAGTAGTCAATGCCTTAAAATGTTAGCAAGGTTTAGATCAGGGAGAAGGGTATTTCGCATCACCCGATGGCAAGTGGACCCAAATTTGTGATGTGTTGGGGGAAACTATCGCCGGCGGTCGCCCTTCCTTCTCCCGGTAGCAACCCAGCTCACAATTGTTGTAGCTACATCCAAAAGCAAACATAAATCACTGTTCGAAAAAGAAAATGGAAACAGAGAATTTCCACCGAGCGTTAGGATTCGTCATCGTTAGTAAATTTGTTCGATGTTGATTGGAAATCCTAACAAGTTTTAGTCAGCTTCTTGCTTCCAATCAGCTCCACCATGCACTCAGCTATCGCTCCTCAGCAACTCAGTTCAGCTCAGCCGGGCAAGGAGTAGCTGCGGGTCAGAGACCGGAAAAACAGAAATTAAGCATAGATGGTTGATTGGTAATGTCATCGGATGCTCGAGTAAACCCCAAGAGATGACGTGATGGGCTGAGCGCAATCGCCATAAGCATAGGCGAAAACGTATTCTCCTGCTAAGCTCTGGAGCAGTGAGGTGTTTCTCGGTCAGCAGCTTCAGCAACCTGTCTCTTCAAAAATCGATATCTCCTTGCTGGTTGATCCAAAATTCACAAAACTTGGACTAAAAAATAATAGACTTCTAAGGGAATCCAGCGACACCAAGCTCACTGTCCACTTTGCTCTCTAGAGAAAATGCACCCAGGCGAAAGTGACACCTCAGCCTAGGGGTTCAGTTGAGTTCTAGCTGAATATCAGACGCAGAGAACTCCTTAGACATGTGCCTATTAAAAAATCCACTGCGCCCTGATGCCCCCACCAAAAATTCTGAAATTTGGTGGGCGGATAGACAAGAGGAAGATAATTCTGTCAGATATCTGCTCGACCCAAACGGTGGCCGAAGTAAAGAGCGCTGGTGCTGGAAGTTGGGTCAGAATTGGGCTTCTCTATCGATTGAGAAGAGGGAGCTTGGGCGAGAATCAAGCGCCGACTCCTACTTCAGGAGTCGGGACACGATGTTGTCCACGTTGAAAAGAAGCCGACATGGGCAAAGCGAGACTCGTCGGGAGCCGGGACTCGTGCGGAGTGGGATTCGTCACGGGACTGGACAACTGGGTTGGACTCTGTTGAGTTAGACACGTTGGGACTCATGAATCACTGTGTCACTCCTCCGCTTCAGACACCGAAACAAGCGACACACCAGTGACCAAAGAACACTGGTGAAATCCCAACGGAATATTACATCGGATTCTTCGAGATGGCTAGAATTTCTCCTCCGCGCTGAAAAATTATCAAAACTTTTGGCGATGTTCAACTAACCGTATCTCCTTCGTTCCTGGGTGGATTTTGACATTTTTGAGCTCGTTGGAAGAAAAAATTTGTCAGGAATCTTCTGGATTGATACTCCATATGATTTGAATAATGTTTGGTAGGAATGTTTGCCTGAAACTCTTGGATTCCACCAAAAAGGGAGAAAAACAGAAACAAGAATCAATGGTAGTCAAATATTCCGATTAACACTAAGAAATCTCGCTTGGTTCGACTAACCATATGTATATCAATCTTTCGAGATTGATCAACCGTTAAATCGCTTGAGATATTTCTGGTGGAAGCTCAGATTCAATCAGTTCTTTTTGGTCGGAAGACGCTGCTTCCCAGTCTTCATACTTCGATCACCGTCGGTCGAGCGTTGCTCTGATACCACTTTTGTTACAGCATGTTTGATTGGAGGGAAAGGGAGGGATTGAGTCATCCCTCCTTTGTTTGGTTGACTAATTAGAAAGAAAGAAAAGGAAGGGAAAGAGAGGAAGATTGTTTGGGCGTTGCTCTGATACCACTTTTGTTACAGCATGTTTGATTGGAGGGAAAGGGAGGGATTGAGTCATCCCTCCTTTGTTTGGTTGACTAATTAGAAAGAAAGAAAAGGAAGGGAAAGAGAGGAAGATTGTTTGGCTGCGAGGGGAAGGAAAGGAAAGGGAGAAAAAGGAAAAGAGAGTGTAGTGTAAATCCAATCTCTCCAAAATTAGAAGGATTGAAAAGGAAAGGAAAGGAAAGGAAGGGAAGAGCAAGAGTGTTTTTTTGCCCACAATACCCCTTCCTTCCACCCACGTCTTTTTCTTCAACAAGCAAGGAAGAGCAGAACTGTTTGAAGCCTCCTCCCCTATGCGAGAAACAGGGCACACCCTGCCTCACATCATGTCGCCACACCTGGTTTCCTGAAACAAGGTGCATTTTTCTTCCATCACCCGCTGCATCTCTCTCTTCTTCTACTTCTTCTTGTTTGAGGCCTCCTCCTCATCCTCCTAGTTTGGGGCCACCTTCTTTATCTGCAGCTTCTTCTGTTTCTTTTTTTTTTTTTTTGTAAATGGCGACAAAAATTAGAAAATGGTCCTTGGTGATCAAAGTTTGAAGATGTGAAGCAGCGTCTTCTGACAAAGAAGAACTCACTGAATCCGGGTTGTCGATGACCATTTTCTAATTTTTGTCACCATTTACAAAAAAAAAAAAGAAGAAGAAACGGAAGAAGTTGCAGATAAGGAAGGGTGGCCCCAAACCAGGAGGACGAGAAAGAGGCCTCAAACAAGAATAAGAAGAAGAATAGAAAGAGAGATGCAGCGGGAAATGGAAGAAAAATGCACCATGTTTCAGGAAACCAGGTTTCGCGACAGGTGCCCTGTCTCTCGCGTAGGAGAGGAGCCTTCAAACAGTTCTGCTCTTCCTTGCTTGTTGAAGAAAATGACGTGGGTGAAAGAAAGGGGTATTGTGGGCAGAAAAAGACTCCTGCTATTACCTTCCTTATCTTTCCTTCCCAATCCTTTTAATTTTGCAGGGATTGGATTTACACTACACTCTCCTTTCATTTCCCTCCATTTCCTTTCCCTCCCCTCGCAGCCAAACAACTTTCTATTTTTCCTTTCTTTCTAATTAGTCAACCAAACAAACAGGCTGTAACAAAAGTGGTATCAGAGCAACGTTCGGCCGACAGTGATCAAAGTTTATTGGTTCTTGTTTCAGTTTTCCCCCTTTTTGGTGGAGTCTGAGAGTTTCAGGTGAACATTCCAGCCAAACAATGATTCAAATCGTTTGGAGGATCAATCCAAAAATTGCTGACAAATTTTCTCTTCCAACGAGTCCAAGAATGTCAAAATCCACCGAGTAAAGAAGGAGATACAATCAGTTGAAGATCACCAGAAGTTTCTCACAATTGTCCGGCACAAAGGAGAAATTTTGGCCATCTTTGGTCACCGGCCTGTCACGTGTTTCAGTGTCTAGAGTAAAGGAGCGGTGCAGAGATCCGTGAGTCCCCATGTGTCCAACGCAACAGAGTCCGGCTTAGTCGTTGAATCCCGCAATGAGTCTCACTCCACATGAGTCTCAGCTCCCAACGAGTCCCGCCTCCCAGCTAATCCCGCTTAGCACGTGTCGACTTCTCATCAACGTGGGTGACCTCGTGTCAACATGTCCCCCACCTCTACAGCATGTGTCGAGCCAGGATACCGCCTGATTCTTCCATGAAATCGATCTTCTAAGCACGTTTTTTCTAGGGAGTGAATTAGACGGCGAGCTTGGTGTCTCCGGATACCCCTAGATGTCTTCTACTTTTTTGTCCAAGTTTCACAAATTTTGGACCATCCCACAAGGAGAAATCGAATTTTGAAGAGACAAAGGTCCTTGAAGCTGAAGCTGCTGACAGAGAAACACCTCCCTGCACCAGAGCTTAGCAGGAGAATACGAGTTCGCTAGCATTTCTGATGATTGCCTCACCCCATCACGTCATCTCCTGGTGTTTACTTGAGCGTCCGGTGAACAGTTGTTGATGAGCGACAGCTGAGTTCGCAGTGGAGCTGACTGGAACTAAGCCTGGGCACCAAGCCGGGTACCCAGTACCTTGCTCGACTTGGGCTCGAGCCCTGAAAAACTGCTTAACGGGCTCACTCAATCAGGCCCGCCGGGTAATTAATGGGTCGGGCTCGGACCCTTGACTGTGTTCGTCAGGGACCCGAGAAGCCCGACAATAATTTAAAAAAATATACTTTTTTAGAAACATAAGCTTAGGTTAGGGTTTTCATTTCATACTGTATACTTTCATTCTCTAGTTGTCTGTCATTCTCCTCTAGTCCTCCACTCCTCTGCGGCTCTGCAAGCAAGACCAGCGAGGCTGCCTCCTCCAGTCCTCCCCATCGACCGCCTCCTTTGGTCCTCTCTGTCCACCATCGCCCATCGGCTGTCTCTTGTCCCGCGACAGAGTAAACATTTTCTCTCTGAGGTCAGTTCTCCCTTCTTATGCTTTTTCATTTCCTGAACTTGCTCTCCTGTTCAAATATTTACGATTGTCTCTATTGTCGTTGAGTGTGAAAGCTAGAAATGGTCGAATAATTTGAGCTTTGAATTAGTCAGGGTTTTGCTTTTTTTGGGTGGTGATGGTGAATGATTTTTCTTCTTATTCACAATTTTTTTGCAGCAAGATGTGGATGTTAATTGGTTTCCTAATTTAACAAGGCAGTATGTGAGTGGATTGTATCCAACATCCTTTTTGGAGATGTTTCCCTAATTTAATAAGGTAGTCTGTTTACAAAAAGTGTACAAAGAATGTTTGTCCATGTCTAACCTGCATTTGTGTCTATGTAAAATGTTAGAACTTCAAAAATTCGAATGCAACAGGGCTCAGGTTGCTCACAAAAAAAATCACCATGTAAGAGAAGCCTATCGAAAAGAAGGCCCAGCCCGGCCGGCCCTCGGGCATAAGATCAAGCGCGAGGCCCAATTAGCTATAGGCCCGGCCCGGCTTGATGATTAACGGGCCGGGTATCGGGCTGGCCCGATAAAGTAATCGGGCTTAAAAATGGACGTTTGCATCGGGCTTTTGGAGGTAACTACAGCAACCATGAGCTGGGCTGCTATCGGGAGAAGGAAGGGCGACTGCCGGCGCCACTCTGGTGACAACTTCTCTCAGCACATCACAAATTTGGGGTGCATTTGCCATCGGGTGATGTGAAATACCCTTCTCCCTGTTCTAAACCTTGCTAACATCTTAAGGCATTGACTACTGTGTTTGCCTTTGGCAATGAGCTGCGGCATAAGGCACAAGTCGCGAGTTGTAGCTGACTTTGGCGCTACGAGGCTGCTGAATACGGAAGAGCTTCTTACGCTGCATGGTTTTATCCTCTGTGAACAGGTTCCTCTCATAACACCCTATAGTTGCAAAGGGAATGGTGTTATTTTTGTTCAAACCACCACTGGCAACCATTGTTACGTGCTCCTCTAGTTGTTGCGATATTAGGCATGGTTTGATGAGTGAGTTGGGAGAGATTTATACCATGTATCACTAAGCATATGTAAAGTTTAATGCCACCTTTTGTTGATCCCTTTGAGGGTTGTTGTGGTGAGGTTGGGATTGGGAACAGCTAGGGTCTTTGTTTAGGCCAGGAACCTTGTATTGGCCGACCTTGTGAGATAGGCTTTGTTTAGGCCAGGAACCTTGTATTGGCCGACCTTGTGAGATAGGCTGAACCACATCTTGGTGCCAGTGGACTCGACAGCCTAAGCGGACAAATTGGTCACGGTTTTTCAGTAGTATTCAGGAAAAAGTTGGAGGGACAAACTGATTACAGGTTCAGCGTGCTGCACGATTAGTCTTGGACTTGAGTGAGACCATTATGGCGAAGGGGGGCAAGGATAAAGACCCTATGATGGGAGAGGTTGCAGACCCTCAAAAGGCGTGTGTCACTGCTCATGTGGTAGCGGAACGCTTAGTTAGGTTCGAATCCAACGCAGCCTGATATACTAATTTGGAAACCAACGCAATTACGGTTTCAGAAATAAATCAACACTTTGATAATCTAGGTGCATGTTGAAGGAAAACTTAAATACCATGCTAAAACAACTCAGTTCTGAGGTGGGAATAGTCCTAAGGCAGGTTTATGAAAAGATTGAGAAACTATAGCCATCCAACCGTTGGGAGAGAACTAATGTTGAAACAGATTGGAGAAAAGAGGGCAGGTACCAATACAAGGCTGGGGAGCCAACGTTCAAGGTTATCAACCCAAGGGCAAGGGAAATGAAAAATCCCTCCAAAGGGGGAGAGAGGCCGGCGGATCATTCACACGAATGGCCAGCTGAAAGTTGGGGAAGTCGTCATCTAATGCCACCGGACCCCAAGAGCTGGCTGAACACGTAAACCCCAGCTAAGAAGGATGAGCAGTTGAGGTCACCGGGGGCAAGGAGCCATGAAGGATACCAGACCGAGGGGCACCCAACCAGGGCACATGATAGACGAGAGCCTGCATATATAGGACTTGGTTCCCCTAATAACATACCAGCTGAAGGGCACCAGCCAATCTCAGACTTACCCACAGAGAGAGGTGAGCCAAGGGAACATGGCAGAATCAATGTTGAAAGGTAGAGACAGGGCATAGATAATTAAGGAGGGTTACCACCGCGTCGTGAGATGGGAGCTTGACCAAATCCCCAACCCATCTTCCACGAAGATTCATCTGACCTAGACTTGGTAAGGGATGAACCACCCTTCCGAAGCAGACATCGTCAGCCCCTTTATGGCAAGGTCAATGTTTGCATCCCAAATTTTTCAAAAAATGGGGCTATTAAAATTTTGGGTATATTATTTTTAAAATAAATTTTAAATCCAAGTTTAGATCCAAATCTAGCATTTCAAACTCAAAATCCAATTATCAAATTCAAATTAGATCCAAAATCCACATTTCAAATTCAAATTAGAACAAGACCTATTTGTCCATCCTTTTGACAAAAAAAGTCTTCTTTTAGAGGGCGGTTTTGGTCTTTTGGTGGGCAAGACCTATTTGCCCCTCCTTTTGACAAAAGAAACTTCTTTTAGAGGGCGATTTTAGTCTTTTGGCAAACAAGACCCATTTGCCCCTCCTTTTGACAAAAGAAATTTTTTTTAGAGGGCGATTTTAGTCTTTTGGCGAACTAGACTCATTTGACCCTCCTTTTGACAAAAGAAACTTCTTTTAGAGGGTGATTTTAGTTTTTTTTGGATGGACAAGACCCATTTTAAAATATATTTTTATAAGCCTAATGGCCAATCATACTCATTTTCAAACCATTTCTTTTTCAAAATAATTCAAAATTATGTGAAATTCGGATGAAAAAGGGGGAAAATTCAAAAAAATTCAAATTTAGGGTTTTGGCTCCAAAATACTCTATAAATACCCCCCATTTCTCCCTTCTTGGGCAAGAGTGGTCCTTGGGAGAAACGCTAGAGTATTCTCACTTGAAGACTTAGGGTTTCTCTTGAGTTCTCTCTCTCTCCCTCTTTCTCTTTCCATTTTCTCTCCAACTTGGAGCAAGATTCATCTCTTGGAGGCATTAGAGGTATGTAATCATCATCTCTCTTATTTCTCTCTTCTTTCTTTTCATTAATATTCTTATTATTAAGATATTTCTTTTTCTTGAAC
>JAANDH010000190.1:112428-124974 GCA_011799765.1 Nymphaea thermarum | reverse complement strand
ATAGAATCAAAAAGATGTTTAAGTTAAAATGAAATGCATCAATGATGAACATAGCCCTTGGGTTGATTACCCCCGGTAAAGGCGCCGGGAACGGTCAATCCTCGTACCGACGGGCGAGTCCCTTTCTTTCCTATTTCAAAACAAAACCTCATTTTTCTGGAGCACTCCAAAACCAATGAAAAATTTGGGATGCAAACAGTCAACCTTAACCCTTTCCATGACGGGCCGAGAGAAAAGAGGAACCGAGCAATACCAAGGATGAAGTTTGACTTTCCCAAGTTCGGAGGGTAGGATCTAGGCATGGGTGTCGGGCCGAGCCGCCATCGGGTACCTGGTACTCATCCCGGTGGGGCCCAGGTCCAGTCCAGGAAAAATGGGTCTCAGGCCAGATGACACAGCCCGAGTCGGCCCGGCCCCTTAACTCACAGACTCCATCTCGCCCTTTTAGGGCTTTCTCGTCAGGGATGGCGTTGGGTGGGTCAGGAGTGGCAGCAACAGTAGGGACTCTTCTTTTGCTTATGTGTACGTCGTGGAAGCTGGGAATAAGCTCTGGAAGCCACCAGCCAATTCATGGAGGTGGATTTCGACGGGCAGCGGATGAGGACGGCAACCAGAGAGAGGGATCATCGGCATCTACGGCAACCAGGGAGAGGGATCGTTCAATCCGAGAAGCCTCCCGCCATTGCCTTCGACCCGCGTCTCATCGGCATCGATGCAGAAGCGTTCTAAGCCGGCACCTCTGACGGCGTAGCCACCCACAGCGACTCCGACTCGTCGTCCGTCATCGTCGACGTCCCGCAACGACAGGGTTTGGACCTCGACCTCAACCTTCCTCCTGCCTCCTACGCCGCCCCGCAGCGGTTCCTCCTATCACCAGCCCCGATGAAAGCTCAAACGGGCTGGCCCCGCCCGGCCCACCCCGATGCCCACCCATAGCAGGATGCTCAAGAATGGTCTTACAAAACAAATCAGTATTTTGACTGTCAACAGGTTCCTAGAGAGCAGTGGGTGTCCATTGTGGTGCTCCATTTAGAGGGATAGGCCATAAAGTAGCATAGGTGGAGATACCGAGACCAACCAGCACCTCCATGGAAGGAACTAGTTCAAGAGGTGATGAACCAATTCGGGGAATCGGCCTTCCGTGACTACGAGATTGAGTTGAAAGCATTAAGGCAAAAGTGGACCGTGAAAGATTTGAGGACCTTAGTAGTATGGTCCATGTCGGCCTGAAGGGGCACTCATTTCAAGCTTCATCGAAGGGCTGAGGGAGGATATTAAGCTAGAGCTCATGACTGATAGACCCCACCGACTTCGGGACTGTTATCGAAGGGTCAACCTCATTGAGGAGAAAATTCAGCATCTAGCTACCTATCGCCTACCGTAACCTACCTCCATGGTGCCAAACCATGGGCGACAGTCAGCTTCGCCTACATGAAGACTCCCTCCGGTTCAGACGTCTAAGGGAACCAGGCCCGTTAGTTCTCCTAGAAGCTCGGCTGTCCCTCAAATCAAGTATATTACACCACAGAAACAAAAAGAGATGATACGACAAGGAATGTGTTTTTACTGCCCCGAGAAGTGGCTCAAGGGGCACCGATGTAAGACTCTCATGACCTATCAAGTTATTGAGGAAGATGAGAATCAGCTGGCCCACGAGGAGAACCCTCATCACGATGAGAGAACCAAGGGGGAAGTGAGTCTCCCAAGACAACAAAAAGAAGTGTCACAAGCCTATTTTTTCATGTCCTGTACTCTCACTCTTAACTCCATGAGGGTAGAAGGAACCATTGGAGGACTTAGCGAGATGGTCTTGGTGGACACCGGGGCCACCCACAACTTTATCAGTCAACCGGTGGTTGCCATAGCCGCAAGATGTGAGATGAAGTCTCACCAGGTTATGATGGGAGATGGCGCTCAGTTACCATGCCGAGAAGTTTGTGAGGGGGTGGACATTGATATTCAAGAGAGCACCTTTCGGGTTGATTTGTTTGTGCTGGCCAATTGTGGCACAGACATAGTCTTGGGTATCCAATGGATCAAGACACTTGAAGAGATCACCCTCAATTTCAAGGAGATAACCTTGAGGTTTTGGTTTAAGATGGGCTAGTTGTAATCAAAGCTATAGACCAACTGGTTCCTCCAAAGAAGGCATTATAGGCATTACAAACCTAAGAACCTGCCTACCTATTGCTGGCTTACACTGATAAGGAGCCTACCGAAAAGGAAGAGACACTCATTCCCATCTCCCTCCTCTTCGGAGAATATGCGGACATCTTCCAAGAGTCGAAGTGACAACACCCTCCTAGATCACATGACCACTGCATCCAACTCCTACCTGGAACTACAGTCGTGTGTGTGCGTCCCTATAGGTACACCCACACACAAAAAGAGGAGCTGGAACGCCAAGTTAAGGAGATGCTTAAGGATGGTTTGGTCTGACCTTCGAGCTGTGCATTTTCCTCACCGGTTTTATTGGTCAAGAAGCACAATGGGTCATGGCGTTTTTGCATAGATTATCGAGTGTTAAACAAGCAACCCTCAAGAATAAACATCCTATCCTAGTAATAAACGAGTTGCTTGATGAGCTTGCCGGAGCACGGTACTTCTCCAAGATAGATTTGAGGTCCGACTACTTTCAGATCCGCATGGCTAGTGAGGACATCTCCAAGACCGCTTTCCGCAGCCATGACGGTCACTTTGAGTTTTTGGTGATGACTTTTGGGCTAACCAACGCATCGGCCACCTTCCAACGGTGCATGAACGATGTGTTTTGCGTACATCTCCGAAAGTGTGTGTTGGCTTTCTTTGATGATGTGTTGATTTACAGCACCATGTTAGAGGATCACGTGAAACATCTCCGACTCATTTTTGTCCTGATAAGGAAGCACAAGCTCTATGTGAAGCAAACTAATTGTAGTTTTGGTCAGACCGAGGTGGCTTATTTGGGGCACATCGTCTATTCGGAGGGAGATAAGGCTAATCCCTCCAAGATTGAAGCTATGATAAGTTGGCCCTTGTCGTCTACCCTACGAGGTATGAGGGGATTCCTCGGGGTAACGAGATACTACCATAGGTTCATACGGCACTACAGAATCATTGCTGCCCCACTCACCCGTATGCTGCAAAAGGGTGGATGGGTTTGAACCAAGGAAGCACTGGAGGCCTTTCAAAAGCTTTAAACAGCCATGACTATAGCCCCGGTTTTATCTCTTCCAGATTTCTCTAAGACGTTTATTGTTGAAACCGATGCTTGTGAGGTCGGAGTAGAGGTTGTGCTCAGCCAAGAGAAACATCCCATTGCATATATCAGCAAAGCTCTCAACAAACGGGCTGCATGGTTCTCCACCTATGAGCGAGAAATGCTAGCCATTGTGATGGCCATAGAGAAATGGCGCCCTTACTTGGTTGGGGAAAGATTCGTGGTACGGACTGACCACGTAAGTCTCAAATATCTCCTAGCTTAGCGTATTTCCACTCCCACACAGTAGCGGTGGATTGCGCGTTTGCTTTATTATGGCTTTTCTATTGAGTATAATGGAAGAGTGGAAAATTCAGCGGTGGATGCACTTCTTCGGATTCCCGAAGCTCTCCTCACCATTTTCGGCCCCATCACCGATCTTTGGGAACACATTTGCTTGGCTCAAGTTGGAGATGACTGGCTACGTCTCCTCCTCTCATCTGTTCAGTCCAATCCGAGAAGCATACCCCAATATACCACTAGAGGACGACTCCTCTACAAGGATAACAAAGTGGTAATACCCCGCGGAAGTTTCTTATGTGAGGAGATCATTAGACACCACCATGATCTCTCATCTGTTGGACATGAGGGGTGTGATAAAACCAGGGTAAGGATAGCAGCTGATTTTTGGTGGGAATGACTCAAGGCGGATGTGACCAAGTACGTTAGAAATTGTCCTGTATGTCAATGCGAAAAATATGAGCCATCAAGACCTTGGGTCACCTTTGCCTTTTGCCCTTTCCAGACAAACCATGGGAAGATGTTTCCATGGATTTCATTGATGCTATGCCTCGCTCCAAGGGAAAGGAGGCCATTTTGGTTGTGATTGATAGGTTGACGAAGCACGGGCACTTCACCGCCTTGCCCCGCATGTATTCAGCCCGGTTAGTGGCAGAGGCTTATCAGGATTGGGTTGGAAGGCACCATGGGATGCCTGGCACCATGGTCTGTGACAGGGACAACATGTTTGTGAGTGATTTTTGGAGGGAATACATGTGGCTTGCTGGAACTAGGGTGGTGTTCAGCTCTACCCATCACCCACAGACCAACGGGCTGGCGGAAGTGGTTAACCGCACCATTGAGACCTATCTTCGAAGCTTCGCTGGTCATCGACCTTCCACTTGGGTGAAATACCTATCCTGGTGTGTCTGGGCATCTCTTGTTGATTTTGCCTGGCCACAACTTGGTTGTAGGGAGATGGGCCTATCAACCCATGTTGCTTCTTTCTTTAGCCTCCTCTTTCTGGCTTGAAATATTGTTCGCATCCCTAAAGTTTTTTGGTTTTTGGAGTGCTCCAAGAAAATGAATTTTTGTTTTGAAAATAAAAGAGAAAAGGACTCGCCTGTTGGCACGAGGATCGACCATTGCCGGTGCCTTTACTGGGAATAATCAATCCAAGGGCTATACTTATTCTTGATGCATTTCATTTTGGCTTAAACATTTTGTGTTTGAGAAAATGTTGAAGATTTGATGTTTCTAACTTTTGAGAAAGTTTTGAAAAATCATTTGAGAGTGTAAAACATTTTGATTTGAGAAAATCATGAATTAAGATATCTTTATAAATATCATTTTAAAAGTTTGGGAAATCATTTTTGAAATGGTTTAGTAATCTCTTAAGACTTTAAGTAGGTTTGAAAATTTGCTTTAATTTGTTACTACCTAGTTAAAGCTTCATCTCAACTTGCTTAAGTTCTTTTGGAGAGGTGCATGTGATCATAAGTGATATTAAGTGAGTGTGAATGCATTGATCCTACATGATTAGGAGAAAATAAAACATTTATACCACATCATTCATCTAAAAACATTCCTACCACAGCATTCATCTAAGATGGAAAAGTTTTTTAAAATGGATTGGGGTTGTAGACCATCAAACATGAACCCAATATTGGGTCATTACTTGATTTTTTGTCTTAGTGAAGTCAGTAAATAAAAAAGATCATGAGAGGAAAATGTTAAAGAGAATGGAAAAGATGAAATATTCTCATAAAAGAAAGAGAGAGAGAGAGAGAGATAGAAAAAGATGTACATATACGTGTAAATACCATCACATATTTACATATATGAAAGTTTGTGAAAATGATATTAATTTGAATAGAAAGAGAGATTTTAGAGGAAAAGAAAATATATATATATATAGAGGGAGAGAAAAAAAAAAGATAACAGAAAGAGAAAATAGAACACATGTATATATGTATTTTTGTGTATATGAAGATTTGTAAAATATGGAAACATAGAAAGAGAAGAACAAAAATCATCATGTACACATGTATGTATATAACATGTATATACATATGTGTCTTCATGAGATTCGAAATCAAGAAATGGTTTAAAATAACCGACTTCAAATTTGATGTAGGCCGAAGGGGAGCTTGGACTCATGCAAGAGCCTAAGCTAAGTCTCCATAGCCACATTAGTGAGGGTATTTGCTTTCGAAAATCTTTTGTAAAATATGATTTATATATGAACATAGAATATTATTATTTGGTTTGTTACAAGAGAAAATCTTCCACCGTTGGGTATGGAAGAAAATCAAGCAACATAATGAGGCACTCGTTAGGGTTCCTAATTAGTTGATTAAGAAGGAAACTGCACGTAATGACATGAAGATGCATTTTTAACATGTACATATTCGTGAGGGTTTCCCCGGGTTGGACAAGCCTCAACCTCAAAAAAATAGCATAAGAATAAAGAGTCTCAAACCCTACTCTCATTCTCGTCGTGCATTCACATATAAATGAAAAATCAACCAACTATGCATGGATAATATCTTGAAACAAAGCAATATTCAATGAAAGAGAAAGCATGATTTAATCATAAAATAAAATATCATCCCATCTTCTCATACTCTCGGTGCACTCAGCATAGCTTCTTGACTCTAAAATAGATGTTTGAGAGCTATCTCATATCGCCATGAGAAGATGAAGAGGAGAGAAAACAAAGAAAAGAATAGAGAGGGATGTTGATTACATACCTCTAATGAAATTGATTTTGGAAAAAAATGATCACCATTTTCTTGGAATAATCATAGACTCACCTTGAATGAAGCTCCAAGATGATGGAAATGAGGCCACCAAGAGATCTTCGTACTCACTTGAAGAGTTGTAACTTGATGGAGCTTGTTCCCAAAGTTGGAGAAGAAGAAGAAGAATGAAAAGGAAAGAAGAAAAGGGAAATAGAGGAAGAGAGCTTAAAAACTATAAGTCCTCAAGTGAAAATGCACTAGAGCTTCTCCAAGGACTAGCTCTTGCCCAAGAGGGAGGATTGTGAGGGTATTTATAAAGAGTTTTAGAGCCAAAACTCAAAATTTGAATTTTTTTGAATTTAATAAGAATTTTGAATGAATTTCAAGTATTTTTGAATAATTTTTTTTTTTAAATAGGCCTTGAGTAAGTGGGATTGACCACTAACCTTTCAAACACCCATTGGAGTATGGGCAGGGCTATTGCCCACCCAAAAATGCCAAAACTGCCCTCCAAAGGGTAGTTTTTTTCATAAAAATGGAGAGCTCCGCGTGTTGCCGTGCACCTCGCGTGTGGCTCTCACGGAGCGTGTTTGCGCGGCCATGCAACACGCTCATGTGTTCTGGCTCGTGTTTCTCCTTTTTTTTTTAAAAAAAGGTAAAACAAAATAAAATAAGATAAAATCAAGTAAAATAAAAAATGCATAATTGATAAATAAATAAAAGTGGTTTATGTAAGAAGCATACAACAATTTTTTTATTTAAAATGTGTAAAAGAAAAGTTTTTGTTAAAAGTGGGCGGTCGACTCCATTTTGTGCTACTCTAGACTCGTTTTAAATCCAGATTCAGTTCAATTAGCCACCGACGAAGTATAAACAAAAGGAAGGTTTGTGCACGTGAGCGACGCTCATAGCACCAGACTTTGTCGTTTTGAACTCGATTCTGGATTTTGAGTTTGAAATGTTTGATTTGGATCTAAACTTGGGTTTAAAAATTCATTTTAGATCGAATAGTTGCAAATTTGTTTTGGGTTTAGGATTAAATCTGAATACAATATTTTTGAAAAAAAATTGAAGTGATAACAAATATATATTTCAGGAATTTGATGCCTAATGGGGGATTTTGATAATCAAAATATTAATTTGAAAGTCCTAAATTCTGTGATTTAAAGTTAGTTCAGGTGGACTTCGTATCATTTGAAAGTCCTTAACGTCTTCATTATGAAGTTATGCCACACTTAAAATCATATGACATCTTTTACTAAGAAAATTGTGAAAGATGTTTTTTTTTTTCTTTAAACTATCAACAATGTTAAAGCCAAAAAAAAAAGTTATTTTTCTAAGTTGTCCAGGTACCTTGTCTCAAAGGGCGTATTATAGCTGCTGGTTGGGCAGGTGGGAATGTAGAAGACACACTACTTGTTTTGTTCCTGTTATTCTCTTTTATCGTAAAAGAAGAGATTCCAATGCTCTAACTTAAAAGGTATACCATATTCCACCCAAGTCTTGACCTAAACCAAATTCCAGGGGGGGGAGGGGATTAATGGGTTGCTAATTGGGAGAGAGAGAGAGAGAGGTGGACTCAACTTAAAAAGTGTACTATACTCCTACCAAGGTCTCTATGTAACTTAAGACCCTAGGACCCAGCAGCAAAGGAATGAAAGGCTCAGGCCCGTCAGTCAACCAGGTCGCAACCAAGATGAGCAGCCCAAGGTGGATCATCTTCATATCTTTATGCCACCTCTGCTCAAACTTGCTCATGAACAGCCCTACCAAGGTGGTTGGTGACCAGTTCATTATAAGGCATCCCCCACATCCCTCTTGCCAATTTGGCTGGCCACAACTTTGGCTGTGCGGCTCATCGGCCTTGCAAAGGATCATAAATGCCTGCAACGAGTGTGAAGTCTTCCAAGTGGTCGATCACAGCGTCGACGTACCCCTTGTTGCAGCCATGACTGAGACCTCATGTGCCTTCTTTTCCCTCCCAGCCGAAGACAAGCTGTGATACAACAAGTGTGGGGCCAACCATGGCTGATTCAAGATCAGCAGCCAACTGCTATTGGAGTAGTGGAAGAGTAAAGAGCAAAATCTTCAAGTAAGGATACTTGAGAATGGCATGCGACAACAAGAAGAACAAGAAATTAAATGGACCTTTTTTGAAGATGAAGAAGAGAGAAAAAAAACTAGGGTGGGAGGAATCGGTGAGAGTTATGTAGGCCACTCCATGTATGTAATGAACTCACGCTAGATATGCACCATACTATCAATATGTACATTTACTTTCATGCACAAACATTGCATATGCATATGCATGAGATAACAAATAAGTAAGAGATAGTATTTATAAGATAACAAAAGGTTTATGAGATAATGAGATAACGAAATGACAGATGTATGACATAATGCGAAACATAAGTAGGCGATGATGTTTATGAGACAACAAAATATTTATGGGATAATGAAATAACATACGGATATATGAGATAACGCTAAACATAAAGATGAGATAATGTTTACGAGATAATGAGATAATAGACAAATATATAAGATAACGCCTACCATAAGTATGAGATAATGTTTATGATATAATAAAATATTTATGAGATAATGGATGTATGAGTTAATGCTTAACATAAATATGAGATAATTAAAATATTTATGAGATAATGAAATAATGCTATAAGCGAGGCAAAAAACAAAAACTCTTTTTTATTGTCTAAAGGGTCTATTGGTCATAATGATATGACAAATTTTATTTTTATCAAATCCTCAAATTTTTCTTTTGCAGTTTCTGTTTTTATCCTTACAAAAAGTTTATTTTTGTGTTAATTATGGGTTTTTTGTCATATTTAAAATAGTGCACGAAATTACATACACCGAGGCAGGTAGGAATGAGATATTTCTATTTTTGTGTTGCACTTTTTTTTTCTCATTACCTCAATAAGTCTTTGTGTTTTTATGTGAACTTAGGTGGGAAGAATTTCTAAACATCTCAACTACTTTCATTATATTGGAGAAGTGCTTAAGAGATTGCAATTTCATCTTTTTAAGCACTATTCAACTTTCAAGATTTTTTTGGAAAATCAAGAGCTTTCAGTATCCACCGTATGCACCTTCCCTTTTTTTGGATATGGATCTCAACATTTTGAATCCATTTGGAATTACAAATACTTTTTAACATCCCCATTTAATTTGAAATTCTCAAGTCAGTCTTGAGTTGTTCAAATTTTTCTGTTGGAAATGGTTTTGCAAACATATCTACAATTTGGTCTTTGCTTGGGATGAACCTTATCACGATCTTTCCATTTTCAACTCACTCTTTGATGTAGTGATGATGAAGTTCAATATGATTTAAAATTATCTTCTATCAGATGAAGTACTTTAAATTGGCTCATTCATAAATCCGGAGACGATACTCACTGAATTCATAATATTAGCCATAGTATTTGTGACATAAATCAAACATTGTATTAAGCTGTGATACCTCGAAGCGTCAAGTTTTTTTCCACCATCGTTTTTAGAGAACTTTTCATTTATTGCCGTAAGCGCATTCACTGGCTGGCACTTTGACATGGAAAACCTCTTTAACAAGTCATCAATATATTTTTCTTGAGAAAGAAAAAATTTCACCATTTATCTGTTTAACTTGAATTCCCAAAAATATTCATGATGTCGAGGTCATCATCTCATATTCTTTCATCATAGCTCTTCTGAATTTCTCAACCATTATTAAATTTTTCCCAAGATATATCAAGTCATCTACGTATAGACAAACAACCAACAAATTATCTTCACAGTCTTTCTTCACATACAAAGATGGTTCCCTTTGACCATTTTGAAATCCATTTTTTGTATGAAATAACTATAAAAAAATTTTCATATTCTAAGGTTGGAGGGCTTGCTTTAAGTCATACAAGGCTTTCTTTAGCTTGTAAACAATATTCCCCTCAAAACAATATTCTTCTTATTATAAAATTGAAATCAAAGATTCATGTTCTTTGTTTTGGATGCTCCCATTAGATTTCATAACCACCACCGTTTCAAAGTAAAACCTTCCAGTCCCATATAACTAAACCCACTTTGTTCACCAACCATTTATTTATGCTTCTTCCAGCAATAATGATATTCATTGGAAATATTCCAAACTAACAAGCATACGTTTCTACAAAAAGAAACACTGCAACTTTGAGACTTTATACATCATTTTATTATCTTTCTTAGCATAGCTAGAATCCACTAAGAATCAGCTAAGCCTTGCACTGAGTCATGCATTTAAGACCTAGGATGATACTTAACAAAATTAAAAGTATAAAGGTCAAAATATTAACATTTGGTTCGGTTACCTTGATAAAGGTGTGGATGACTAGACCTCATATGGACAATGGGTCTCATGACCGATGTCAAACAGATTAGATTCGAATTAGATGTACTTTTAACCATATCCGCCTTTTTGGATATTCATATGTTCAGATTCAAATATGATAATAAAAGTCATATGCAACTCTAAATATGAAATTTGATTTGACAATCTAAATCTGATTTTTATATTCATATCTGAAGCCAAATCTGAATATTGAACTGAATCTGATAACATAAGAACAATGGATATATGATATTTATTTAAAATTAAATCTGACCCTAATCTGATCTGATATTTATGTATATTAGAACCTGAAGCTAATTGCATGTTATTTTTTAAATCAAAATCCACTCTGATTTATTAATCGGGTATTAATTTTTTTTCATAACTATTTTTTCGATCAAATATCTAAATTAAATCAAATATATCAACATCCCTAAATGGATCCCTGTTAAAAGTGGAGGCCAAAGGTATAGAAACAATTTTTTGGGTACAAGTGTGTACATAAAAATGGGAATCATGGGGAGCTGCTGTCATTCGATTAATTAAGTTGGCAAGAGAAGTCCGGACCACGTTTTGGTAGTATGATAGTTTTTATTTTTCAAATCATTCTTTTCTGCATTTTTCCATATTATAGAAACTGATGTTTTAATATGTTGACCGATTCACAACCCAGTTCATCTGAATCAGGAAATCGTCCAGTTCACCGAATCGGTTGCTCCACTGGTTCTCTTCATAGTTAAACGATTCATATGATACCGCTAATACATAATATGCCTCATGAGTCATGAATACGTAAGAATTTTGAACATCTTTCATATGGGTGGATTCGTGACTCTTCCATTTACTAAAACATAAAAGTGCCGTTTGCCTTTTCTGGAAAAGAAGCAATGTTGCATATCAAATCATGAAAATTAAGTACAGGGAGATTTTTTTTTGTCTAACAAAAGCCTTGGAAACCACCTTCCTTAAGAAGGCATGGTCCAATGAGATTGAGTAGGACCAGTCTTTGCTTTCAGTTCCCGAGGGTCCAACTCTCTACGTTCCAACGCGGGGTCACTGACACGCACGCTGAAGCGCAGCAGAAAGGCATCTCGAGGCACCGATGCAGGCACTGTGTCCTAGGAAATGAAGGGTTGGGTGTGGTCTTCAGCTTCTTTCGAGAGGTCTCGCTAAGAATGCATTTCCTTGCGCGTTACTATTAATGTAAGAAGGTGCAGTCCAACGGGATTCAATAAGGGCGGGTAGACAACCAGTCTCCACTTGGATTTTCTCAAGGGCCAACTCTCTATAATCCAAAAGAAGGGCCACTCATGCACAAGTTAAAGTGAGGTGGAGAAGCATATCCAACACAGACCTTGTATCTTGAGGGATAAAGAGTTGAGTGTGAGTTTCGGCCTTCTCTCGAGCAATGAGTCAAACTCCACTTTCCCAAGTGAAAAGGCACTTCCTTGTGTTTCAATATTGCATGTGCATGTGTATACATATGCATGTGTGCAAGAAACCCCAAAATGACAAGTGGCTCTTGACGACGACGTAGATATGCCGGCCTAATGTCCCTATCAGTCCGTTTTTAAAGGAAGTAAGCAACTATGAGTGATTGTGAGTGATGGGCATGTGCACCAGAAGTCATAATCCATTCATATTTTTTAATTCTCTAAATACATGATTTTTCATCATTAAGTATTATTACAGCAAGCTAAGCTAGATGGAGACATCAAGTGTCATTGAAAAGCAACCTGATGTCGACAAAGTTGATGTTAGCTACATAAAGCACTGTAAGGGCCCACCATGCATGTGCATTTCCATCATGATATTTCTATGGATCAGTCATGTCACATAGGGCCCAGTTGGAGATCAAATTAGGTCGATTTGAATTATCTCAAGGATCCCTTATATATATCGAAAAGATATACCATCGAACATATTTCTCCCTTGAATGCAATAGCACCCCAAAGAAGTGAATATAGTATTAATAACAATAAATA
>JAANDH010000190.1:91368-112328 GCA_011799765.1 Nymphaea thermarum | reverse complement strand
TATATATATATATATATATATATATATATATATATATATATATATATATATATATATATATATATATATATATATATATATATATATAATGGGTGAATGATGAATCTAGCTATCGAGAATTAGCCAACATCTAATAGAGCAATTCATCTAAAACCTATGAATACATGACGAAAATGCTTATCATCATTTTTTCTTTCTCTTTCTTTTAAGTTTTAACCATGATGAATCAAACGACTCTCATTAACTAAATGATTCTGAAGTCAGTTTACCATCCAATTATATATATATATATATATATATATATATATATATATTGAAAAGTGATTTGGCTATTGATAGCCACCCACCTCATGAGGGCCATTTTATCGCTCATTATGGATAATTGAGAGAGAAAAAAGAAAAAAAAAAAAAAGAGCATTTTGGTCTTTCTGTATAGTTCACATTTTTTCTATTTTTTAACTATTTTTTAAATCCTCCATCATGATGTATCGAACGGCTCTCATAAATGGGTTGGGTGACTCATAGTTAGAGTTATCATTGTTGATGAACAAAAATTTGTTCCCAATCCCAAAAACGTGGCTTAAATTTCTGAATTTTCGGCTAAGTGCTGCCTGCTTTGCTCAGTTACCTGACTTTGAATCGCTGCTTTTGAATTGAACGTTTCTAAACGTTCAAGAACAAGAACTTTAAAACGTCATCCGCTCTCAAAACTGAATACAGGATCAATTTTGTCGGAAAATAGGACGCCCTGATTAGGAAATTGGGAAAATTTTGAGTACTTGAATTTAAGAGTAAGGAAGTTGCACATGAAGCAAAATGTATGCTAGACTTAGTTACAGATAATTGTGAGTGACAGGTAGTATGTTCTTCCTTTCAATTCATGTGGGCATTATGCCTTAAGGGGTAAAGCACGCTTAAATGGTGGGATACTTTCGTGTTTGATCCCGATGTTACCCTCTTCCTCCCACTCATCAAAAAAGTTATGAGGTAAAAAAAAAGAAAAAATTAAAGTTATGAGAGCAAAAAAGTTTCCAGCCTTCAATACATAATTGACATACCTAAAAATTGGTAGCTACACCGACCTATGGATGTAGACACATCATACCCTAGAACTTAAAACAATCTAAATGGCCCACTTTTCTTCTTTTCTTTAATTTCTAAAGATGCTAAAATTTAGTTCAATCTCTCTCTTTGTATAGAAAGAAAAGCCTAAAGTAGTATTCCACATTTTGTTTATGCTCAAAGACCTCTCTAGGCAATAAGCCCATTATAAACTGCAAATAGGGCTGCACAAGTCCAGCCAGCTCAAGCTTGACTCAAACTAATTTATTAAAACTTGACTTGTTTATAAACAAATCTAGCTCGAGTTCAAATGTATAATTGAAATATTAAACGAGTCGAATTCGAGTTGTAAGAACTCAACTTGGCTTGACTTCACAATAAATATTGAATTATAATGAGCAAACAATTAAACAACTAGAAACAAAATGAGGTAATCGAGTTAAACTAGTTAAAAGAAACAAGACATGCCTAACATAAACAAGTTAAGCGAGTCAAATTCGAGTTCGATGTTATTTTGTGGAGTTGTGCTCAAACTTGTTCAGCTCGACAAGTTCGAGCTCAAGTTTTCTGAGTCCAGTCGATCACAAGCTTGCTCAACATGAGTTCGACTTGACTTGTGTGCAGCTTTTACCTACAAAAGCGGCATGAGTCAAAAAAATGTCAACCATGGGAGCACGATTTTCAGTGGTAACTGGTAACCGCATAACACGGAAATAGAACAAAACCGGTGGGAACTGTTTTGCCTCCATATTTTTCAGGAAATGATTGTCAATATTCGCTGTGTCATATGTTGTTCTATCTATATCTGAAACGGAGGCATGAAATTCAATAATGAAAATGTCGTAATTCCTTCACTCATATTTTGGGTGTAAGAACACTATTCCTAAAACATATTTGCAGTTAAGCAATAAAGTTCAAGGAGGTTTTCATTTATTTAAAAAAAAAACTAAAATTCCTTTCCAATCCACTTGTATAAGAACGCAAGGCTTGATTGTTATAAACTTTTTCCAGAAGTACTTTCAAACTATTTCTTTCTTGTCAATCATTGCATTCTTTTAACTTATCGCTATCTGCGTCTTTGTCTCGATGTTTGACTTTAACAATTTCAAATTAGTTTTTCAGGATCAATGCCAACTAAATCTTTTGAAATGATATATCTAATCTGAGGAGAAAGAACAACTTGAACTAAAATGGCATGTCAACAACGCTTAACGGAACGAAACCAGTGAATTTTATCACATTAAGGTTCGTTCGAGTAAGATCTTTTATGCGAAGCTTTTAATCAGTAATTTAGGACTACAATTTTGTATAATTTTATTCGAAAATTTTAACTGATAAAGAAAAGAACCGTGTCTTTCACGAGATTTTCTTCACCAGGGTCACCAACGTTAATGAAAGCGTGCGGTAGTCATGGTTACTGACCGATTTGATAACGTGTGAACTGTCATAGTTGATCGATTGCCTTCTTTTTAACGTAAACCAACGATGGCCACAGTTGGTAATAGCAGCGACGTAAGAGAGAGAGGTTACTTTTGTTTCATGGTTTTCCTTTCGAAAATTAGTTTGAACTTTGCAAACATTCCGTTTATGGTCTGTGTTTTTAATGGAGCTCGAAAGCTACCATCTCTCAACTCCGAAAATGGAGAGCCCCAACTCATCATCCTCCTCTTTTTCCAGATGCTTCTTCTTCTTCTTCTTCTTCTTCTTCTTCTTCTTCTTCTTCTTCTTCTGTCATAGCCATTCTCTCTGTAGAGTGGCACGGGTTAGAGTGGTCGGTTGCTGGAGATGGGGAGAGGTAAGATTGAGATAAAGAGGATAGAGAATGCCTCCAACAGGCAGGTCACCTTCTCCAAGAGGAAGCAGGGCATCCTGAAGAAGGCGAGGGAAATCAGTGTTCTCTGCGACGCTCAGGTCTCACTCTTATTGTTCTCTAGCGCTGGGAAGCTGAATGAGTACTGTTCCCCTTCTACTAAGTAGGTTTTCCTTGGCTTCTTCTCTCTCTCTCTCTCTCTGCCTTTTAGATCTCTTTTGAAGATGCTTCATTTGGTACTATTTGCAAACACGCACATATACATAGAGCGGTTTTTTCCCCGTTCGGTCGATCTTCATCATCTTGGCATGTGAAATTTGAGCTTTTCTTGCTTTCTACATTTGTTTATTGTTTACTATTTTTGTTGGGTTGTCATATTTGTCAGATAATCGTTTGACCTTGTTGTTGGTGGTATCTATTTGATTTTCTATTTTTTGGATTTAAGTAGCTAACAGATATACCTCACTAGATCTGTTGTTTATTTTCTTTTATCTGGTTATGTTTCTCTGTCCCCTTCTTTCCCTGTATTTTTTTCTACTATATCGGTCTCACATTCAAAATGTTGAAACGGTTTCTCTTCGTCGGATTGAGCTGATCGAATATTTTGTGAGTAGTATTATACGTACAAATTGTTTCTTCCATCTGATGCTTTTCTGCGCCCCCATTCAGATTTTTGGTCATCGATTTTAGCTTCAGCTGGACTTTCGTACTATTTCTTTTGGTGGGTGAGGGATGTTTTTGCTACTGTTACATTGCCTTACATGTGACTCTTTTCCTGTTTCCTTTTGCTTGATGTTGCAGCTTGAAGGAACTTTTAACTCGATGTTCTTGCTACTGTTACATTGCCTTACATGTGAGTCTTTTCCTGTTTCCTTTTTGCTTGATGTTGCAGCTTGAAGGAACTTTTAACTCGATACCAGAAGACTTCTGGGAAAAAGCTATGGGATGCTAGGCATGAGGTAAAAAGTTCATGTCTTCCCATTCAGCATTGAAGGAACTTTTAGCTTCTGCTTCTTGAATTCTTACACTATCCTATGATTGCACAGTATCTGAACACAGAGTTGGATAGGATCAGAAAGGAGAATGAAAACATGCAGATTGAACTCAGGTATCTCAGACGGCCTACTTCTGGTAATCTGTTTCTTTATGGGATTGCCAAGAAGTAATTTCTTGTGTGATATTTTTAGGCATTTGATGGGTGAAGACCTGAGCTCCTTGTCTATTGTTGAACTTCGAAATCTTGAAGACTCTCTTCAGTTTGGCTATGACCATGTGCGCATGAAGCAGGTGGCCATTATGCTATAGATACTTGATGACTTTTAAGCATTTGTCTTTCAATTTCTACTCTCTTTCTGTTAGTGACAGTATCTTCTGCAGACCGAATGCCTAAACAATGACATCGAAATTCTGAGGAAAAATGTGAGGGTCCTTGTTTCTGTTCTGCTCTTTCAATTTCCAATTTTGAAATTTGAAAGACCAATGTTTCTTGTGCTCTTTCAATGGGTTCTCAGGTTCACTGTAAATTTCTTTTCCTCTTTGATCAGGAAAGGATGCTGGAGGAGGAAAATAGGCAGCTGAAATATATACTGGTTTGATGGGAACTAAGTCATATAACTTTCCCTCTCTAGAAGTTTAAGTAGCATCACTAACTCCTTAATGTTTTACAGCATCAACAGGAACAAATGGCAATGCGCGAACTGAGAGACATCGACATTGGAAGCAACAAAAAAGGAAAGAGCTATCCTTCACAATCCAGGGTTCAGCCATTTGGGTTTTGTGTGCAGCCTATCCAGCCTAATTTGCAGCAGAACAAATAGCAAAATTGTAGTTATGATTTTCTCTTGATTTTTGGTTTATTATTTCTAACATTTTGTTTTGACTTTCCTTTTTTTTCACCTTGACTTATATTTCTGTCACTATTGCAGGTTGATCATGCCAATTGCTCCGAAGAAGAAAGACATCAGGGCTTCTTTACTACAATAAGGAGATGTGCTGCTTGAAGGCTTCCTTTTTCTGGGCATTGGTTTGATGCACTATCTTGAACAAAGCCGAGCATGATGACAATATTAAAGACAATATTTGGTACCTTGTTTTTATGTATGTGGACTTAAGTTTGTTTTTATGTATTTGGACATAAGTTCCTTCAGTTCTAGTTTAATATAGAAAACTGAGACTCTTACCAGTATTCAGATTCCTGGTTCGTTCATTTATATTTTCATGGATGGATGTGTAAGCTAGTGAAACCTGTGCCCTCCATGGATACACATGCTAGTGGATATTTCCCCAGTTTACAATAGTTCAGTCAGTTTTCTTGGCAATTAGGAGGAGAAGGGAGCATCCTGCCATTTTATTGTTAAGGGTTAGAAAATGCAGATTCATTGATTCCTTTACTGAAATGTGGTGAACTAAATTATTTATGCTGGAAAACACTTTTATTCTTTTATCTTCTTAAGTTGTAAACGGAACTTCTTGTCCAGTCTTCATGTAATAAAGACCTGCATATCCGATATGCTGAATCTTTCTCAGTTATGGTGTCTTACCTCCTTATGATCCTGTCTACCCTGTTCACAAAAGAATTAATAATTTGATCACAGAACTGTTGTCTTCCCAATTGAAGAGTTAGAATCTAATTTTTGTTGCATGTTTCTACATACAAAGCCATAGACTACTTTGTGGCTTGTGCCTAGTTAATTTCATCTATTCCCTGACTTGCAAACAGAAGCTGCATAAATTGATGCCCTGCCAAAAATGTATCTTTTCCAAATTGTTTGTGGCGTTACATGCTGCTTTTTCCTCTTTCTTTGATGCTCAGATAATTCCTAGGAACTGCACTTTTTGTTATTTGATCCAATATTGCCTTTTCTGATGTATAGGCATTTGTAGCTAGTGTCTTGATGAATCGTGGTTTGGTTCACTGTTGACTCGACATATAGATCCTAATTGTCTGATTTATCCCAATATATGTATAAGTAGATGCTGTCAGATGGTGTTAAAATATAAAAAATTGTCTATTCGCCGTGATATAAAATCATTCCTAATGCTACTGTTGGGATTGTTTTTTAAAAATAAAGTTATAAGTTATAATACAATTGAATAGTCCTATATAAATTATTAAACAAAAAATACAAAAAAATGAGTGCCACGTCTAATTCATGTCATGTACTTCTACTCATGTTCAGCTGTGTTGACACAAGTATGGTGCTCTTCTAGAAGTGTGTATGTGTGTGTGCGCGCGTTTGTGTGTGTATCTGTGTGTGTATCTATGGTCGAATGGTTATTTTGTATCTTATATCACTAAAAGCTATGTGCATTTGCGACTAATTATTTGGTTGCAGTTTTTGGTCACAGAATGCACCTCGTGCATTAGTTTTTAACGACAGAAAAAAAAAATCATTCAGCCATAAAGGTAGTTATATATATATATATATATATATATATATATATATATATATATATATATATATATATATATATATATATATATATATATATATATATATATATATATATATATATATAAAACTTGCGTCTTAATCTCCTACAATTGAGAGGGTCTTTGAGCTCGACTTTTTTTGGCAACTCGGGCCAGAACAGGTCATATGTTGTGGGGAGTATTGGTGCATGCAAGCCTGGTTATTGGGTCGGTCTGGTTATTGGGCCCGCTTGGCCTGATTAAATTAAAAAATATTTTTTAATATAAAATAATATATAAATGTAAATAATTGTAATAAAATATTTTATATATATATATATATATATATATCAATAAAATAAATATTAAAAAAATTATCATGCCAGACCGGTGGACCTTTTTTCGGTCCCAAGTCGGGTTCGGGCTAGGTACTAGGTACATGCCGGCAACCCGGCCTGATGTTCAACGTTAGGAATAAACACAAACACAAAGAGGTGGGTGTAGGCAAACACTCCCCCTTCTTCCCCACAACACACAAATCCTCTCAATTGGAGTACCTTGTATTAAGGAGCAGAATCACAAATTTTTTTTATGGGACACTAATATATGGTTAACAGATTTTCAATTCACCATGGTGCAGTGACCCGAATCTCGTGAAGTTACCCCATATAACTGAACCCAAGTTTCAACAGTATATTGGCTTCTAACAAGGGACCATGTATTGGTTAGGAATGGACCATGTATTAATATTTTGAAATGACCAAAATGTCCCATGTATTGATGGTTTGAAATGACCAAGACTGTGTGCTCCATGAGTGCAAAAATGGAACCTGAAAAATTTTCCCCCACAAAATTTAAAAAAAAAATCTCTAGTAAAAGGAGAGAAGATGTCTTTCCCATATAACATGAAAATGCTCCAGACTGGAAGGTATTGTGCTTTGTCTGTATAGGTAGCTGTATTAGCTAATATTTGGAAGGAGCAGTTTTTTCTTGTCAATATTATATGTATCGGCCGATACGAACTGCCCAACCCCAATACTAACACTACCGATCCATGAAGATTTCTGAGAGCACTTTCTCTCTTAAGGAATCATTAATATTCTTTAACCTTTATTATTTTTTAGCTCATTTTTATGTTTTTTATTTATTTGAAACTCCTTGCTACCATCTAAACTTTGTATTTTTTATTTACGTAACTATTTCGTAAACATATCTCGCTTCTCGCTTCGTAGCAATTTCTTAAGGCTCCGGAACATGTTAAAGTCTGTCCAAATCGGAATCAAATCCAAGCCCAACGATAGTTATGATCCATTAACATGTTAAAAATCAGTAAACTGATAATTTTTTCCGCATTTTGGTCTTCAAAAAAAGAAAGAGGGAGCAAAAAAAGACTATTCCAAGTACAAATCAAATTGGATCAAATCCAATTTGGCCAAACTTGGATCCGATACAAGTCGAAACCATTTGCCTTCCTGCCAACACCGGCTTCCCAACAAGCATTTCCTACTTTTTAAATATATCGATGGTAAATGTCGAGAAATCCAGAAAAGTGATGCCCGTTACCCAGATAATACGCAAAATCCTGGTTCTTAAGTGAAAATTTTCCAAAGAAAGAAAACCCCATCTCTAGTACGTGCCTGGCCCTCCCCTGCTGCCGAGCCGAAGCTCAGGTGAGGCTACTGCCGCTCTTTTTCTTCTGCTCACTGGCGGCTCTGCAAACCATTGGAATCTTTCTGGCAGATCGCCGGGGAGTCATGCGTCTCGCCGTTCAGTCATGGGAGTCGATGCCACGGCCTCCCTCCTCAAGTCATGCACCTCCTTTCCACGCTTCAAGCAGATCCATGCCCACATCTTTAGAACCAACGTCCATCAGAACAACTCCATCGTCGCCGCCCTCATCTCGCTCTGCATCCCCCTCCAAGCCAACCCTTCATATGCCAAGTTGGTTTTCAACACCATCAGCAGGCCCAATCTTGCCGTCTACAATCAGATGGTGAGGTCGTTAGCGAAGAGCTCTCTTTGGTCGGATGCCATCCTTTTCTACCGGCGGATGACAACGGCGGAAGTCAAACCTAATCATTTCACCCTCCCGTTTCTGCTCAACTCGTGTGCCGGACTTTCCGAGGTCCTTCTTGGGAGCGAGATCCACGGGCGTTCTGTCAGAACTGGATTGCTGTTGAACCTTGAATTGCAGAACGCTTTGATAGATATGTACGCGAAATGCGGCGAACTGGGTCTCGCTCGCCAAGTGTTCGATGAAATGCCCAGAAGAGATGTTGTTTCATGGAACGCTGTTCTTGGTGGGTATGCCAGAATTGGTGATATGAACGACGGCCGGAAATTGTTCGACAGCATGCCGGTCAGAAACGTGATTTCCTGGAACGCCATGATCGTTGGTTACGTGAGATGTGAGAATTTTTCTGCAGCCACTGAAGCGTTCGACGCAATGCCTGAAAGAAATGTTGTCTCATGGACAACCATGGTTGTGGGTTGCACGAAATGTGGGCAGATGGAGACTGGGCGCCGTCTCTTCGAACGGATGCCTCAGCGTAATTTGATTTCTTGGACTGCCATGATCACGGGCTACGCACAGAATGGGCAGCCGAGGGAAGCTCTGAAGATGTTTCATAGAATGCGGGATTCCAACGTGAAGCCTGATGCCGTCACCATGACCAGTGTGATCACTGCATGTGCCCAACTTGGTGGTGCAGAACTCGCCAATTGGGCTGATTCCTTCGTTGTTCACAACAATATAGAATTAAACAACCATGTGTTGACGGCGCTCGTGGACATGCATGCTAAATGCGGGAACGTGGAGAAGGCATGCCAACGTTTTGAGATGATCCCTCAAAGGGATGCGTTCTCTTATACTGCACTTATCAGTGGCCTAGCTTCCCACGGCTATGGCCATGAAGCCCTTGAAGTGTTCCAAAGGATGCAGATGGAAGAAATTGAGCCACATGAGATCACGTATGTAGGCGTGCTATCTGCTTGTAGCCACACTGGGCTGGTTGACGACGGCTTGCGCTTCTGGGAAAGCATGGTGAAAGATCACAGAATGGTGCCTTGGGCAGATCACTATGCTTGTGTTGTGGACCTTCTTGGCCGGGCAGGCCGTTTGGCGGAGGCATATGAGCTTGTGAGAAGTATGCCAATGGGACCTCATGCTGGCGCCCTTGGTGCGTTGCTTGCTGCTTGTAGAACCCACAACAACGTTGAGATAGCAGAAAGCATAGCAGGGAAGCTCTTTGAGTTGGAGCCTGAAAATACCGGGAATTATGTGCTGCTAGCTAGTATCTATGCCTCGAACAACAGGTGGGCGGATGCTGCTCGCGTGCGGTTGGCATTGAAGGAGAGAGGAAACAAGAAGCTCCCTGGCTGCAGTTGGATCGAGGTAAACAATAAGGTTGTCGCATTGCCAATGCCTGGAGGACGTGGATAAGTTGAATCAAGCATCAGATTACGTCCGTTCAGGATCATGTTCAAGATGTTAAATGGAACCAATTATTCATGTAAATCGGTAATCCATTTGGTTCTGCCGAGAGGTGAACAAGTGCCTTGCTGCTTGATCGAATTGTTTGTATCCTGCAGTACCTTAAACGTGTTCCTGTGAATGAGGATGAGGACCATTGGAGTTCATGCTGGCTGAGCGCCTTAGAACAAGGAACCTTCCTGCATATGGCCTTTTGCCTTGGCAATCCAGCACTGGTTTATGCTGTATTGGTGATTTTGCTGAAGTGGTGACATTTCCTGTAAATCAAGAGGAAGCCTTGAGGACAACCCTTGATACGGAGCATTCTGATAAACTGCAACCCAGTGCACGTGCTGCTGCATCTTGGGTGAAGAATCGCACTGCAGAAGCTAAGTAAGAACTTTTGACACATCTTTGGTATGTGACATGGGAATACTAACATTTTTTATGTATCAAAAAACGCTCAGGTCAAACTGGAGAACCTTTCAGCGATACAAAGGTCCCTTACATTTCTTTGGGTGATCGTATTCGCCAGGTTTTCAGGAAAGATGATTTAGCTAAACCTGGCGTTAAAAGCCTGTTTGGATAACGGAAAACATGCAAGACACAGGAATGACAAGGTCCGGTAGAAGCTTTGGATGTCTTGCGTGCTTAAAAATTATCCAAGAAGTTGGAGGCTCGATTTAAAGGGATCATTTTTAGGAACCCATGTCCGTGTCTTGTGCCTGCAATTTTCAGGCCCCACCAAATGAATGAAATGCCAACACCACACATTCAACAAATGCAAGAGAAGTTCTGGCAAGGAAGAAGGAAACACTGCCATCCCCTGGCTCTTATTTCTGCAATGAACGTTGCTACATCTGACAGCTTGACCCAATTTAATTGACCATGGTTGCTAGTTCTGGTCTCTGAACCTTACTGAAAAAGAAAAAGGTATTAATCCGTGCACATTCCCTGATTCATCCCCTTTCAATCCTCGTGCTCGTTACGCCATGTTAGCAGTTGGGATCATCATAGTCTTTCATCTTCCTTGGATTATTTGCAGCGTCAACCTATTTCAACATGTTTCCAAAAACGTTACCTTGACAACAGTTTGCAGAGCTGTGCGTTAAACAAACAGCTGGAAACCAATCGCCTGCCACGTGCTAGACCACCAATGGAAAGGTACTACGATTAGCTACTTACTGACTTGCACCACATAATCAATTCTTGACCGGCTCATTCTGGATTGCAAGTCCAGTTCATTGCAGTTGCACTGCAGGGGGCTCAAGTATAGCCGTGACATGCTAATGGCCTTTCCATGATTCCCCACATTTAACAGCAAATTCTGCAAGTGCTTAAGTTTGTTTCAAGCAATGTGTAGAAAAACAGGCTTCTTGTGTTTTCTTTTACCAAAAAAATACTCCAAAAATACATAATTCATAAGAAATAAACAGTAATTACAAATTAGCCTAGAATTTCACATTCAAATGACCATGAATTGCCGAAATGATCAAATGCAGGATATGAAGTACGTTATTCATAGCATAATGTAACATAACAGAGAATGGAAATTATAATTAACAATTTAAGCTACTCTCAACACAACAAATAATATGGAAGAAGAAAAAATTAGTTTTTGCGAGTTACACCTCAGACAACTCAATAGTCGTAAAAGGAATTTGATTTTTATTTGGATAGTTGGAGTAAGATCTAAAGAAAAGCCATTCCCCATCAGCCTTGATTTTGGTGTTTTCCCCTTAAATGTGTAAAAGTAATACTGCTAGGACCAAATATTAAGCATTTAAGGAATTTATCAGATACAGGGACTCTTTTACAGGGGAAACTGCGGAGAAAAGTTGACGTACCTTTACACACTACAACATATGGTTACGAGACCTTATCTCACGTGTAGCATGCCCGGGAATGCATCTGTAACCAAAACGCTGTTATGTTAAACAAATTTGTCAATCTATGTTGGATAAAATAATATAATGAAAAAAACAGTCGCATTTGATAATTCAGTACGAGACCAGAGCATATCACAGCGATAGAAATTTAAGAAATATTTGTGAAAAAAGGAATAATCCACTTTAAATCGGATTGTCGTTTGTTACAGCCTACAAAGAATGAGATACAGGAATTTATAGCATATGCTTAATAACATTTCAGTGTTGTTGCAGTTGATGCTGGTGGGAATGGAGGTAAGGCTGTGGAAGTTGTTGGCTATGACATGGATATTGTTGTTGCTGCTGCTTTTCGTGGTCATGGCGATGTGCTTCTTGCTGGTGCAAATCATCTTGATGATGGCTGCAAATAGAGCCGTGACTTTTATTCACAGTCTCTGGAGGATGTCTATCACCATCTCCACCGGTACCCATCTGCCTCACAGGCACCTCATAGGCACCAAAACCATCCCCAACTATATTCCTTGGGTTCCCCTTGAATCCCCAGTCATTCCTATTCCGGACCCAAGGTGGTCTATGTTTTTGATAGCCACGAGAATTCCATCTTTGATGGAAAAAAGGCCTCCTCCCTACACTATCTTTTCCGCAGTTCCCTGCCCCAGCAAGTGGCTGTGATGCACATGTATCAGCTGCATCTGATGGCTTTGTTGGCTCCAACCTTGGAAGGGGCATCTGAGAGGACTGTCTCATTCCTTCAAATCCAGGAGGCACCAAATCATTCCCTGTTTGGTGCAATGCAGAAGTATCAAGTGGCAGAGGCGGGGAACACTGAAAAGGCATACTGGGAGCGGACCAATTTACATAACTAGTACTATTAGGTTGGTTCTGCTGCATCTGCAAATGTTGAGTCTGTGGCAGTTCCGAGCTATATGATGGAGACAAATGTGACGATGTCTTGCCACATACGGTGGCCATTGTGTTGCAAGGCTGCTGAAAATTCACCTCCGATGCAGAATGGTTAGAAGGAAATTGGCAGCCATGGCTTCCATCAGAAGGCCGAACATCTGGAGCTTCCTTGGCCAATGACGGAGCTGCTTCAGAGAAGACAGAATCAGACTGTGGCACTGTCTTAACAAAACTACTTTTGCAGTCATTTTCTTTGCCATGAGCCGGAGCAGGCTGTTTAAAATCCTTAGCTTGCTTGGCACCACTTCTTTGATTATTGAGATCTTTGTCTACTATCTGAACTTTATTTTGATTGACATAAAATAATCGAGCACGAGTCTCATCCAAAGGTTCCCACCTGCTCTTCCGCTTGGCCCACTTTGCTTGAACAGGAGCTGCAACATCAGGCAGCTTCTGCTCAGTGGATTTGCACCCATTTTTGTCAACTGTATCTTCACAGCACATGCTGCTACAGTGAACAGAAGGAAAATATGTTTGAGCTGGGCTATGGAACCCATCAGGCATCCTAGTCTGCTGACAATTAGAAGAACCTGGAGGCAAACCAGCCAAACTGCTTGCTTCTGACTCTGTCAAAAGCTGACCCTGCCAATTTCTCTTCCGCCACATGCTGCTGCTAGGCTCATCTGTCTGTTCAGATGTGTAATCTTCCCAACATTTGTTGCTTTCACTGAGACCAGACTGGACTGTGACAGAAGATGTCTGGACAGTCTTATGAAAATCTGATGGCAGTTCAGTGGCCTGACTACTCGTGCAGCAGATTGCATCAGTGTGTCTTCTTGCCTGACTCTGCCAGTTCCTATGTGAGAACCTGATCCAGTGACTGCTTGCATCATCACGGTCTGTGCATTTAATCTTCCTGATGGTATGGGGAATATATTTGTCTCGGAAACCACGTGCCATTTGATGGACCTGCAACGATCATCCATTTACACAGAATGGCACAGATGTCACTATTTTAATACAAGACTGGCTGTTGCGACAATCACAAACAGTCAACCAACAAATCCAACTGCAAGGCATGCTATAGAATTGACTTCCAAAGCACAATTACTTGGGATGTGAATACAATTAAGAACATATTATGACATAAGGGTAGCAGAAATATAAATTATGTATATACAAAAGACCCTCATCTCCGTGTATCAGCACACTTCCAATGTGTTTTCACGACAGTAAACATTATTGCAATTCTGTCTCTCATCTTAAGCGCCAGAAAATCACTTCTCTTGATGAAGGGGAAGAGGGTTGAGCAGAAAAAAAGACAACCTAGGGTTTCTAAATTTGCATTGTGTATTTCCTATCCATATAAATAATTTTTTTACTTCGTATAGTCTTTTCTTACTTGGCCATTATGTGTTCCACATGGGTGTCAGGACATTACTCAACAAATATGATGCAGCGAGTCATGCACAATTATCTAGCAGTGTGCCTATTAACGCCAGACCTAAAACATAAAGATAGACATGCCAGGCAGGCAATACTCGAAAACAGGAAAAAAAGCAACTTACCATGTATCACATTATATACAGGAGCATGAATATCTATGTTGCCCAAGCAACCTACCACCAACTTAAGGGGATAAACTTTACACTTTACAACAAAAATATCCAAAAGAGTAAAGATGTGCCAGTCAAGAAACCTTTCATCACTAGTTTCAACTAACAAACATGATGAAAAATAATGATTTTAGAATGTCATAATAGGGAAAAAAACAACAATGTTAACTCAGCTTCCTTAATCTTCTGGAATCAAATAAATCAAGCTAAAATTAACCCTAAGGATTTCGGGAAACACAGGCAGAGAAATGTATTCCAGAGTGCACAACAAATAAATAGTAAAAACAAAAAGGTTTGTGTGAAACCTGGACATCATTATGCCTTGTCAAAGCCATTATGGACTCCCTGAAACTGCAAATAAGAAATATCAAATAAAAGCCATGTCAAGATTCTGTACAGCAACAAATAGAGGTCACCTTAAGATCTTATATGTCATAACTTCTTTTAAACAATACTCAACTTATTGATTGTGGAAAAAAGCACTTCGCTAGATATGAACTAAAGCACAAGGATGAAAAGATAAAGTCATCATGACATTCGTTTTGAAGGCAGCTTCAACTACGTTGCTAAAAATGTGACGCAGACTGAGGCGTAATCTCCAAAGGAAAAGGCCTATCAACATGGGCAAACCCCTAGGTGGAAACAGTGTGTGTGTGTGTGTGTTGTTGTTTTGGGGGGGTGGGGGGAGGTGGAAGTGGGTGGCATGAGCATATGAAAAGTACAGCAAATCACATCTTCACCTACTTCAGAAGTATACAATATTGACTATTTCATCATGAATGACAAAAATAAGAATGGACCATACCACAAGGATTTAGAAAAAAAAAATCCTGTGGAATCATGTACAACAGAATACCACAAAATGTCCAAGGGTATCTAACCTTTCCATCCCAGTACAAGGAGGCCCAGAGTTTACGTGCTCCAAAGTCAAAACTTCTCTTGAAGCAAGGAATTCTAATACCTGCAACCCAGGCTGTCCTTAGCTTTGCTCAATACAAAAAGATTCTACATTAAACAGATAACAAGAGAATTTCCACAACCAACCCACACCTACAACTATCAATTTGATCATTATGAAAATTTGTGCTGCAGAATTTTGCAAAGATATCAAAGTATCTAAAAGTTTCATATATAAAGAGGAACATGTTATTTAGTTCCAGAAAAGAGGAAAAAGATGATCACAATATGCTTAAAACTAAAAAAGAAGAAAAAGATGATTACCATGTGCTTAAAAGTTAAAAACCATAAAAAGGTAAAGCAACTAGATGGTGCAAAATGAAATCAACTTAGATGAAATCTAATGGCACATAATCAGAAAGATGGAATGGTCTATGAACTGTTGAAATGTAGATACTACAAAATGTTAGGTGTCATGCTAGCAATTTAAGCCAGAGTAAATGGCCAGAGATCCTCCAGTCCAAGAGATTGCACCATGCTCAATAGGAGGAAATGCAAATACCAGAAATTGGATATCCGCGTAACATAGACACAAGGATCCAAGTCGAGACATGAGACATACCATGATCAATGCCATGTAGCACATACCAGCATAGTCAACATGCCTTATGCCACTATTTATCAAATTTTAAACTTGGCAACCTTCAATAAAGTTTAATTTAAACTTTGTTAGAAACCCATTAAAATGTTTTCAGTTTTTCTTGTCAGTTTGATCTTTTTTACTATTGTAATGGGTTCAATTGTGAACACTTATCTACACATAAGTGTGTGTGTCCGTGTGTGTGTGTGTGTGACAACCACACCATGGATCAGGTATATAAGCATTTAGGAGAAAGGAATATAAAGAAGAACAGATAAGTAAACCAGTGGTTGTTTGTGTGATTCTTTTGGAAATTTAGTTTAATGACATGGCAACCACCATTTAACCATGCAAACAGACACAGATGCAAGCATGCACTGTTTTTTATGAGGAAAACATCATTTCATCAATTTATTCAGCAATTCCAGGGACACAATCTGATCCATATAGTTGATTTTCTAAAAGCCTGAAGCCTTCGGGAATCAAAAAGTTTAACGCATGAACCTACCAACCTCTTCCCATGGCACCTAGAAATATTGCCATACTAATGCAAAACTAATGTTGTAAAAGGCATATCATAACGTGTATTGATCGAGCCCGGCTTATACGACATAGTCTAAATGTATCATAAATTTATTTTTTAATTAATAAAGAAGTGGGCAAAATCAGAAAAAGTTTAGAAGAAGTCATGAAAAGTAAAAAATTCATCACACATGTAATGAATAGTCATGATTTATCATTCATAAGCCATGATAGGTTACGATCAAAAGGGGCATTGTGCCCCATTTTCAAAAATTGCACATCATAAGACACTGCCATATCATATGATATGGTCAAAATACATACGATATACATGAAAAACGTGTATCATAGGCATATCGTATAGCTTTTCCCGACCTATATGATACAGATAACACTACCCACAATTGCTAATCCTGCAATCCATGTAAAGATTGACAATATGCAATTTCAACATGCAAATACTTCATTTTTAATGAAAAACAGCAAAAACCATCTAAGGGAGAAAAAAAAAACATATAACTTTTCGTACCCTTTATTTTTCCTTCAACAACCATTATGATAAATAGAAGTCTATGGAGCAGCTAGTGACATCAATATAATACAAGGGAACTTGGTTGCGAACCATCAACTAGTTGACTACTCAACCAAGTTCGTAGTCCAACTCATCTATAGCCACACTATCAGTAGGGCCCAGCTCTATGGTAAATAGCCAAAGACTACTCTTTTCCAACTAGCCTTAAGGTAAACTAAATTTTGTTTCTTTTTTGCTTTTTTTTGGTGACTCTTTCTGCATACTGCTTCTTTCTATCTATTAAACACGTTTTTGGTTGCAGAAAGATTGCATTGTGTTTTCAGTTTCTAGGTAAACAAACACATAGACACACATATATACATATGGTCTAGTTGATTCATAGTGAAGACTTTAACTGTGTGTGATCCTTATAATTTCATAGATTGTATTTTTTGAAATCAACTTGGATTGACTCAAACTGACTAATCCCAACTAGTCCTTTAGAAGGACACACAACCCACCTTATGGTTCAACCAACTGATAAATTATTTCAGTAACTAACAAGAGACAGCATTAACAAATTAACAAGGTAACATCATAAAGGATATTGTGTGCAGGCATGCTGGTTATCTACACCAATCTCTGGAGGCGCTTAAGGATTTTGCTCAAGACATGCAGACACAAAGTGTGTATCCTGTATCCCCATTATGGCTTAAGGCTTACTTCAACTTAAGCAAAACCATAAGCATGGATACACACATCCATGTTCACATACATGGGATATGAGGACAACAGGATCACAGGACATGCATGTGAAGAGAAATGTGCACTCCCGCATACCTTCAAGAGCTTCCGGATGATAGGGATTTTATTAAAATTCTTCCGGTTTTGCTTCATGATGTTGTGGAGCATTTGTAAACCTGAAAAATAATTGCATCAGAAGCTTGAACTCCCTTGAGGATGATCTGATTACAGAGGCAAGTTAGAAGAAATGATAAGGCAGCATCTATTACCATTTTTATTAACTATATCCAATAAAACTGTTCGAGACTTGGTCTTCAATAGTGCATCAAGAATTATTGACAGATCTCTAGTGCTAGAAAATAAGAATAAAATCAGGTCAGCCATGAATAAGGGATGCCACCAGGGAAAACAGAAAATCAGAACCATTTGTTTCTTGGAAGAAACAATTGTAAGCTCTATCAATATTTGCCACAAAATTCTAGAGAATTGGAACCAATGCAATACCTTTGAGGAGACGCTCCATTAACCACATCACCAGAAGATGCCGTAATGAACAACAGCTTCAAATAACCTTTTGCAGCATCCTGTCGACCAAAACAATGGGTTAAATAAAAAAAATACATACTATCATAAGACAACAGACTAAAGAATGAACTTGTTAACATGTTCAGAGAATGTTCTAGGACTAAGCAAGAGCTATGGCAACATAGTTTTAAAAAGTAAAAATCCATTGATGAATTTAAACAAAGTCGCCAAGCTGGGAAAACCAAATTTGACAATCATAAATTCCTCAATTTGAAAAAAATGCACAGCAAAATTACTGGACATGTGCCCTGTGCAATGAAGCCTATCTCCAAAAGCAAGATTTTTTTTTAACACAAAGGCATGATTTTATTCAAGCTTAAGCAGAAGAGATAGAAGGTAATCCAGTAATAAAATAGTACTTTTCGCTTGCTGATGCCTCCGTCCACATCCAGCAGTTCGTTTAATTTTTCTTCAACTGGAAAAAGAATGCAAGTGTCACATATAATATAAAACAAAAAGGTACACCATCAGTCCATCTCAGGAATCCAAGTTCACCTCCTTCAAACCGATGTCTGTCAGCAACTATCAGAATCCTTTTGGGCTTGGACGATCTCCCCTGGCTATTCCCATGCTTTGTCTTTTTCACTGTTCCAGAAGATTTTAAGAAAACAAGACGAGATTTTTTAATAGCAGTACTGCCCTCAGCAGGCAGTTGCAATAACTTGTCTTTGATGTCAGCAGATGTTGAACTAGCATCCTTTGGCAGATCGGGGGCAACATCCTTCGCATAAGCAGCTTCTGAAGGAGTCGCCAGCCTGGGAAGAATAGGATTGGTTTCACTGGTCTCTAGGGAGGTAGAAGTACTTGGACCAGAGAGGGCATCCTTGGTGCCCATTGTTTCTACTGTAGAATTGGTAGGTACACGAGCAACAAATGGCACTTTACTGTCAAACATTTCAACTTTAAGCTGTTCATTCCCAACATCTTCCTGGATCATCACTGGTTCAGGGAAGGCTTCCTCCGAATCACTTTCAATGACAACCTCGGTATTCAAAGGATCACCACCGATATATCCCCTGCATCCAGGAGATCCACAGAAACATTTTTTTGCAGCAGCTCCAAACACTCGTACATAGTTATAATCAAAAGTTACTTCTTCACCCTGGAGTACAATTAAAATGAGAAAAATAATACAGCAAAATAAATCAACTCAAACTTCAAAAGTGCAAAATAATGTAGAAGAGTGTGATAAATAACTTAAGAACAATCACAAATTGGTATGCACCATCCAAAGACAGACCATAAGCCACAGGCAGAAAACAGGATGCTCTCTTTTAGACCACATGTCAATTTCACGCAAGCAGTAAATTTAAGCACTTTGTTTGCACAAGCCTGAAGTCAGCATGCTTGTAGCTTAAGAATGGAGCTGTCCGATATAGACGCTTACACAGGCATAAGACAGGACCTAACACATTTTTGCCCAAAATTTCATAAAACAAGAACATGGAGAGGCATCCACCTGTCAGACATATATTTGCAAAGATGTGCTCAAAAATTCCAAGGCAATAATGCACCAAGACAGTCAAAACGAAAATTTGCAAACAATCTAAGTCATTGACATAAACCTTCAATGGCAAATCCAGTTTAAAAATGAATAATCTGAATAATAAATGCTTTAAAATTAAAAAACAGATGCAAACATGAAAATAACAGCCATCATAAAAAAGACAAATACATAGACAGAAAATAGACCACGTTAGAAGGCAGGTCTTATAAATCTCTATGAATTGTGTACCAGTGTTCAGTTGCATGACCGCATATACTAAGTGACGGAATGGCATCGCATTTTAACAATTGATTTCCATTCATTATGAAGCCAATCCAAAACAATCTACCATTTTGCGTGACTCTGGCAAAAAACGCATTAACTGCCACATAATGCAACAAAAAAAGCTTTACCATTTTGTTATAGAGAATACCACATCATAATTGATCGAGGGTATTATTAAGTAGATAACAAGTTGCTAAAAAGTGTTCGAAAAGGTTTCTCCAAGAACAGATGACAGGTTTATAGCTCATTCATATCCTTTCTTTGAAATACTTTCCTTGCATTTTCTTTACAAGATTTTAAATACCTGTCATTTATCAAATCTCCTTACTAAGGTCTATTATGGTTTTACCATGAAAAATTAAAGCAGAAAGAGAAGCAGTCACTTATTATGTGATCAAAGGGATAAAAACACACTCTTTCAACTTACTCTCACCATGCAGAAGAACAAGAAGGAATAAGATAACTGGTGGTTGAAGACAAGGACTTACCTTCTTAATATCACGCAATGCAAACAATCCAATGCAGACTTCGCCATTCACGATCCACTAGCACAAAGAAAATAAAATTGGTATTAATAAAACTATAGAACTTATGAGGGAAGATCCAGGCTAACCACTTCACAACACAAGTGCTAGTTGGAGATGAAAGAAATCACAACACAAACTAAATCACGGATTCAGAACTATTAAAATCGCACAAGTATTTGCCAAGTTTCAAAGTGTCAAACACATTAAAAAATAAAAAAAAAAAAATCTGCCATGCCCTTCCACCTCTCTTTGAGATTTCCAGTTAATCAACTGGGTCCTACTGACATAATTACTATCAGTTCCCACAAAATCATTGTCTTTACAATAATACAACAATTTTTATGGACAATACATCTTAAAAGTTACATCTTTTCTTGAAGATAAATAATAAAAAAAATAGATTGTTCTCTAATTTCGACACCCTTGGCCAACGGCAACTCGATGGTAAGTTCTGTAAAAGGCACAAGGTATCCTCTTTCCAAGTTTACTTCTTTTCATCGTTTCTCTTCTAATCACTCCATTTTTTTAGCCTCTATAGCCTCCATTTCTGAACCAGAATCCTATGATGAGGCAAGTAAAATTAAAGAGTGGCGAGATGC
>JAANDH010000190.1:5509-90915 GCA_011799765.1 Nymphaea thermarum | reverse complement strand
AGTCTACATTTTCGGTGGATAATAGATTGAGATAGAAATTGATTATGTGTTATCATAATCTTGTATACCAAAAAATCTTGTAAGCGATATCGTTTCTTGTACTATAAATGTTGCTCAAAGGAATCAGTAAATATCAAGTTCTCTCAAAGTTCTTCTCTTCACACCTCCTCTGTTTTCTCACAGTTCTCTTTTCTTTTTTGGTTAACTCGCTGGACTACATGTTGTGATTTGCACATAGAAGGCGTGGCTCTTTTTCCATTTTTACTTTCTATCTTTTCTGCCGCATGGGAGGCATCGGCTTCCACTCATCCACCCAAGATGACCGTGGGCTTCCCCATCATCCAATTAAGATTCTGTCTATATGGTTATGTTTCTAAAAAAACAGATAAAAAATGCCAAACTGCCCGGATGGCCCTTAGAAGGAAAAGTAGATAGCAACACCATCCACGTATGCATAGATGTATGCATTAATGTATGCACATACATGCATTCGTGTTTGTGTATGTGTGTACAAACCCACTGTTAATCCTGTCAACTTTCTTATTTACTTTTGAAATAGTTTCTGTTATCCAAATGCTTGTTCTGTAAGACTGTAACTTTCACCGGATTTCATTGTGATGCATTGTTTGCTTTGTTTTGATTTAATCAAACAAGATGAACTTTTTGATCCTTGCCTCAATTATTATTGAAATAATTAAAAAATTGAACATTGTCAATTTAAAAAATGTTGGTTTAATGTGATCTTAACTGTTTGTTGCACGACACAATTTTATTGTCATTAGTGCTGTTGATGAGGTGTGGATAGGAGCTATAGATCATATCATGATAACCCATTTATCTTAACTTTCTCTTTCTTTTAAATAATTCATTGTTTTTTTTTTTAATTTATCATAGTCATGACTAGTTCCGTTCAAAAACTACATTTAAGGACATCATCAATATGAAGTGTAAATCAAAGTTTATTAAGGGTTTTAACTTTTAAGATTAATGATCATATCTATCTTGGTCTATGTCACACGGATACGTCTGGAAGGGTCGAGTACCGGTGTCGACACGCCGACACGGGGATACCGACACGACGACACGGCTGGATACGTTTTGGATCGGGTCTGGGTCAGACACGATCCAAAACACTTTTATAACCCATTTTTTTATCCCACTTTTTGTTTTACGCAAGCTCATTTACCCTCGACCTTCCCTCGACGCCCGACGGCTTCCGCGGCAGGCGACGGCGACCTCCGGCGATCGACGGCGACGGCGGGCGACGGCGACCTCCGGCGATCGACGGCGACTTCCGGTGGCGTCCGGCGGCAGGCTGCAACAGATAAGGATACGTTTTGTCGCTTATTTTCGATAATAGAAGTTAGGGTTTCAACTTTGGGGATTTGGGGATTTTGCCGATTTGGGGATTTTGCCTTCGTTGTTGTTCATGATGCTAGACGATGATGAATATGTGATANATGCTGTAAAAGAATATAAATCCGAATTTGAAATTAAACTGAAAAGGTTTAATTTCATGTTTTTTTTATTGAAATTAAACTGAAAAGGTTTAATTTCATGTTTGAAATTAAATCAGCTATGACTTATGAGTTATGAGATTGGTTATGACTTATGAGTTTATGAGATTGTAAGAGTGAATTATTAATTTCATGTTTTTTTATTTTTTTGAATATAATATTTGTCGTATCCACGTATCCTATAATTTTGAAAATGCCGTATCCCCGTACCCGTACCCGTATCCATAGGATACCCGTATCCGTGTGACATAGATCTTGGTTTATTAAGTCCTATTTAAACATCATATTTTCATATTTCTTTTATTCCTTTTTTTTTTTAACACTCCACATCTACTTGGTACAGTTAGCTTGTTTAGAAGAAATGCTGCTACCTATGTGCCAGGATGTTTATTTTTTATTTTGTATCGCTAGAAAATGTAGCAAAAAAAGGTGCATTTTGCCGCTCAAAACCATGACCAAGCAACTGGCCATTGCAAATGCACCTTTTGCAATCATTTTTGGAAACATAAAATTTATAAAAAAAAATCTAGCCATAGAAGTAGCTGGCTGATTTCAATTCCTCAATATATATATATATATATGTGTGTGTGTGTGTGTGTGTGTGTGTGTATATATATGTATATGTATATGTGTGTATATATATATATATATATATATATATATATATATATATATATATATATATGGTGCCAGATAGAGAGGGAGAGTGGAATATGTGGATCAGAAGCATGCTCACTGTAGGGTGAATTGTAGACTTGTTTTCTCAGGGGGCGTTTAATTGCTTAGAATTTTGATTTAGGACTCAACATTCCAAAATCAAACTCCACCTCAACCTAAAATTGGAATGAATATCCCAGTTCCAATTTTCTTTTGATAGTATGGAATTTCGATTCTAGAATTAAAAATAATTTGTTTGATGAAAAGGGAATTAAAATTCTAAAAATCATGACTTAAGGCCTTCATGCCTTGCGCCCCAAAGAGAGATCAAAAACTTCCAGAATCCTGGAATCATAATTCCACCCCCAAGGGTGGGATCATAATTCTAGAATTGTGATTTGGAATGAGCTCTATAATTCCATAATCAAAATTCTTTGTTTGATAATGCAATTCTCATTCTTTGATTCTAGAATTCCATTGATTCCAAGTGAATCAGACGTCCCCTCAAAGAATCCAATCATTGAGAATCTGAGATCAGTTTAATGGGAACCAACATCTGAATTTCTACACATGCATAAGTTTTTAAAGGCATGAAAAGACAGTGGTTCAGATTTCATAATTTTCACAAGTATTTAAAGGTCAACCAAGTGTCAATTTTTTCCATTTCCATGATGGAACAGCTAGTTTGTTTTAAATGATGAAAATAGCTAAACAAAATGCAAGGCAGGGTTCCTGAACATAAGGCCAGAAGTATCTTAGCCAATATGTGTTTGCATATTTAATGTATTTACATATATTTATGTTTACAGATAGGCAAGAATATCATGTCTTGAAATATGGTAAGTGTGAGGACTGGAACTACTGCCAATTGGCTAGGATGAACTTTCATAAATCCAACTGTATAGATGTGATCCACAAGTCCAAAAACTTATCAATTCATGGGAAGCTACGGTTTTTGGTATACAGATGGGATCTCCTAAGCCCAAAAAAGCATATCACATATGTAAGGTAGATCGTAAAAAAAATTAGTCGACAACATCAGAAGTTAAAGAGATTGGTCTGTTTATTTACAAAATGGGACTGGTTGAAAATACACAGACATATATACTAAAGACATATGTGTGTGCATGTGTGTGTTAAACCCATCCCACTTATATACAAGTACATGTATATACATAACACATATATTTATGTGTGTGAGTGTTGTGTGTGTTTTAAACCAATCCCAAAATCGGACTGGTTTTGCAGGCATCCGCCCCTCCCCAGAATTCACCAGTCCTATGATAGGAAGAATTGGTTGTAGAGATGAAAAAAGAAAAAGAAAGGAAGGGAAGAGAAAAAGATAGGTATTATATATACATATATATAAGGTGGGCATCAGGACATCATTTTCAGACAAGAGAACTTAGTCAAAGTGAATGTTTTACAGATTATCAAAATCATACAATTTTGATAAGTAAATCAACAAATATGAAGAGAAGAAAATCCACAATAGTGTAACCAAATACCTTTTCTGTACGGCAGTTAGGATCACAACTATGATTTATAAATCGCCCCAGATTGCCTTTTGCACAGGCATCAATTACCTGTTATTAATGCAAAAAAAGAAGAATTGAGAATTCCTAATACTCAGTAACAAAAAATAAATTATGAATAAGCTCCAACAAATTAAGATCTATTCAGAGAATACAATAAAAAGCAGTAGGCACCCATAGGTGGATAGAGCAAGTTGCAACCTGCACATATCAAAGTGCAGGACTTGTGCAAAAACACAAAAGCAATAATCAAGTACCATAAGTACAACTAATAACACAAGAACATAGCAAGGACAAGAACCAAGTTAAGAAGTTCGAACATTTAAACTTTATATGAGCACCCACCTAGTCTATGGGTGAACCACTGATGATGGCCAATAAGAAATATCCAATTTAACTGTTACACTTCAAATAGACACCACATGGATGCTTATTAAATTTCATCAATGGATGTAACTGGAGTTAGCTTCAGGTTGTTCGGTTGTCTGAGCAATTAGCATCTCATAAGCTACCAATATGAGTCTGACCAAACAACGTCAAATCAACTCAAGATCAGAAGTGTTTTTTTCAATCGATGTCACTCGTGCTATGTTTATGTTGGAATCAGGAAAGCCAGTCAGGGTTCAGACTTATCCAATTCTAGATCTAACTCTAACTATTCAAGTTTTATTTTAAAAAAAAAACACATGCAGTTAATAATTGGATTTAGCTTATAGTCGGAGGCATCTGAACCTGGCCATAAGACTAGTTCGGCAACACAGTGGTCCTTCTCTTTGCAAATATGAATCTGACCCACAACCAATTAACCAAAAAAGGTGTACTCACATCCAAACCCCATGGCCCCCATCTACACTCCTAGATGGAATGCCTGGATTTAATTTCATGTTCCACTTTCACTACAAACAGTCTCACAATTGAAGCTAATCTCTCAATTAAAGTTTACACTCAGATTGACTGTAATTCCAAGTGTGACCACTTAGTAGGTGGATAATTACAACATAAAAAAAAAAAGCACATAAGGCTCTAACCAGATAAACTCAATCCTATACTATAGAAAAAAGATAATATAGGGAAGAAATTTGCATTACCAAAACTAGCATTGATATATTAAAATGTTTCAGCAAACCTGAAGTTACTTAGTAAAACAACTGAAACATTTAAGAAACATATATAAATGCTTATATCATGTTCAAAGAAGGGAAGAGGAAAAGGCCTAATGACCTCAAAGAATTAATCTACTGCAGCAGCAATGAAGCCATGTGAAATGCTAAGAATATCTGGAACTTTTATTGGCAAATTTACTCATCTAGACGTATGAAATAAAACCTCCCTAGCCATTGGCACTTAAAACACACTTGCAATGTAAGCAATTGCCTAAAAGACAACAACAAAAAGTGCCAAATAGCACACTCCCTTGATAGGCCTAGACAGGTGAATAAACAGAGTAGGAAGAACAAGAAAAGAAACAAAGAGGGAAGAAGAAGATCAACAGTAAGAAGAGGAGATAGAATGGGATCCAAAGCCCACTTCCACCCTCTCCCCCTGCACCCATCCCTTCCCTTTTACCATCTTCTGCAAAAACAAGTAAAATAAAGTAAAACACATCGAAAAAAATAAAACCTTATATTTTCAGTAAGAAAGATAATTATATTCTATGATTTTTATTTTTGACTAGGCTTTCAAGCTGCTAACACCCTGGGGCTAGGTCTGCTTTTGGCTTCAAACTGCACAGCTTAAAAGTTCAAAGCAACCAAGAAAAGAGATGATTCCGAAAAGGCATTGGCATTGAAATTTCATTTAATGGACATTAAAAAGAATCTTACAACACAAGTTTTACTAAGCTAGTAGTGCTTGCTCAAACTATGTATAAGCAGGTAAACAGCAAACCTCGTTGCCATTCAAAGTCATGAAGTAAAAATGTCTTTGACCTCTGGCTGCATATTCTCTCTGCCGAGCAGCATATGTTTGTGTGTCAAGTACCTGGTTAGACCAAAATTCAGGAATGAAAACCATCAAACAACAATCACATGCTGCCAAAGATCCATAGTGTAAAAGGAATAAAGGACATGGTGGCAGATGCAACTAGGAAGGTTGACATGAACTTGTTGAACCACTAAAACTATTAGGGGTTGCAAGCCAATGCCAACCAGGAAACACAAAATTCATTCAGAAGGTGAACATATCTCGTGCAATAAAAATTTTGGAAAACTTGAGGTACCAATCAAAATACCTCTCCAACATATTCAATAAGAAACTGCCCCTTTGAGACATTTTCCCGCAATTGCAGTCCATATCCCTTCTTTCCACAGCGGACCCACTCAAATGTAGCATATTTGCGCTTCTGAAACTGCAAAACGCCATTTATGCTTGTAACAGATAATAGAAACATCTATCAGGCCAGGAAAACAAAGAATTTTATAAAAAAGGGAAAGAACTGAAACCTGCTGGTTTGAACACAGTTCACCACAAGGGCATGTTCCGTGTTCACATTCTATATTAAGCAATCGATTTAGGCACCCATCCCCACAGCCTTGGCCCCCACTTTGTGAAGGTTTGCACTGGCACACCATAATCTGATCATGAAGGGAAGAAAGGCAAAACAAAATCCAATTAATTATTTGCCCTTGTTCAGGATATCTGTATCAAAACCTAGAACAGGAAGTACAGTACATCCATGATCTTTGCGTCAATAAATTTTACTGTAGTGACACCATGAATTTGACTTTGGTGTCAAACATGTTAATTGATAGAAGACAAAGAAAAAAATAAAGAATAATCTTCAGTGCTAAACAAGGCAATAGTTGCATTTAGATTCAACATTACAGAGTAATAACCCTTTTGCCTGTACCTCATCAATGTTTTGATGTTTGTGGTTCCGATGCAGAAAGATATTATGTTTAATAAGTGTCCAAGTATCCTGCTGGGGAACTGAGCAAAAGGAAAAAAGAGGTTAGAAGGGAGATCAACATGGCTTTTTCAATCTAAAAGGTCACATCTCCTAACAGTACACACCTTGCAATTGTGGGCTTTCATAGCTGCTAGCATGTGGTTGTGTACTGGGAAAATCTTCATCGCATGAAGCTTCTGATATATTCAACTCAGCATTAATTTCTGCATTAGATTTCTCTTGTGGAATTGAACAGTCGGCAAATCGCTTGTCCGCGTTATCCTTGCAAGTCCTTTCAAGAAAGAAAACAACAAAATAGCCCATTAAGTGCACAGCAACTAAGTTAGATTTGAGTACCATGTGACTTCATGCAATTTTAAATAAGCCAGGGGGAACAAAACTTAAAGCTGAACACTTCCATCAAGTTGCAGATCTACTTTCACAAAGGCTACTGTAGATTAGCCACTAGTGCCTTGAAAATGAGATGCTACAAATAGACTTATAGCCTATGCAAATTTTTAGTGCTAAAAGAAAAGGATAGCATTTATGAGAAAAAGGAAATGTGATGGATCATGATATACTCTTTTTTGCCAAAATCTCCCACACCTCTATATTGGATGGTACAGACCAGATAAACATCACACCAAGAAGTGTGATCACGGTCCAAGGCATGGAGCAGAACTGATAATGCACCAGGAGTTTAAACCACTATATGGTTCTCTTATGCACAGTTGCACACAATTCTTAGTCCAAGATGGCAAAGCAGACTACAAGTCACCATTGATTCCTACACTAACAAGAGCCAGAAAATGAACTGTGGATCAAAGTAGCAGCATAAGCTTGTAGTTGTAGCTACTCGTAAATTCTAAGAAGCTGGTGACAGTTGCCTCTTCATGCAGATTAGACAAAATATATAAACTTTTAGGGTGTACATTACATATTCTTATTCCCTTTACTTATTTTTGTATAATTGCATCCATGTTATTTTTGCTGTATGCTATGTTGTCAAAAATGCTAACCGCAGCATAGCCAGTGAGTTAAGCCCAGAGCTCAGGCAGTAGGAGAATTATCTTGTCCTAAAAAAGGAAATGCATTACATTTCATGAAAAACCTATGGTTACCGACTTAGAAAAACAACACCATCAAAATGCAGGATAACACTAACACTAAACATTCCTAACATGATAAGAAACACATTTAAAAGTTGAAAAGTTCAAATTTGATGAAGGCTTAAAAAATTAAAGTTTGAAAGTTATATAGCATAAAGAGACCAAGTTTACAATTCAACTTCAATTATTTTCGATTATAGATTATGCAAAATCTTCTAATTTACTAAATATCAATTGCTACATCAAGTTACTTTCCAAAACCTAAAAGCCTAGAAGAAAACACGAAGTACCTATCTAATTATAAGAAAGAAAGGTAACATAAACTCTCAACAAAATCACAGCTTCCATCTTATCATTGCATGCACTGGCTTTTACTATAATTTTAATAAACAAGAAAAGGTATTACACAAAGTTTAATAGATGCGCGCACACAAAAACACACACACGCAAAGCATAAGCAATCAAAGTATAATAGTATATAAATTATAACTGTGACTATAACTACAGTCTACAGATACACAACAAACACGCACAGAAACACACATCTAATACAAAATTGAATGCATTACCAAAAACTTAGAAAAAAAAAAATCTGCATAAGTACAAAAGGAGAAGATAATGAAATGAAAATTTAAGGACTTCAGTTTACAAAAGAAGAAGAGAAAGAAGTGGGCAAATGAAATAAAGAAAAGACGCAGAGAAAGAAAAAAACAACCTAGGCTTTTAAACAGAAAAAAAACTAGGTTGCTAAGTGCATAGGCAGCCTAAGGAATAGCCCAAGACATTTTCAATTAGCAGGTTGCCTGCATACATTCCTAGGCAAGCTTAGGCATGCCTTTCACAAAATACTTTAGCAAAGATACTTTTAACAACATTATTCACAGGGTCCCAAAGTCACAGTGGCAGAAAAAAAAAATTGAAGATCTTCATAGGGATTCTAAGGGTCCCAAAGTTCATTTGATCAAAGTTCATTTCACAAACAGATCCATCTTTACCTTTCTATTTTGGATTAGTGCATAAACCCACTCACCTTATGATCTAGAAATGTTGAAAAAAGGCAATTAATTGAAGTATTTCAGGAAAGATTATTAGGACACTTCAGAGCCTATTTGTCAAGAACCCTTGCTTCATCATAAATGTCATCATATTAATTATGAGCCTAACCAACCTAGATCCAGATTCAGCCCATAGATATGGGAGGGGAACAATCTAGCAAAACATGATTATTTGGCCCAGGACACAGATTCTTAGATGACAAAGCAATCAAAAGATCAACCAGAAGGAAATGACAACCTTCAATCAACAGAAATGCTCAATTCCCACAGAATCTTCTGGCATGATTGAAAATGTCAATGATTGTCATAAAGGATAATGCCCTCAAGTTTAAAGTGCACATGAACGCACCTTAATGCAGGAAGCAGTGGAACCATTAGAAAGCATTATGAGAGGCATGATTAGTAACACAAGACAGGAATTTCACTCACAAAGGAGAAAACTGAACAAAAGATCCAGTAAAAATAATAGCAAGTTTGTCTTTTGTACAATGTTTGACAGCCTTTGATTTTTAAGAAATTGACCATTATTTATACTGGATCTTTTTCTTACTTTTCAAATTTTTATGTAACAAGAAGAAATGATATTAAATATGTTAGCATCCCAACAGTGAAAACATGGAGCTGTTCAATACATTACCAAGAATTTTCTCCGTAAATTGGATGGGTTTGTTGTGAATTAAAAAGCAAACACAAACACACATACGAGTTTGTTCCCCATGTTCATCCTCACAATTTCTTGACATCTTTCTTAACTTTACAAGTAAAACTTAGTATTTTAAATTTGCTTAAGAAAATGATTCACCACTAGGTTGCTAAAGACTGACGTTGGTTACAATGCAAAGGTGGCATAAAATCGTATTGTGTATTAATAATGCATGTGGTAATAGCTATATAAGCAAATGCCATCGACTCCATATAGCAACAAATGCATTTGGACGTGCACGAGCAAGGTTTCCTTTTTTTTTCTCTTGGACAGTTAAACACGCACCGCCCACATATATATAACCGTAGAGCAGAAAGAAGTCATGGTGAAGCATTTCAAAGTCCACTGAGTTTTTATTGGATTTACAAGTACACCTGTATTGAAGAAAAAACACTACATTCCCCAGCAACCAGGGAAAAAGCAAAACCCCATCGGCTGCTAAATGCTCTAGCACGGACAGCTTCATAAATGTATTGCTTTACTGGTTGTCTAGAATCTTAGCTCAGAGGAAACAGCTGATTCTCTATGGTCGGAACAGCAAACTTGACAACAGTAAAAAAATATGTAATAATAACTAAATAAAAAGTAGTTTTTCGTACTTGCTTTATTCAAATTTAGGTGGTGGAAAGAAAGAATTTTCATCTCATACATAAAGACCAAAACCCTCATTTAATAACCAAATAAAAGGTAGTTTTTCTTGATTGCTTTATTCAAATTTAGGTGGTGGAAAGAAAGAAGTTTCATCTCGTACACAAAGACCAAAACCCTCTTTTGCCAAATCCCTATCATATAGAGTGCACCAATAGTATTGGTTTCATATAAGTGATTCTCAAGAAGCTAATCCTTTTACATTCCATTTATTTTCAAAAAACATAATTTTTAAACTATATAATATAGCATCACTTGGACCAACTATTACCAAAAAAAAAAAACTGAAAGCTCTGCCAAGGTACAACTTGTTCGGCTCAACTTTGCTTTTTCATTTTCCCGATAAATTGGTCCTTAAATTATTTATCTTCCATCTTCCTTTTGATTAATTGAACCTACAAAGTCACATTGGGAATTTAATCAGATCAGAAGGCTTATTTTATGATGATTTTTCAGGAATTATTTATGAGACTGGTGAAGTACTTAATTCCATAGGCTCTTCCTTATGGGTCTGATGCTCGCACACCAGAACATTATGTAAACAAAGAGCCGCACAGATTTTACTAATATAAACTTCTTGTAGGACAATATTTTGGGAGTAACTTGGCCATCCTACCCATTAGCACACGCTTATAAGTTCTTCAGGCCTTAATTACTATCACATTGCTACCTAGCTAGAGAACCTAAAGACAAAGTATTCTATCTAGGAATGTCATTTAGTATGGCATTTTTCTATGTCTGTACAACAAGAAGTATATAATGTTTATGTCAACAATTAGTTCACAAGTATAAAAACCAGAAAGTCCAAGCAACAGTTATGCCAGCATGTCAAAAAAAATGACTAGAAGACAGTGAAGCAAATTGTACCAGCTACAGTCCGTGTCTCCTATGCTATCAGCAAGCTCTGCTGGAATGCTACGCCATTTGTGACAATCATCACACAACACCCATGCTTGACGAGGTGGTATTGAAGACCCTCCAGACTCGTGGCTGGAATTATTCAACCGAAGGTCACCATTTATCGTAACAAAACTTATCTTATCATCAACAGCCACAGTATCACCAACACAGGGATGTGGTCCACGCGAGGATGCTTTACCATGAAACCTATCATCTAAAAACAAAAGTTTAAATTATGCAATCAGCCTTAGCTGCTTCATCAAAATTGTAGAAAAACCAAGATACTGAATGTCCGAATAATGAATATTCATTAAGAATGCAGAACACATTTGAAAAACTGTACTTACCACATTCTGTTGCCGCTTCTAATGAAGATGCCTTGCTTCCAGTTTCCGTGATGACAGCATTTTTTGCCTTCCCCTTGTCAAAAGTTTTCACAAGGTGTGCTCTTATTACACCATCAGATTTGCTTGTTTTTTTTGTTCTCACCTTCCCCTTCTCATGATTTTCCATTTTTCTATGCCTTGCTGGGGCAGAGGAATTAGGTCTGCATTTTTTTGATCCAGCCTTTTTTTTCTTCAAAAGCCTCTTTGGGTTGTGCTTCTCTAGTGTCTGAAATCCCTCTGCAGCACATTCTTCAGAAAGATCACCTTTGCTAGGAACTCCACAAGATGTAGGTGAATCCTTTTTCACACCTTCATGTAGACTGTCATTGACACCCTTCTCATCAATGTGACAAGAAATCAAAGCCTTGTCAGTGAGTCTATCATCGGTTGAAGCCTCAGCTTGATTCTTTTTTCTTGCTCTTCTTTGTCTGGCCACAGGAATGTTTTTTACGCACTCCTGGTTATCTGCCTTCTTAGATTTCTGCTTTGGTTGTTTCTTAAGGCTATCTGCCTTCTTAGATTTCTGCTTTGATTGTTTCTTAGATGCCTTTTGCTTCAATTGTTCATCCAATATTCTTTCCGTTTCTGTGGCTTCTCCTGAATTGCTAAGTCTTCCTCTAGCTTTAGGTTCTCTTTTCCTTTTCTTGGAATAAGTGTGCAATGGTAGAGGGGTGCCTTCAAGAACACCACTTTTGGAGGAAGTTGAGACGACATCAGGTGGGTCTCCATGAACAGTGGGCTCTTTGGTAGATAAGCTGGCTTTCTCTAGATCTACTGAGCAAGCCCCTTCACAGAGTGTGGAAGCAGTTCTTATGTCAGAAGGCACCAATTGAACCTCAGAATTTTTACCTGTTGCCACACTGAAAGATACAGGAACAGGCATTCCACCATTGCAAGGCGGATCAGTTTGACTAGTACAAAGCGAAGTCTCAGAATGCTTAGTTTGAACTTCATCCACACAAGCTTCAGACGAATATCCTTGACAAACCCGGGAAGACTTCTCAGAAGATGTTATTTGAGCAACAGCACTCTCATTATCTTCACCTCCACACTGAGCATGATGAACAGAAAGACACGCAAAAGTGTCAGCTGATCCCAATTTTTCTTCACCAGCTTTACAAGAAAGAACATGTTCAGCTGGCTCTGGTTCAAGATCAGTAATCCCAGAACCTCCAAACTCATTCAAAGAATTAGAACATTCCCCATTTGGCAGAGATTCATCCTTATAAGTGTTCTTTCCAGTTGCAGAGAGTTTCTCAATAACCACGGGTAGTGAGCCTTTTCTTTTTACCTGCCTGTTGGCATTCGGTCGACCTTTTGTGCGTCGGCGACCATTTGAAGTAGAACGTTTAAATATTTTAAGCACTTCACTGTCTGCCCCTTTTTCAATAGCCAAGCCAGGATCAGAATCCAGAGGTTTTCCATTTTGTTTGAATAACTGCAAATTTTCCAATGCTCCCCAACAAGACAGACTTATTGGTTTACGAAGCCCACTTCTTTTACCCCTAGCCATTTTTGAGAACAATACATGTATGATATCAGGAACCATCTTGGAACTACATGCCTGCCTACGATTTTCTGCAACATTTCTTGTTTTAGTTAATCTAGTGGATTTCCTACTTGGAACAGCCTTTGAAGAGTATTCTCTTTTCACTCTTCTTGATTTCAAGGATTTTTTATCTTGCACACAGCTACTATTATCACAATTCAAAGGTAGTATAGAAGGTAGAATACTGCTACCACAAGTTGATGTGATTATACCATCTGCATCAGTATGATGTGACATGGATAACCTTGATGGCGGTGACCCAGATCCCTCCGCAGGATCATAAGAAGCTGTCTCGGGGGAATAGCCCACTGATAGTGTAGAAATTTTCTTCTCTTCATATGGTAATTTATTGCTATCCACTGCCTCCTCAATTTGACCCACACTTTCTCTGCAGTAATCGGCGTCATATGAAATGATATCTTGGGGTAACATAGTCCTACCTTGATAAGTTTCTTGAGTGATTCCTGAACTACATAATGTTTTCTCACTGTCACTCTCAGTTGGTGCACGTTCTTCAAGACCGATTTTAGTTTCTCTTGGTAAACCATCCACCGCATCAATGCCAGCAACGATGCTGCCTCCTCCACAGTGACAAGAATTAACAACAGCAGACTTCACCTGTTCTTTAATGAAACCCAGACTACACAATGATTCCACCGTGACAATTTTATCACAAACAGGAGCAGAAGCCCCACATTCTTTTTCTGATGCCATCTTTTTGCTGCATTCTGCAGATCCTGTTTCAAGAACAACATTATATTCTTGACAGTGAGCAGGATCACGAAAGAATTCCATACTTATGTATTCTTCCTCTTCACAAGGATCCTTTGTCATCTCTGAAGTACCTAACTGTTGCCCCACATGGCTATCTGCAGAAACATCTAAAGACTCGCCACATGTTTTCTGCTCAGCCAATGTGTGACCACTATTGTTGACACCCTCAGCATCAATAGTATAACTATTTTCTTTGGGACAACCAACAAGGCTATAAGCATTTGCCTGTGAAATTTCAGCTTCATCCACACTGAACTCTTCTGTGATTTCCGAGGTGCAAATTTGGGACCCCAACAGGTTATGCTTAGAAGAAAGAGTCGAACCACCACATTCTCTCTCCATCAGTGTTAGCTTACTAAACTCATTTGACCCTTCAACAGTAATCATACTTTCGTTGTAAGGACTAGGTTTAGAAGCACCATTCGCCTGAACTGGCTCGGTTTTCTCTTGACAAGTCCCCTCCATTGTCCAGGAACAATGTGACTGGTTCTCGGCATGCCTTTGAACAATAGAAATCTCACAGTCTGAAGTGGACTGATCCTTGAGCACATCACATTGGGCAGAGGGGCAGTCGTTGCCAAACTGATTACCACGATAGACGACATTTTCATGCAACTCGCCATTTATTCCTTCACAAGGCCTGGATGTAGTCCCCAAACTACAGCATGCTTCATCCACATTGCTCTCCTCAGGCGAAATCAAAGGAACCCCATATTCGTTCCTCATCACCAACAGTCCACCGCAATCTCCTGAACCTTCATTATTTGCCGTCACGTTGGCCTCCCCAGAAGAGCTAGCGATTGGCATCTCTTTGTCTTTCTCCACAGAACCATCTTGTCCAATTCCCACATTGGGCTCTCCGGAGAAAACCGTATTATAATCAGAACCTTGCGCAACGTCCGCATCATCCTCGGGAAATGACCCAACCCCAGACGCGCCGGCCCCCAGCCGTGGCCCAATACCTTCAATGGCCGGTCTTTCGTCGCCACCACCAGAAATTCCGGCAAAAGAATCCCCCGCGTCGTCCAAATAATCAGAATCTCCAGCCCCATTCATCCCAACGCTCGAACCTCCGCAGCCGTAAGGGTCCGCCGGCCTCACGCAAACCCCGGATTCGATAGGAATAACCGACATCATAGCCAACTTACCATTCAAATTTCCCTATAGCTAGGGCCAGAAAACCCAATAAAGGAAACACGAAACGCCCAGAATCAGAAAGAATCCACCGTCCAAAAATTCCATCAAAAAAAAACACAAAATCAAATCGAAGGCACTACGTTCTGATTTCGCAATATATTTTCAGAAGACATTTAAGGACTGGAAAACCAGATCAAAAAAAAAAAAAGCTTAGGGCAACTTCGTTCAACAAAAACAATACGTTTTCTTTGAATCAAACTCGCCAACAACCCTAGTTTTTCCTTACCGAGAGAGAGGAGGAGGCGGCGGGTACCTGGAGAGAAGGATTTCCAGATCATCAACGGCCATGGCGAATAGAGAGAACGTCTCCTCGGCGTTCGCGCTGTTCTCTCCTCGGTGTTTGGGCCGTTCACCTCTTTGTGTGCGTGTCCGTGTGCGTGATAAGGGTGCCCCCCGCCGGCAGCGGTTGAGAGAGAAGGGCACGTCCTCCGCTTTCCGTTCTCTTTCTTCTGTTTTTCTTTCTTATATTTTTTTCCGTTGTCTTTCCTTCGTATTTCTTCGCTTATTCATCCGTTCTCTCTCTCTCTCTCCCCCCTCCCTTTCTCTCTCTGTTTAAGGAGATAATGAGCAATTGTCTCATAGAGAACACTCCACATGATCCATGGTACGAAGGACCACCTTAAAATATTTTTTTCTTTTTGGGCCCCTTCTTCTTTTTAATCTCTGTTCTGCTGACTTGTTTATAAATGAATAAATAAATAAATAAATATATATATATATATATATATATAGAGAGAGAGAGAGAGAGGAAAAAAATTGATAGATCCTACTAAAAAAATGTTTTAATCAAAGTAAAAACCTCATAATATTTTATAAACACTAATTGGATATGAAACATGCTTTAGTTTAAGTTATTTTTAAGAAATATGGAGATTTCTCTATCGTCAAAATTTTGATGTTACATGAGCCGTTCAATTTTACATATTATAAAAGTATAATTATATTTTAAAAAATGATTATCTTAATATATGTTTCTTATCAACTTATTCTTAAGATCATGTCTACAAAGTGATAGGTTAAAAAATACGCAGTCTGGTTTTTGTCCATGAACTAATGGTCTGTGACCTATCGATTAATATATATGTATATATATAGTTAACAACCCCCTCCCCCTCCTTTCTCTCTAAGATCTCATAAGCCACGTCGCTAACAAATGCATGTTGATGTGATGTTATCTAAACATCTTATATATAATCTATCCATTGGTATATTTCATTTTGTTGGTTGGAATACATCTACATTCTAAAAGGAAGAGAATGTTTTTAAGTAGCAATAATATTTATTAGTTGTAATCAGAAAATGACTGCAATATCCATGCACAAAGATTTTCAATCACATAAACACAATATCATGTTAAGTGCTAAGTCACCGAACTCTTCTATTTTACTGCCGCATCGACTCGGGTGCGGACTGGACATGGCTCCGACTCACACCCGAGCCCAGTTAGAATATCATATTACTAAATTACTTATATAATATATGTTGTTTTGTTATTTTCCTATGCAATACAATTATTCAAGTATGTTATATACATTAATCACTAAATTGTAATAAAAAGTTTGTTATGTTATATATATAATACATTAAATATAATAATAATAATAAAATACTCTCGCCGCACCGCCGCACCTAAATTTTTTGGGATGTGCCGTTCCAGCACCGGCAACCTGCACTCAAAAAGTTGTACCAAAGATTGGAGTTATGAACTTATATTTGATACCTACTTTACGAATTAGGACAATCATATTCACATTGAATTAATATAAGACTATTTTAGATATTCTCTTATTGGTGTTGCAATAACACAATTGGCAAGTAAACCTTTTTTCAAATGAATCGACATGCCAGTTGCGATTTGTACCAATGTACTTAGCAGACCAACTTTAAGCCATTTGAGAAAATACTTACATGTCATTGAATTAATTCATTCTTTCTTTTAATTTCTAGTGTTAGACTCATCAATTCAAAAGAAAAAAATTGAATGGATATAACTTAATTGCTAGTTACAAGGCAAACATAGATTCATTGATTTTTTCATTGTTTTAGCAAATGACAAGTTTTCACATCATTCAATGTACAACTTTGTGGCATTAACATAGACTGTATGCTTAAATATTAAGCTTAATTATTATATAATTTGTAAATAAAATCTACTTTCAACCTAGATGCCCATTTATCTAGTAATTGCTAGTTTGGTTTTGCACTAAAGAGGGTTCCACAAGTCTTATATACGCCACTATTTAAAAGTCATTTACACACTTGAATGTTGAACGACCCTTCTGCACTATTCAAAACATCGAAATAGTACACATAAATGTAAATTTTAACTTGTTATTGATCCAAATGAAACATTTTTGTATGCCCCAATTTTTTTTTCTTAAGGTTAATTTTCGGATTTTTTTATAGTCATGATTTTTAGTGTTTTCTTATGACAAATTAAGAGTGGCTGGCTAGATTGACCTACCAATTGAGTTTAAATTTGAGATTTGATGCGGGATCTTATCGATGCAATTTTGTTAACTCGATAATGAGGTGAGGTATTCAAGGAAGAACATGACCACAAATGTAACTTGAATCACGTACCTAAGTGGGTAGAGCAAAGCACTAACGGAGCCATAAATTTTTTTTGGTACGGGCACTCATTCAATACTTATAATTTCTTTGAGACACTTACATGTATAACAATCAAATATATCAAAACATTAATATATATATTAAACTAATTTTGTGAAGATGGTGTGGGCAACTACCCACACCAGCCATCATGTAGCTGCCACTGGAGTAAAGTGTAGTAGCATTAATAAGATTTATTTTCTTGTACCCTTCAAAAGAAACAAGGATTTCGATTAAGAAAACTAATTCGTTTCACTTTTTTTTCTCTCTCTCTTTCTTCATTTGAATTGTACTATTTTGGACTATGAAAAGAACAACTTAACTTTTATATTTGCAACTTAATATACACTGTCTAATTCTTAAAATTGATAGTATTTCCATCAAAGTCTGATATATGAAGATAAGATACCTACTTGTTATATATATATATATATATATATATATATATATATATATATATATATATATATATATATATATATATATATATATATATATATATATATATATATATATATATATATAGTATAAGATACCTACTTGTTATATATATATATATATATGTATATATATCTAGAGTCACTCAACTCACTCATGAAAGTCATAAGATCAATCTTGATAGACAGTTGAGAGAAAAATAATATTAAGAAAAAATTGAATGTTATTTCATCATTTAATATTAATTCATACACTCTTCTTATTGTTTTTCTTTCAACCTTCTATCATGATGGATTGGACGACCGCATGAGTGAGACTATGTTTTTTTGGATAAGAAGAATTACTATATATATATGTGTGTGTGTTGTGTGCGAAATTCTTTACTTATTCACGGCCGTTATTCACGGCCGTCCGGTGCATGATTAAACACACTACCGGATGTCAGTGTGCCATGAAAGACTGGAGGATTTTTTCATGCAAATGTGGACAAAAAAAAATGTAAAGATCCTATATATATGTGTGTGTAATAAACAATTTTTTTTTTTTGGAAAATAGGGAAAATTAAGCTGCTCCAAAATAATCTCATAGAATGCCATGTTTGACAAAAGAAAAAAAAACAGCTTTACATTAAAGAGCAATAGTTAAATTTTTAGTGTACCTAAAACAAAGATAATGCCTAATATATTACTAGGAGCACTTTTGACAGTTGAAGAAGTCATCTAAGGCGCCTTTACCTGGACTATTATTACCATGGTAAAAAAAAATTCAAATCATTACATGTCCATTTCTTTCTCGACCGTTTGTTCATGTAAAACCAAAAAAGAGAGAATGTTGTGGATTGAAGCCATAACGGGTAGGTAATAGGTTCACTTGGGTGGTGAATTCAATGCACGCTCAGCTGCCTCGTCATCTCAGCAGTAGACATCCAATTACCTGCCATTCCTCTTTAAATGCATTGTCTTCGCGTGTCTCATCGTGTACAACTCTCATGTAAAAACCAAGGGAGACATTGAATGAAATGGAAAATAAAGTCAGTTCAAGTCTCTTAGGTCCTCATTATGGTAAATAATAAAATCACTGTAGTTGATGAGTGTATCGTACCCTACTCAGGTCTCGATAGAACTTAAGACCTCAAAGTTAAGGGCAGGTGTAAAACCAGGATTTCTTTCAGGAACAAGCCAAACGGTCTAACGAATTTATCTGGATAGGGTCAAAGTAAATCAAAATACAAAAAATACATTAAACAACTAAAAATTTTAAAATTTTTTAATGTATTTTTTTTTTACTTAGTTAAGGTTGAGCCATGGCGTAGGCGGACCCCCCTTCTCTCCGCCCCTAGTTAAGAGAATAAGACAGTGTTGGGACCTTTTATCGAGGCTGTGAGTTGTTAATGTCTTGCTCATAATTTGTTATATATAAATAAGATCTTGTCTAAAAGGAACTGACTAAAAAGATTGGCTATGAAAAAAAAGAAAATTAATGTCCAATTAAGGAATCATATCAGATTTTGATTTAAGAAATGACATCCGATTAGATTCTTATTCAAATTTAAGTAAATAACTGGTCCAATTCAAATTCAGATTTGAATTGGATATAGTTTTAAATGAATATCATATCATTAATGTCCATAACTTTTTGAAAGTTGTAATATCTTGAAACATTGCAATGCAGTCTGGACTCTTTTTTAAAAATCGAATCAGTTTCCAATATTGTTAATCTTAAAATCGGATTTGGATTTTCATATCCAAATTCAAATTCAGATATGGTATATATAGGTTTTTCTTGAACATATGAAAAAGCAGCTACTTAAATAGTATTATGATTCGAATTTGATCAGTTGACATTTCACGCCAATACGCCATCCATACATACTCTCTCTCTCTCTTTGTGTGTGTGTGTGTGTGGCTATGTGGTTTTGTGATGCCTTCTGATCCCTCTAAAAGATGAAATAGTTGTTATATTAAAAGCTATTAGATTATCATTGAAGAAAAATACAACAATAAAAAAGAGAGCAATATATTGTCTCATGTTCAACATTTCTTATTTTATGAACATAAAATTTTCATGCATGCTGATAATTGCTTGTATTTACACTTGATTATGGTAACATGACAAGAAAAAGGATAAATGATAAAAATAAACACAAACATGATAAAAAAGACAAATTTTATGAATCTTCTAGCTAAATCTTAAAATGGATCTATAATGGACACAATTCCCACAGCCGATTAAAATAAATGCAGAGCCAATGAAAGTGACAAATACCAATTCTTTGTTTAATATGATAGTCAATAAATCTAAGCACAAACTAAGATGACAAAGGTGACACTAAAATAAAATATACTGCTAGAAAGATCATAAAAGCCCAAAGAAACTGACTATAGTACCGAAAAATAAGAGATATCATAAGAAAACAAGCTTAGAATGGATGAAGGGCTATATTTTAGTGTTTTATGAATCTACTGCATTTTTTAGGACAAATTCATGAAACATTGTATTGGTGTTCCTTTTACCAGATGCCTCTTTATGGTGCATTTGTTTACCCATAAGTCTCAAATCCTTCTTTTGTAGGACCTAATATTTAAACAAACAATGGATCTCTATACAAGTGAAAATGTGAAGTCTTACATATATTCATGGGGTCCCTAATCACCAAAGATTTCATATCCTTGGCTTAAAAGATGCACCCTATGATGTTGCTTGATAGCTTGCGAATTTGATTTGAGGCTCATTCGAAATCCACACTAACGCTTTGTTTGGATGGAGGGAAAGGAAAGGAAGGGTGGAAAGGAAATGAAAAGAAATAGAGAGGAATAGAATGAGAAAGAAAAAAAAAGAAAAGGAAAGGAAATAAAATAGGTGATTATAAAACTTGCTTTGATAGAAAGAACACAATGAATAGCGGCAACCCACTGCGGCAATGGTCGATATAGTCTGAACAGAAAAGATTACCATCCAATTATTGAGTAGTGGTGGGAAGGGAGAGGAAGACAAACCCAGCACCCGTCGGAGTCTTGACCAGCGGTGGGGAGGGAGAGAAAGAGTCATGCAACGTCAATGGTATACATGGTAGAAATGGATATTAGAAAAATAATATTTTGGCCCTACTCAACGTCTTGGCCCCACCTCAATTTTTTTTTAAATTACATGTAAATTTTAAAAAATTTTAATTGTTTATATAAAATTTTTGAAAAATACTATCTTGGCCCTACTCAAAATTTACAAACTTTAATTCGGCCCCCTTTATGAAAAAGTTCTGGCTCTGCCCCTAACTTCGCCATTGTATGTTGGTGACTAAAGATCACTGCAGTGCAGACTTCATTTTTGGTTCCATATATTGTTGGACCACTATTTAAACCCTAGTCATAGAAAACATGTTTTTTTTTCAAAAAAATGTGAAAAAAAGTGATAAATTAAATGATTGTTTAAAATTAAAAAAAATGCAAAAATGTGTTTTTAACACTTTTTTCCAATTTTTCCTTTTTTCAGCTTCCATCTCATATCCATGATTCCCTCCAAAAAAAAAAAAAAAAAAAACTTCTGATCTAGTTTAACAAACATGGCCTCATTGTGAGACCACAAATTTTGCTTGGGATCTGAATGAAAGAAAGAAGTGGACATGCTCCCACCATCAATATATAAGACACCTCCTTATCGCATCACTACTCAGTGCAAGAATTGGCATTGGTTTGAGCTAAACTAATAAAATAAATGACAATTTGACATATTCCCCCCTTAAGTTTCTAATGAGAAAAGTCAAGTCTTCCTTAAAATATCGACCGATTTTGCATCTGACTTTTCATTTGATCTTTGTTTTTTCTTTGGGTCCACACAATGATTGTGACAACGTCACGTGAGACGGATCGGGTCGGACATCAATCCGTTTTCAATCGAGATCTCACTGGGTTGGATTTGGGTCGGACCCGGTCTTCCCCAATGGAATCTCACCTTAAATGGTTCCAAAGGAGTTTGAAGATCCCACGTTCGAAGAAGTTGAAGGCCATGCCTCGCGTCCGACCGGCTCGGCACCCGAAAATCGAGTTCGAGATCGACTCGACCCAGCCAGATTAAAATAAAAAGTATTTTTTAATATAAAATTTAAATATACAATATATTTTTAATAATAAAAAATATATTATTATTAAATAAAAATAATATAAAAAATATATCAGGTTGAATCGGGCCTCATTGAACCGGTCCGAGTTGATTTTTTTGGGCTTGGACCCATGCCCAGGCTCACATCCATCACCCCGCTCCTACCTTCAATGTCCAGGGCTCGAGATTTGGGTGGAAAATAAAACATTCATCAACTAGAGTGCATCTCATTCATCATTTGCACTTCAATAAAAGTGGCGTGCTCATGAGAATCAAACTGATGACCGGACTTTCATCAATTCGCTAGTCCGACCAGCTATGCCTATGCCCCTCGGAACTAATGCAAGATTGAGTGGACGAGTCGGGGTCTAATTGTAATGTATTAGCTTTGAATCCACTTATTTGTGATTTGCAATTCGGAATATAAATCGTTTAGACTTGGGTCAGATTCACTTTCTGTCGAACTTAACTTAATTAATTATCTGCAAATCACATTAGTTTAGAATTTTTCTTTTTTAGTTTTTTTTTTAAGGGTGAGTGGTTTATTCGACTGCTCCTAAGAGATAGTTCATTCGATTGCTCCTAAGAGAGGCCACTGCCCCCTCCTCTCATGTCCGCTCTCTTGAATTCACAGCGTATTCTTTGAGACCTTTTACGGTTTAGAGGTAGTATAAGATTCGAACATAAGTCCTTGAAAAAGCTAGACCACCTTGCCGTCCTGTATGCTACCACAACTCGGGGTAAATCATATTAAGTTGGTGCTAATGTTCGAATCTTATTTTGAAAAAGCAAAATCGAATCCGACTTGTATAAGGTCCAAAAATTGATATGTAACCAAGCCAGATTATAATTGATTCTGAATCGTATTGGAACTGGAATTTGATTCAATTATGAAATTGCATACCCAATTTAAATCTGATAAGCAACAGCTTCCAGCTTTATTAACCAAATGTAACTAAATAGATCAAAGATCCAATTGGTAATCAGATACATCCGATATCTGGCAATGCACGTCGACATGCATGGATCTAAACCTGGCTCGTATCCAATCCGTTTACATAATAACTACAATCTCGGAAGTATCCCTTCTTTTTCGATCCCATGAGGGACAAAAGCCGGCCACTAAGAAGAAAGTTCTATCCTTCTTTCTTTTTCAATGGGGCCACATTTTAAAAAAATAGTTGATGCAATTATAATTTCATTTAGCCATATCAAAAGGCATGCAGGTTATGCTTCTCTCTTTTTCTTGTATGCTAAATAATTTTATTCTAACACTTTAAATTACACGTTTTAAGGGGCAGTTAGCATGTAAAAAATTAAATAAATGAGGTATTAATATGAAAACATATACTTTATGTGGGACTGGTCTCAACAATTGCTCAGGCTAAATATCTGGCCCGACTCAGGCCTTGGGTTATGGGCCTGTTTCAATCTGCCTAATAACTTATTATTATTATTATTTGTATATAAATTATTATAATTAATTATCTTTATATATTAAATTATATTAAACAATATATATATATATATATATATATATATATATATATATATATATATATATATATATATATATATTAATTGAGCCGAGCCTTGAGCCCAAATTCCGGGTAGTTGGGCCGAGCCCAAGCGGCGGTCACAGACTGCAGCCCTTCCTGATGCTCAGTCCTTACCAATTTTCCGGCCACCAGCTCACATTTGTCTTCGCCACTCTGCCATATTATAATAATTAGATTTCATCGGATAAGGTTAGGTGTTTAAAATATAAATTATAATTAATTGGATAACGTTATATGTCTGGACCCTCATACTACTGTTTAATATTTAAAATATTAATTAAATACCCTTATACATAAAAAGACGAAAAGGAAATGAAAAAAAAGTTACTTTTTTTTTTCAAAAATTACCAAAAAAATATTTTTTTTGAAAAAGGCAAAACACCCTTTAAATTCAGGGAAACAAAGTTTCGAAAAAGGCCGTTGAGACGCCGAGCAGGGTCTCATATCCCATCAATCCATTCATAAAAATTATCAAAAAAAGGAGAAATGCTAAGAAGCGACGCCGGAACTCTCTCTCTCTCTCTCTCTCTCTCTATATATATATATATATATATATATTCATTTTTTTTTCTCATTATATAATGCTGCCTAAGGATATTGATGAGCTTGAATTAGAGCCTATGTCACAATGGTACGGATACGGGTACGAGTTCGGGTATGGGAGTACGGGTACGGGTACGACATTTTTTAAAATCATGGTACGGGTACGGCGACTATTATATATAAAAAATAGTTATTATATATAATTAAACCATAATTATTATATATAATTAAACCACAAGTAACTTAAAATCATGATTTTTTAAAGTTATAATGACACTTTTTATGTTAAAGTAAATAAAAAATAAAAAAAATCAAAAACAAGTATTTTTTTGAGTTTTTTTGTTAAAATAATGTTTGGATCTGGATCCGACCCGAATCCAGATCCGGGCCGTACCGGTACCGTACCGCCGTACCGGTACGTGGTACACCACCAAAGTGGCGTACCACTGTGACTTAGATTAGAGCCCCTCAACTTAAATTTTCTGGCTCCGGCCTTTTGTTGAGAAGGTCTTTTGATTTGTTGGTTTAATTCTCTTCCTTTGAAACGAAGGGACCACCTTAAACATATGGAAAACACGAGTTAGAGTCGAGTCATTTGCATAATGAGTCGAGCTTGAGTTCATGATTCGATTCGTTCAAATAATCGAGTTGAGTTTGAGCTCACTGAACTCGAACGGCTAAAGCTCGACTTGGCTCGAAAATGATGTGTAGCGATTTTTTAAATATCCAACTCGTTTTCTAATTAAAAAATCGGCATATTGACGCTAATTAATTATGTAAGTTATCATAAAAGTTCATTCAAGTTTGTCGAGCCTTAATCGAGTCAAGCTCGAGCTCAACATGTAACTGTCGAGTCGAGATCGAGCTGCTTCTATCGATCTATTCTCATGCTCGAGATTTTATTTGTCAAGCAGAGCTCGAGTTGGCTGGACTTGGCTCTTGTTCACCCCTACCCATGGGCAATGGCCTGGAAAAAGGCCGTATTACAGCCTTCCTTCTGAAAAGAGTCTTGCAATTCTTCTCTCAGCATCCTCTCCAAACGATCATCTAAGTGGCCTTTAGAATCTCGGATCAGCTGCATCTTAACCACCCTAACCACGGGGCAGCCCAAAATCTCTATAGCCCCGGCATTAGCAAATGACTTCTTTGCACCCCAGAAATTTTTCATGAGACAGGTCAAATTAAAGTTTTTAAATTTTTATTAAAACCAAAATATCATTTTTCAAAATTTTTATGTGAAACAAGTGATTTTTTTTTAATTTACATGTAAAGATAACATTTAAAATATCTAAAACCACCGGACGGGCCCTACCTTAGCTCCACCCCTGCTTACACCCGTGGTGGACCAACATTTAAAATATCTGAACAGGGAGGAATCTCCACCATGAACATCACTAGTGCATATGTAAAGATAAGGGGCACAATCCGGCATTATTGTTTCATATTCATCTTCAGGCCTTGACAACAAGTACCAATTAGATGACACAACTTAAAATGGATGTCATGAATTCAGATATTTACTAACTTTTGCTTAGTTTGTTTCTGTATTTTTATACCAATCAAACACTGGGTCCTGGTTAAATTGGGCCGTTGAATTATGGATTCCTCTTACTTGGACTTGAACTTCTACTTCAGATGCAAAGATGCGCAGCTGGCCATCTTGGCTACTGTTTGGACCAGGCAGATTGGGGTCTTTACACTCTCTTTGTTCTATATGGAGCGCGTTTTTTTTTTTTTTGAAAAAAATGCGATAAATTAAATGGTTGTTTAAAACTTAAAAAACATTTTTTTGTTTAAAAAAGTTAAAAACTATAATATGCTTTTCTCACGTTTTTTTTTCATTTTTTTTAATTTTTAATGGCAAACAGTTTTTTTTATTTGGTGCAAATTTACTTATCTTTTGACGTTTGTGTTATTAGTTTCTTACATTTTTTTTAGTTGTTTTAAAAAATTACCGTATTTTTTCAAGCTTGCGATATTATATCTGAGAAAAACTTCGCCGTTTAAAACTCCGAGACGTTATTTGTGATTATTATATGAACCATGTTATCTCTCGAAATGATATTGGATTTCCAAAGATCCAAAATCTGACTGAATCAGACACCTATTGTAATCTCTCAAAGTGATATTGGGTTTGGTTGAGATCTGGGATACTAGGCCCTAGGATCATATATTCTTGATGTTGAACAAAAAATATGAAATCTTATGTTTCAAAGTTGCACAGATTTAAGTTGCGAGAATTATACCATGAATTTGAAAGCCTTGCATCTTGAAATTCAAGGATTTCAAGTTAAACCTTACTTGTTGGCTGTTGCCTCTGCTGAGTCTTGTTGAGGACCAAATTGGTGGAACAAATGGCTCTACGGTTTCAGATCAATTCATCTTCAAAATATACAAATTGACTTGAGATTGTTCATTTCATTCGGTGAAGTGAGCCAACTTGGATTGCATTCTATATGACATTAATCCTGCAAACTTCATGCTTCATATTCCAGAGCTCCATCTGATTCCTGCCCCGTTTCGAGTTGTTAAAGACTTGAGAAGATGATGCTTGCCTTGTTCACACGCTTACTGCCTGGTTCAGATTCCTCTCCGGTTTCAAGAAAGCATGGAGAAGATGATGCTCTCTTCCTAATCCATTAAGTGGTACCAAAGCTTCGGTGCAGTTATGAGTGTGAAAGCAGAACTAAGAAAACTCTTTGGAGCAATGAAATGATCTTCTAAGAAAAAGAAAGAAAAAAAAATCATAAAAGCCAAGCTTATTTTTTTGATATTTTTTAAAAGGAAAGTGAAAGTTACTTTGTATTTGAGCGCACAATTTTTGGGTAAAATTTTAAAAATTTTGTTTATTTTATATAGAAATTTTGAAAATGATATTTCGACTCTTGTCAAAATTTTTAAAACTATACTTCGGCTCCCTCACGAAAGGTTTCTGGCTCCGCCCTTGCATGTGCACCATTGTTCATATAACCTAGTTAAGTTAGAGTTAGGCTGTTAAACTGACAAAACTACCCTTACTTTTACTGCAAAGCAAAACGAGACACAATCATCTAAGGGCAGAGCCAAGGTAGGGTCTGCATGGGCCCTGACCCTATTTTAATTACAAAAAAAAAAAATTAAAAATTTTCACTTGTTTTATATAAAAATTTTGAAAAATGATATTTCGACCGTAATAAAAATTTAGAAACTTTAATCGGCGTGCCTCATGAAATTTTTCTGGGCTCTGGAACTGAATCATCGTCTCATTTTATTTTTTTCTCACCCAATCCTTTGCTTAATACAACTTTAGAAAAGAGGTCCCAAGAGTTATTCCTACAAAGTTAAGTCTTGAACTCCAGGGATATCTATGCATGCACTCAGTTCCACGTACAATTGGCTATTCTTTTTGGACTTAGAAATAATTTTTTCTTTCCAATAAATTGAACCCGATACACAAGATCTACACGTTGGTTAAGTCGAGGCCGGGTTCTAAATCACTTAAATTTGAAATGTACCAAGATTATTGCTACTAGCCAAAAAATCCACAACTGAAAGTAGGTTTATAATTTTTTTTTGAACAAAAGCGAATAAATAATGAATAATAAGTTTTCAACCAAGTAAAACAACCTATACTGTCTTAAAATAGGTCAAGTGTTTGTCTATCAATATGTGAGAGAGAGAGAGAGACTCTCCCTCTCTTCTTTCGACCTTTAATATTCTATCAGTCTCTCAAAGACGATAACCCCAAAAGGATTAAACTCGTCAAGCCTCATAGAGGCAAAGTGGCTGAACCCTGCATAATCTTCTTCTTCCTCGTCTCTACTTCTTTTCTGAATACAGGATCTGCTAGCTGCCTCTCCTTTGCTGCTACAGACCGCGTGTTGCTGGCAGATACAGAGTTGAGCGTGGTCGCCATTCTGCTGCTTCAATTCCAACAGACCTCACAGATAAAATGTTGTTCTGCTTTTAGAACCCATGTATGGAATCTCTTCTTTCAAACTTAATGTTGTTCTGCAGATACCGTAGTTCATGTCTCTCAATTTGATAAGAACGCTCTTCCCAAGCGTAAGCATCATCAAAATGCGGTGAAGGAATGTGTGGCATCGGCATCTGTGGAGGATTCCTTTATGATGACGGCAAACCATAGTGTGGACGTCGTGTACATATAATGCGTGCACATGTAGTGCATGTGGAGGGTGGATGTGCAGCAGGCAGTGAGTGGCAGAGTCCCAAAAATTTGTTGGAGGGGTGGGGAGCCAGAAAAATTGGTTGGAATGACACTCGTTTAAAAATACTCATATCTGATGAGAAATATCACGATAAATGTTTAAAGATGTTCATTTACAACGCCCATGCCGGATGTTAGTAGATTCGGTTTGAATAGGATATTTGACCAAACCATTCCAAATAAATTGGATATGAAAAAAAAATATTATTTGATTAAGAAAACAGATCAGATTTGGATTTAATAACTGGCATTTGATTGGATTCCGATATGCATAAATATATGATCAGATTCGGATTTGAACCAGATTCATTTTTAGGCAAATATCTTGCTACTATATTTTAAAATTGACAAAATCTAGTTCAAAATTTTGATTTGGATTCAGATATAAATATAAAAATCAGATTGGAATTGGATTCTGATTCGAATATGATTTTTCTTTATTTGAATTCGAATTCAAATATAAATATGTGAATATCTAATTCAAATATGATCCTTTGATATCCCTATCCACCGGTGCCATTCCCCATGCTGATAGGCAGAACCATGGCGATTGGCAGGCGGGCCAGCGGTGGGAAGGGAAATGAGAGCGGCACGGAGGAGGCGTGGGAGAGGCAGTCGGGGAGGGGAAACAAAAAAAAAAAAAGAAAAAGAAGGTTTTGAACCGTCCAATCTTTTCATCGATGGTTCTCGTTAATTCTCAATTTGAGACAAGGGACAGTCATGGCTCTCTCTCTCTCTCTCTCTCTCTCTCTCTCTCTCTCTATATATATATATATATATATATCAACTAATTGTATTCTAGCCATTTAATCTCACTAATGTTAGCCAAACTAATGATTTAATTGATGAAAAGTTTTTTTTTTGTAAATGGTGCAAAGTTTAGTTACATTTTCCATTAATGTTTAAAAAGTTGTGTATTTTATGATCGCGAAAGTTTGTGCACCTTTTTCAAAAATTTTGAGAATACCTGTTTCCATGTCATGAAACATTTATGTTCAGCCACCTTTCGCCCTAGCATATTACGAAAATGTGTATATGGAAATGGGCATGAACTGACATGATCTCCCGGCAGGAGGAAATAAATACGTCACTCCAATCTAAACATATGTTATAACATTATTGTATTCATCCCACGTTCGGGCGTTTGGTCTAGTGGTATGATTCTCGCTTCGGGTGCGAGAGGTCGCGAGTTCGATTCTCGCAACGCCCCTCAATTTTTCATAAGCTTATGAACTTTATTTTTCCGTTCTTTTAGATATCTATTAAACAGTGAAGATCGCTGTCGCGACATCCTCACCCTCGCGAGGCGCTGTCGAGGGTGGCTTTTGCATCAGGTGGTTCCACTTAATTTTTTTTTTGAAATTTATATTTTAAAAGAGATAAGAGACGTCAGTAGGCCTCTCTCTCTTCCCCGAGCACCATTAAAAAAAAAAAATCTCTGCACAGGTATTGACAGCCCTAATTTTACGGATATGGTCAAAGGATCGGACACATTTAATGATATTGCTCTGATTTTGAATTCATTTAATCGAATATGGTAAAAAAAAACTGTTTTCATTACTAAATGCTCCCTGATCCATTAATCTGGATCATTAGGAAAATATGAACCTAAGTCCAATCTCTAGGCTGTTGTCATGCTTGTTACCGACATGCTTGTTCTTGGCATGAGTCTTAACATTGGAGACGGAGATGTTTGGAATATTCAGACTATGTTTGAGGTCAATGGATCCGATTTGAAGCTTTTACTGTTTTGCTTTTTCAGATATTCACATATTCAGATTTGAATTGCAAGCAAAGGAAAAAGAAAACTTCAAACTTGAAACCGAAGGGAGAGACATAAAGCTAACCTTATTATATTATGTCTTTTCAAATCATCATTTTGTATTCTGGCTCTGTTTTGATGGTTTTTAATACAAACTCTTACCGACATGTTCATTAAGATTAACAAACATAAAATATAAGAGCCGAATCGAGTCGAGTTTAAATAAGTCGAGCTTGCGTAACTCAAATTCGATTCATTTGTAACTTGAGTTTTAATGCAAGCTCGAGCTCGACTCATTTATTAAACGAGTCGAGTTTGAGTCGAGCTTACACAAGTGAGTTTGGGTTGAGCCTCACTTGGCTGGGCTTGTTGTACATCCCTGAACAGAGAAGAGAATGTCCAGTTCTGTTCCGCCTATTCTGAGGACATTAAACAGACTCTACGAGCACACTTGATAGGCAGGAAGGAACTTCAAGAACACGAACTCATGGGTAAGTATTATGGTAGAACCCTACAAAAGGCAGACAAGTGAACGGGGTTGTCTGTGAATTCCCAAGAACGTGTTTTTTTGGGTTCCATGGGAAAGGAAAAGAAAAGAACAAGATCAACACCATGGATGATTAACAGGAATCTCTCAAACCAAGATTGAGGAACCAACAAAGCGTCCGCCGGCCCAATAAGAGTTGGGTTTGGGTCTGCCCGACACCCAAAACTCGAGCTTGGGCTCGACCTGGTTAAAATAGAAAAATATTTTTTAAATATAAAATATATTTTTAATAATATATATATATATATTATTAATAAAATAAAAAATAATATTAAAAAAGTATGAAGCCGAATCGAGCCCGGTCGGACCGACTCAAGCTGGTTTTTTGGGCCTGAACCATGGCCTGATCGAGCCATATTAGACAAATATGGCTCACCGGAATAATAGATAAATATGCAGTTAAGTTCATGTCACAAACAAAATATTAGAAAAATGAACAAATTGAGATAATTAAAAGCAATATGTCGATAGCGAGATTTTAAAAATGAGCTTACTTTAACAAAGGCAGTGGTGCACATATGAGGCGACCTCCCCCTGGCAATGTTGGTCTGGATGATGTCGAACCCACATGACTCCAGCATGGCTTGGACCTTCCCAGCCATCTGCTTCCCTCTCCAGCCCACTTTGACAACGAAGCTCCTTTCCTCCATCTTCTCAGTCTCCACCTTTGCAATTCACAGGTACAAATACATGAGTCAAGTATAGAGCAGTGCACTTTCACAAGGCACCACTTGGCCCTAAGACAAAGTTAAGAGACTTTGTCGCTCACCAGCTGGACTTAGAGCTCCTAAGTCCATTCTCGGCCCCGCCCCTTCGTATTTGCATGCATAATAAGTGCGTAAGATTTGAACCAGCGACTTGCGAGAACGGATAGAGTTTTCTTTGTGGCTTATCTTTTTAGACTGTAATTTAAACAACATAAGCCGGCTTATGTTATTTTTCTGCTAAGGCTATGCTTTTTGTTAATAAAATTGTCACATGAAATGAAAGTCTCAACTAAACTTCGGTTAATTTGAAAAAGCAAAAGGCATGAGCTGATTTTTCCTTTTTTTTTTTCGAAATCATAGTTGGAAACAAATCTTATCCTTCTTCACTCTCATCAAATTTAGTTTGCCGTTTGAAATGGCGAGAATTGAATTGGATAGTGAAAGATTGATGTTGGAAAGAAAGAAACAGCTAGCAGCTAGGCTTTCTTCGTTTTGAAGTTAATGAAACTTATCTCCTTACTCTTATCTGGCATTGTTCATGAAAAAGACGGCCCTTAGAAAAAAATTAGAAACCACAAGGTAGGCCCCAAAATGGAAACATTCCTATGGACTCTTACAAGCCTGAGTTGGATTGAAATTTTCAAACAAGGGAAAGAAGAAAAATGGTGGTAGCTTTTAGGACTTGGTACTTTGAAAGCTCCATTTGTCGGTGTAAAGTGCTTTGATCCGTTCACCGCCACGATCCAGCGCATCCGATCGACTTGACGCGTCTTCGGTTCTTCCGGACAAGGGATCTAACTAACTCTAACTCACGTGAGGAGAAATGTATGGCATTTGAGGATTTGTTCCTTTTTGGAATCCCGAAAGTGTCGTTTGTCATATAAACGTGTACACGAAGCCTGTTGTTTCACACTATGAAAATCGTGGAGAGAAAAAAGAGAATCAGACCTCACCTGAAAAAAGCTATTCACCCAACAAGGAGAAATGGGGAGCACTCGAGGGACGCGCTCGGGAGTGGGGTAGGCGCTCTGTTCCACGTTGTTCTGAGGGTTAGCTTGGAACATTGTAGAACAAGAGGTAATTCATACCCCCTGTTCAATCGTCTGTCCTGTCCACCCTGTACCGCGGACAATGTTTGATAAGAAAATCAATTAAACAGGACATGTGTGTCCTGTTCTCCATGTCCTATGACCATCAAACGACCTCTAAGTGGACAAGTTTGGGCTATGTACCACCAGATTCATGAACCAAATAACGTTAATACGACATTGAGAGATGTTGCTTGGAAAGTAGTTTGTCCACTTATGCAGTCTAAACTCCATTGGCATATTCATTGAACGACCCAAAGCCTATGTCAGGTCAAGTAAATAATAGACATGAACTTGTATCTCATGTCCCAAAATGTAAGTAGACCTGCTCAAAATGCAGTCCTTCTGTCAAAGTAAGAAAAAGTTTTCCTTCTCTCTTTTTCTTTTTGTACATGCATGAACACACATCTTATATTATGGATTGAAATCAGCAAGCTGTTGGAGATTTTGAAATCTTCTCGAAGTCTATAACTGTACGTGCCCCATTCAGGGGCGAAGGGAGGGGGGCTGCCTAGCCCATGGCCCCACCCCCAACTAATTGGAAAAAAAAAATACATTGAAAAAATTAAAAAATTTTAGTTGCGTAATGTATTTTTTTGGATTCAAGTTTAGTTTGGCCCTACCCGGATAAGTTCTTTGAAGTGTTTCGCCCACCCTTGAAAAAAATCCTCGCTCTGCCCCTAGTCCCATTCAATTTAGCCCCGATAGAAAATTCAATTTAGCACCGATAGAGAATGGAGAATGGCCACCAGGACAGTCATAAATAAAGAGAACAAAAACAGAAGGGAGAAGCAACAACCAAGCTAAGCAAACACCATGAACTTTAAGGGACAATTTAACCAATGCCAAAACAATTATAGCTTAAAAGGACTCATCAAAAGAATAAGGGCTGGTCAAATGGCGAAACAGATTATAAGTACAGGCATTTCAACAAAAAAAAAAGTATTCTTGAAGGTATAATGACCAAAATACCCTTAGCCAGTAAAATGAAAGTTTTCCAATCAGGACAGCAAAAAATAGTGAAAAAGTTAAAAATATAAAAAACACATTTTTAAAAGAATTACAGAATACCTCAACTCATCCACACTTCTTCTTTTTCTTTTTTGGTGCATATTCCTAGAGTGCACCAACTGTAACGCTCATTTTAATTGCAGGTCGGGTTGGAGCGGGTCCAGACCCGAACCCGCAGCTTACCTGCGTGAGAGCCCGACGTGAGGGCTCTTCTCCCTTACTTTCCTTAGTGTCTCCCTCTTCTTTCATCGCTATGACCGCAACACAAACGGGAGGCAAAAGGTGGCTGCAGCGACGCTTGGGTCGGTGGAGGAAGGATGACGACAACGGTGGCACTCTGGTAAGCCCTCTCGACCTCTGCCTCTTCCCCTCCTTTCTCTTTTCTTCTTCCCTTTTCTCCTCCCTCTCTCGTTGTTTCTGCCGTCTCCCCTCTCAACCGCAAAACCTCCCTTCTGCGCAACTCTCTCTCTCTCTCGTGCTTTTCCTCTCCTCCGCCACTCTCATGCTCTCTCACCCTCTTTGTCTGCACTCTCCCCTCTCCGTTAGTGCCCTCTCTCTGTCCGTCTCTCTCTTTGCGAGCCTCCCTTTTTGCCTTGTTGACTGCCTCCTTCTCACCACAGACCTCTCTTTTCATTTTCCTTTCCTTGATGTTCATCGTACTAATTGCTGTTTGATTGGATTTCAGCTAGGGAAGTCCGTCTTCCCTTTTTACCAGCCTTTAGGGAGTGTTGTTGGCGTCGGCAACAGGCAGTCATTGGCATTGGCGCTTGATTGAACTCTTGAGGTAGCTGCCGAAAACACTACGACAGTTTGGACTCTAAGATTGGGGTGAGCGAGACCTAATTGAGCTTAAATTTTGTTGGAGCATGTATAATTACTAATGGAGCATGCTAGATGTAAGATTTGATGAATTATAATGCATGCTAGTGATGTTACTAATTTGAGAAAAGTTTAAGATTATTTTGAGAAGGGCAAGAATCCACGTGTATATCTATCCCTTTAGCGTGATGGGTTGATTTTTGAAGCGATTAGGAAACATGGTAGAGATTTGATGTGGTTGAGAATATTCAGAACCAATTTCAAGAACATGTGACACATACTATTATGAATATGTGAATTGTGGCATTAGTTGGGAAAGAATACGTGAGTTGGGTCTAACTATTGGGAAGTTGCCTCAACTATGAAAGCTAGCAAAAAGTGTATTAGTGATTGGTTGAATCGAAAGTTCGAAACATAGATTGTTTGGTGGCAACCTCGAGAGTTGGGAAGAGACCTTTTGGAGGAACTTGTGGGTCAACACCCTCTTGAGGCGATGACATGTCTCAATGATTGTATTGTCAGATTTGTATTAATTGTAAAACGAAGCGAGTAAAAAACTTATCTCTTGTTTGTGTTTGCAGGTACACTAGGCACATCCAGTAGACCTTGAGCAACAAGATGTGAAGCTCGAGGCGTTTTGAAGTGTTTTGTGGATGCGTGATAGGTATGGTGGCATTACAAGCAAATCTCTACTTGGGGCCAACTTGTGAATGTGTATTTTCAGGATCATGGAATCGTACGATTGTCATGTAATTGAACGATTGTGTTATGAGTGAATGTGTGTATGCATGCGAATGATTTGTTATATGATTATTTTTGTTTTGGAAAGCTATTAGAAGCTTGTTTTAAAAACTACCACGCATTTACATGTGCATGCTAGAATTGATAACTGCTTATGACAAATGAGGTGGGGTATCGAGTCGAGTATCTCCTTGACCCCGATTGTGCATTAGAAAGCATCCTAGAATGATAACTGCATAGGACGAGTCAATCACGGATCGAGACTATTCTTTGGGATTTGACTAAGTTTTGAAAGATGTGATCGATGTATTTGATAAATATGAATTTTGATAGATGTGAATGTTGTGATTTATTGCATATGCATTGCCATAGACAATAATGCAATTGAATAAGATTGAAAGATAGTTGTGCCCGTATTGTTATGACGACTAGCTAAGAATGTTAATGATATGTGTAGCCCTCGTGTGAGGCATTTGGAGGTATCGGTACAGTCGTGGAGTGAACCAACCTCATGAGCTTGCCGGTGATTTTGAGAATGTGTGTCCATAATGATAAGAAAGAATATGAGATGAGAGGTCAGTCGGTTGTGGCAATGTGTTTGTGAGTTGTCCCACATTCGCCACTAGTCTTGCTTGTCTGGAGTGCAGGCGGTGCAAGAGCCCAGGCTATTGTTGTGTGATGTGCTTGAAGCGTTTAAGGCTCTCGACTTCCCAAAATGGGTGTTCTAGGGAAGGCTGAGTATCTCTCCTTAGAATTCACACATCCATGAATGTGTGCTCTTCCGCAAATTATGTGACTATGTGCCCTACCATAACATGATAAAAGTTGTTTCGTAATTGTTATATCTCATATTTGAGCCCTACCTAAAAGGTTTAGGGATTTACCTGGCTTGTTGCCATACTGTGAAGACTAAGCTTTCAGTTGTTTCCTTTTTCAGGTTTTTGGCGGACCCGAGGCAGTAGGTTGATCAGATGACTTCACTCACATCCTATTAGGGAGGTTTTTGGTCTTTTGTAGTGCCGGCATGTCATTTCTTATTCTCTTTGATATCTTGTTTTTGTTTGTCATCATAGTTGTGGTTTGGGGCATTTTTGTCATATGTATTGACGTGATTTTCATATGAACTGAAAGTGTTATATAATTGAAAGTTTGCCCCATTGTTTTGAATTGCATAGCTCATTCCTTTTTGAATTGTTGTGTTGTCGTACCTCAATGAGTTATGTTTAAAAAAAAAATCTATTTTAAGCTTTGATATCAGGGTTATGGCAGACCCCAATATGGATGTGAGTTAAAGCCTATTTGTGAAGCCGTGTTGCCCGGGTACACGTTACTTGATTTAACTTTTTCGCAGTTTTGAATTTACAGTAAAGTATATGTATGGAATGTGATTGATGTTTTGAAATATTGTGATGATGCACGTCTGTGATTTAACTTGAAAGATCAGTCATGGAGCTTGTTTGAGAATAAGAGTTTTTGTTTGTACAGATGGAGTATCAACGCAAGGGTAAGAAGCGAGCTAGGCCGGCTATAGAGGCACAAAGAGAGCCAAGTTTGGCCCATTCTGATGCACATACCCCGTTGGATGATAGTACATCAGGCAAACAATACGCTCAAATTGGTGTAGATGCTCAGACCCCACCAAGGCAGACTCCACCTGTGGATCAGCAGACCATATTGATGACAACTTTGGAGACACTGACCTCCCATGTACAGTCGATGGTCAGTAATCAGAGGAGCCATGCATCTCCAACAGGAGACACCACCACACCACCCAAAGAGAAAGCAACAACGGTGTCATTCAAGCAGTTTATGTCAATGCAGCCACCTGTCTATACTGAAAATGGCAGTTTAGACAAGGCAGTTACTACAAGGCAGTTTAGACAATGCAGCCACCTGTCTAAAATGGCAGTTTAGACAAGGTGATGCCAAGAAATGGTGGCAATCAACCCATGAGATCCGGTTTGTAAGTCAATAGTCGATCTTGTGGCAGCAGTTTAGAGATTCATTCTTTGACACTTACTTTATAGTGCATACCAGAAACAAGAAGATGCAAGAGTTTCTAGAATTGCAAGAAAATCATTTGAGTTTAGAAGAATATGTTACTAAATATTGATACTTGGAAGTGTATTGCTTGCACATCTGCACCACAGATGAGGTTGCGTGATGGACTGCGAAGCAGAGTTATGTCCAGTAGACCTCGCGACTTAGACGAAGCGGTCACCATGGCGGGACACATAGAAGAAGATTGGGCTAGGACTCATAAGGACTATCACAAGAAGACAGGCCAACACTCACAGGGTGGATGAACTCAAGTCAAGCACCACCACTTGTAAGCAGGGCAAATCCTTATAAGAGGCGTGATGACCAAACATTTAGGCGGAACAAGCCAATCCGCAATGATGCCACACAGGGGTCAGTGGCTACTCTGACTTCACAGAGGTGCCCCACTTGTTCACATGTGCACCCTAGGAAGCCATGTTATCGGGAGTCCGAAGCTTGTCTACACTATGGAAGGATGAAACACTTCATCAAAGATTGCCCTCGATGCGAGGAAAGGAGTTGAAGAAGCCCGAGGCTAATCCTTCTAGTGCTCAAAAAACAACTGGACGTGTCTATGCAGTTACCATGGAGGAGCTTCAAGCACATGATCTCAACGAAGGTACTTTACTTGTTGGTTCTCACATTGCTAGTGTTGTTTGATGTAGGGGCAACTCATTCTTTTATATCTAGTCAATTTGCCACTTCATTAGAAGTGTCAGCTAGGATGATGCCATATGTCCTAAAAGTGATTAGCCCGATGTATGCTGAAGATTCGTGTAGCCAGTATCTACCTGATGCAGACGTGGAGATCCATCAACATCACCTACCTGCACAGTTGGTGATCATAAGTCTTAGTGGGTTTAACGTCATTTTGGGCTTGAATTGACTATATACGCACTATGCCACCATAGATTGCAGAAAGAAGCAGATACAAATGTTGACTCATGAGATGCAACCTATTGAATTTCAAACTCATAAAGCTAGTCGAACTAATAAGATAATGGTGTCTGCACTAAAAGTTAAACGGTTGTTAAAAAAAGAAATGTTGCATTCTTGGCCAACATGTTGACCAATGAGACTGAACAAGTGAGATTACATGATGTTGTCGTTGTGAGTGAGTACCCCGATGTGTTCCCTGAGGAACTGTCAAGTTTGCCTCCAACACGAAAAGTGGAGTTCAAGATAGAGTTGTTATCAGGGACAACGCCTATTTCTGTGGCACCATACCATATGACACCCGCATAATTAGAAGAGTTGAAAAAGCAAGTGCAAGAACTCTTGGATAAGGGCTTCATTCGACCTAGTGTGTCACCTTGGGGAGCACCCGTGTTGTTTGTTAAGAAGATTGATGGAACAATGTGTTTGTGTATAGATTACCGCATGTTGAATCAAGTCATCATCAAGAACAAGTATCCGCTTCCTAGAATTGAAGACTTGTTTGATCAACTCAAGAATGCAGAAGTGTTCTCCAAAATCAATCTGAGGATAGAGTATCATCAACTCTTGATACGGGAGGAAGATGTTACTAAGACTGCTTTTTGAACTAGATACGAGCTTTATGAATTCAGGGTCATGCCTTTTGAGTTTACCAATGCTTAGCGTTTATGGACCTCATGAATCAGGGTTTTCAAGACTACTTGGATCGATTTGTTATTGTTTTTGTGGATGATATTTTGGCGTATTCAGGTAGTGAGAGAATACAAAGATCACTTAAGGAGTATGTTGGTATTTTGCACAAACATAAATTATATGCCACATACTCAAAATGTGAATTTTGGCTAGAGAATGTAAACTTTCTTGGTCATGTGATCTCAAAGGATGAAGTTTCCGTAGATCCGGCTAAGGTGTCGGCTGTGTGTTCAGGACTGGAAGACACCATACAATGTGACTGAGGTTAGAAGTTTTTTTGGATTGGCAGGATATTACTGTCGGTTTATACAGGACTTTTCAAAAATAGCTATGCCCATGATTAAGCTATTGAGAAAAGGAGAGTTTGTTTGGAATGAAGAGTGTGAGAAGAGTTTCCAAATCTTAAAGAACAAGTTTATCACCGCCCCTATTTTGACACTTTCATCAGGTCGTTCCAGATTTGTGGTGTACACTGATGCATCGAGAATTGGTTATGGTTGTGCAACATGGTCATGCAGTGGCTTATGCATCAAGACAATTGAAGACCCATGAGAAACATTATCCCACTTATGATTTGGAATTGAGAGCGGTTGTGTTCGTGTTGAAGATTTGGAGACACTATCTTTATGGGGCAATATTTGAAGTGTTCACAAACCACAAGTCATTAAAGTACATATTCTCCCAAAAGGATCTCTCTTGGACATTATTGCAAGATGTGATAGCATGACAGTCTTACCTTTGTGGCGCGAACAAAGCAACAATAACTACCTTGATACGACATCCTCAGATGGAAGAGTTTATATTGAAGCAAAAGGAAAATCCTAATTTTGCTAAAAATGCAGAAGAAAGTAAGAAGATAGATTCTTCTTGGTATAAGGAGGAAGATGATTCATTGTGGTTTCAACAAAGATTGTGGGTCACTAGAGATGAAGGGGTGAAGTGTCAGTTACTTGATGAAAGTCACAAATCCAAATTTGTTATACACCCTAACAGTATAAAGATGTTTCATGATATGAAGAGAAATTTTTGGTGGCCTAGAATGAAGCTTGAAATGGCAGAATATGTGGCACAACACTTAGTTTGCCAGCGGGTCAAAACAAAGCATCAACGACCAGAAGGCTTGTTGCAGAAGATCGATGTTCCAGTCTTGAAATGGGAGGACATTACGATGGATTTTGTGGTGGGTTTGCCACACACTAGGAGACAATATGATGCCATCTGAGTGATTGTTGATTGACTTATGAAGTCCGCTCATTTTATGCCAATTAGAATCAGTCAGTCATTGAAAAGTCTCATAGAGTTATACATTGGCGAGATAGTGAGATTGCATGGAGTGCCAAAGTCTATCATTGCATATCGAGATCCAAGTTTTATCTCTACGTTTTTAGGGGGCAATTGCAAAAGGCATTGAGTACCAAGCTTAAGCTGAGCACAACGTTTCACCTCCAAACTGATGGGCAATCTGAGAGGACCATTTAGACCTTAGGGGACATGTTGCTTGCTTGTGTTTTGGACTAGAAAGGAGAATGAGATAAACATGTGAAATTAGCAGAATTCGCTTATAATAACAAATTACCACTCTAGTATCAGGATGACACATTTTGAGGCCTTGTATGGAAGGCTATGCAGATCGCCAACTTGTTGGATGGAATTGGGTGATAGCAAGATCGAAAACCCTTTGATAAGGAAAAAGTTGTTGACTGCACAGAGTAAACAAAAAAGTTATGCCGACATTTGACGTAGAGAGTTGACTTTTCAGGTTGGTGATCATGTGTTCTTGAAAATTTCACATCGTAAAGACGTATTTCAATTTGATATTATTAAAGGAAAGTTAAGACCGAAGTTCATTGGACCTTTTGAGAAATTAGAGAAGATCAGAGGTGTGGCATACAAATTAGCATTACCACCTAATTTGAGTCATGTTCATGATATTTTCCATGTTTCCATGCTTCAAAAAGTATGTACCAGATCCTACACACATGATTGACTTCCAAGACATTCAAGTGCAAGATGATTTGACAATTAAAGAAAAACCTATTAGAATTGTGGATAAAAAAAACAAGTGCTTCGCACTAAGAGAATTCCCTTAGTGAAAGTGGAATGACAACACCATGGGTTGAAGAAGAGCACATGAGAACTCGAGGAGGATATGCGAAATAAGTATCCACATTTGTTCATGCATTGAGGTATGATCTAAATTTTGATGATGAAATCTTATTTAAGGAGGGTAGGATGTAACACTTGTTTTCATTGCAGGTCAGGTTGGAGTGGGTTCAAACGCGGACACGCAATTACCCGTGTGAGGGCCTAACGCAAGGGCTCTTCTCCCTCACTTTCCTTAGTGTCTCCCTCTTCTTCCTCTTTGTCTCTTCCTCTGCTACGACCACAACACAAACGGGAGGCAGAAGGTGGCTGCGACGATGTTTGGGCCGGCGGAAGAAGGACGGTGGCCGCAGTGGTGCTTTGGTAAGCCCTCTCGACCTCATGAGCTAGCCAGTCATTTTGAAAATGTGTGTCCATAATGATAAGAAAGAATAAGAGATGAGAGGCTGGTAAGCCGTGACAATGTGTTTGTGAGTTGTCATGCCTTCGCCACTGGTCTCGCCTGTTCGGAGCGCAGGTGATGCAAGGCCCCAAGGTATTGTTGTGTGATGTGCTTGGAGTGTTAGGCTCCCGCCTTCCCAAATTGGGTGTCCTAGGGAAGACTGAGTATCTCTCCTTGAAATTCACACATCCATGGATAAGTGCTCTTTCGTTGTAGTGAGAATGAATCCATATTGTTTCGGGCCACCACAGGGGTTGTCTCCTGGCTGTAGGCCACCCATGGTGTGCTTGTGTTTGTACCCACAAGAACGGTCAATTCACTAAAAATGTAAATGAAAAGTATGTGAATGAAGTGATATGAATGATGTGTAATGCCTAAATTGCATGTGGCTATTGAATGTGATATTGTGGCCTTTGTATGTTGTGGTATATATGAGGGGCTTCTTGACAAATTATGTGATTGTGTGCCCTACCGCAACATGATATAAGTTGTTTTGTAACTGTTATATCTCATATGTGAGCCCTACCTAAAAGGTTTAGAGATTTACCTAGCTTATTATCATACTGCGAAGGCTAAGCTTTCAGTTGTTTCTTTTTTCAGGTTTTGGCATACCCGGGGCAGCAGGTTGATCAGATGACTTCACTCACATCCTACTAAGGAGGTTTTGGGTTTTTGGTAGTGTCGACACGTCATGTCTTGGTCTCTTTGATGTCTTGTTTTTGTTTGGCATCAAAGTTGTGGTTTGAGACATTTTTGTCATATGTGTTGACGTGATTTTTGTATGAACTGAAGCTGTTATATAATTGAAAGTTTGCCTCATTGTTTTGAATTGCATAGCTCCTCCCTTTTTGAATTGTTGTGTCGTCACACCTTAATGAGTTATGTTTAGAAAAAAAAAATCTATTTGAGGGTCAAAAGGGTTGAGGTATGACACCAACCCAGGTGCATACAACTCTCTCTCTCATTAAAGGATGGTTTGTCACTAACACTATAAAAAAAAGATGGATTCACCAATGCTTAGGAAATGACACATTGGTGAAAGTCAACTTTTTTCAGTCAACTTTTATCGATGTCTAGAATCAGTGGCGGAGCCAGTGTGGGGCTGGCATGGGCGCCAGCCCAAAATACCTCCATGTGAAATGGAGCCTCACGCCCATGTTGGCGCCGGGTTGCCCATGCCAGAAATGGATCGGGTCCCAACAACGATGAGCGATCTAGCTCCACCAAGAAACTTAAAACAATCGGCCCGCCCTTTACACCCATATTCACCGAAACTCAGAAAGGGGAAGGCAGAAGGGGAGAAGCGCCGAAGCCGCGAGACGTTGAAGGGCAAGGCTGCAAGGGCCACCGGCCAAGGCCCAAGGGCGGCAGCAGCCAGCAGGCGCCATGTGATTTTCTTCTTCTTCTTGAATAATTGAATTGTTTCTTCTTTGAATGTTTTGAGTTTTTTCCATTCCCCCCCCCCCCCCCCATTTCAAGTTTCAACACTTTTGCCTCATGTCTCTTGGTCTGATTTTTGTGCTGAAGAACAGAAGAAGCACCTGGAATTCGGTTTTTGTGCTTCTTCTTCTTCTTGAATCGTTTCTTCTTGGGTTTTCATCCCCCCCCCCCCTTTTTCAACACTTTTGCCTCATGCCTCTTGGTCTGATTTTTGTGCTGAAGAACAAAAGAAGCGCCTGGAATCTGGATCTCTTCTCCCCTACGTGGTCGATGTCTCGTGGGTTTTTGTCTTTTTTGTGGCTTCCAAATGAGTTCATATTCTGATGGATGGAGGAGTTTGGCTTTTGTAATCTGTTTGTTCATGGTTGAATCTTATGGTGTTTGAGGTCTTCGGGCTGCATCTTCATGTTATTGTTATATAACTTATATTCCGTTATGCTGTTGGAAAATATTGGCCATTCTTTTTGTTTTCCCTTCATGTTGGAAAATTTTGACCCACGTTGGGGTCTTTCTTCAAAAAAATAATCCTCGTGAGTCTCCTTTTTCCTACTGATTTTATGGTTGGATGCTTTGTAAAATCTTTTGTTCTATATCTAACACATAGGTGCTCCATCCTATCTTGTCAAAAACTCTTTTGAAGTTTTTACTTTGGTAAAAATACTGCAATTTTAGCTTTTTCTTATAGAAGGTGAGCTTCATGATCTACCAGAATCTGCAATTATTGTTCCTCGAGTAGCATGCTAGTTAGAGAATAATCTTGGGGTAAGCTGTAAGCACTTTATAAACAGTTTCATATGCATCCCCATTTCAAACAGTTTGGTATGATTTGCTTGTCTTTTTAAAATAACGTATATTTTAGTTGGAAAAATTTCACATACTAGTGCCCCTTAACCAAAATTTTTTGGCTCCACCACAATATAAAATCAAATGTCAATGAAGATTAATTTTTACCGATGTTAAAAAACAACATCTACCGATGTGTAGCGTTAGGATGCCATTGAAGTTGGCCCTTTAGCAATGTCTATACTTCAAACGTCGTTAAAAATTTAAACTTTTTCTGATGTCCAGCTCTGGACATTGATAAAAAAGTAATTGTATCGACATCCATTCTGCAAACATCGATAAAAAGAAAGCTTGTTTTACCGACGTGTAATCATTATAGCATCAGTGAAACTTTTTCCTAGCGAAAAATTATTGACGCTCGACTTGTGTGTTAGTATAACTTCACTTTTATCAACGTGTTAACTCTGGATGCTCGACTTGCGTGTTAGTATAACTGTACAAGGGAGGACGTCTGTCACATGTTAGTAAAGTCTTCCCCAAATCTGATTTCTAGATTAAACATCTGAAATCCCAATAAAATTGTTGAACCCAAGACAAACCATATTATAGAGTGGTTGGCTTGCTTTCCAATCATCATGTGGTGTCTTTGGAAGAATAGAAATGCTACTGTCCATGATAAGAGAAGACGTGTGTCAAAGAACTTATGCAGTACGCAATGGGAGGACATGAAAAGTTTAGTCTTTGAGTTGACGAAGGAAATCACATCTGATTGCATTTTGTGAATGGATGTTATCTGCAAAAGCTATAGTTGCCATGACATTATTATTCATTCATGGATAAAATGTTTTCAATATTGATAAAAAAAATTGTTCTCCATTTAAAAAAAATTGTTTGAAACAAACTTTTTTAGGATGAAGTTTTATACACGAGTCTATGTGTGGGGAACTTTTTGCGGTTGAGTTTGTTTCATTCTTTGGATTGACTAAAACATAGTGCAGCACAACTCTTTGAATCCCATTGACCAATTCTAAAGGGGACCTTAATTGCGGTTTGGTAACTGCACTAATTCACATGTGTCAATGTAGACAAACGAACGCTTAATTTTAAAGAATACTGCAAATTTAAGTACAAATCGTATGCATCTATGCCATTTTCATAAACAGAAATGACAGAAAATGTACCAGTTATGTTTGTTAAACTCAAGTAGCATGCCTGGCGTTAAGCATCTATTGGACCCACGATGAGATGAAGTAAAAGCGAAATAGCAAACTAAGCACACACAAACATACATGATAATGGCTTCAAACTGAAAAAAATGAAAAGACAATTCTATCTTTCTCAACATGTTGATATAGACACGAGCTCATGAACGACATCTGAAGACAACTCTGACTGCCTAACACCAACAGATATGCACACCTTTTATGGGATCATATGCTTAACAAATTTAGGATGAATCTGCATGAAGTTTGAAACATCAACCCCTGAAACCCGCTTGTAAAGGATTGTGGGATGTTTTATCAGATTTGCTGGATCCTTCTTGATTTCAGAATTAAGTTTGCATATGTAATTAACTGCCTCCATGGGCATACCATAGCTGGTAGGACAGGCGGTGTGCCATCAACACACATCTTCAGTTCGATTCTTAGAGGTCGTTTGATAGCCACAGGACACGCAGAACTGGACAGGCGTGTCTTGTCCAAGCAAATTTTTTATCAAACACTGTCCACAAGAGAGGCTGGACACGACGGACAACAGGACAACACTATAAATTGTTTTTCTGTTCCATTCTGTTCCGAGCTAACCCTCGGAACAGACAGAACGGTTCCCTCCCCCGACGCCCTCGACGCCATCGTCTTTCTCTCATTCTCCTCCATATCCGCCCCCGTCTCCGCTGCCTTTCTCCTCCGTCTCTGCCCCCCATCTTCTCTCCTTCCCCTCCGTTTCCAGTAGTTTCCACTGGAGGTCGCCCCCCGTCTTCTCTCCTTCTCCTCCTTTTCCACTGTTGGGCGACCACCGGACAGATGATCTGGATGGTCTCATCTCCCTCTCTCTTTTCTCTTGTTGTCCCTCTCCTTCCTCCCTGTTGTCTCTCTCTCTCTCTCTGATTGCCATTCAATATCTAGGTTTTTTTTGTTGATCCCCTAAATCACGGTTGATTTGGGGTCGATGTTCTCCATTCGTTCACTGTGAAGTCACCGGGTGAGTGGGTAAATAATGAAGGAAGGAATCCTTCTCTTAGCGAAGGGAAAAGAAAAATGCATAGAGACTTTTCCATATCGTATGGCCAGTATTAGCGAATATCCTTTCCTTTTTCGTTTTTTGGTTGTTGAGATTGTGTGAAGAGTATTTTCTTCGTCTTCGTCTTTCTACTGAAGATATGCTTGAGACAATGTTTTTGCCTGAAACATTCTTTGCTTTAGGTTTTAGATTTCTTCAATGGTCGCATGGATGCACAAAATATGGATGAGGAGTTGTCTGTCGAGAAGGTGTTGCAAATAATAATCACTAATTGTCGATCTTGGCGAGGTGAAGAAATGAAGGTAATGCCAACTACAATCCATATTTCTATTCATACTGGTCTTTTTACATTTTTAACATTTGTAATCACTTGAGAGATCAATCGTTACAAGTATTACATCTAATCTAAGTCACAGTGGTACGCCACTTTGGTGGCGTACCACGTACCGGTACGGCGGTACGGGTACCGGTATGGCCTGGATCTGGATCCGGGTCGGATCCAGATCCAAACATTATTATAATAAAAAAACTCAAAAAAATTACTTGTTTTTGATTTTTTTTATTTTTTTTTTTACTTTAACATAAGAAGTCTCATTATAACTTTAAAAAATCATGATTTTAAGTTACTTGTGGTTTAATTATATACAATAATTATGGTTTAATTATATATAATAACTATTTTTTAAAATTAATTATATATAATTATATATAATAGTCGCCGTACCCGTACCACGATTTTAAAAAATGCCATACCCGTACCCCGGTACCCGTACCCGTACCCTTGTGACATAGCATCTAATAATGTAATTCTGTAATGGTTGGAAATGAGCATATGTTTACACAATTAAGATTTACATATGAACAAGAGCATAATCCAGAGGAATTCTTCATTCCGTATGTATGGCAGCTAGTCCGTTCAAACAGGTTTTTTTTTTTTTTTTTGTTCCTGTTTCATGTGCTCTGGTACTGTTCTTTTCAGCTTTACAGTTGTAAATGAATATACTAATGGAAACGGGTATGGTTGATGAGTGGCCTCATTCTCTCCTTATAGAACTTTTATAGTGGAATTGATTTTAATCCCAGTGTTGTTCACTTGATTTCTGTTGAATCGCCTCGAGAAGTAAGTGCACTTGTACAAGTCTGTCATACTACTAGCATTAGTTTTTTTCATTGATTTTGTACTAATGTTACAATACATCTATTACAAAATTTTGTTACAATAGATGTAATCTTTCTCTATGATTATAAATTCAGCAAGTAAACAAAAGGATGTAAGGTCAACCTCTCTCTGTCATATGCATGCTTCAGAAGAGCTTCTATGGTAAAAGAAAGGAGAGATGGAATGATTATCTATCTATCCATTTGTAGTAAAGTTAAGACAATTAACTTGAGGGCGTGGTCTCTTTTGCCTCCTGACCTTTCTTTTTTCTCATCAATTATATACTGAGTTTGGTACCTTGATAAAGTTACATTGAATGACTAAGGATATAACTCACATAGTTTGATTATGAGATATTGGCCCTTACAGAAACTACGTTCAGTTCACCCGGAATTCGCTGAACATTAGCCAGATGCCCCAATGCATACCTTCTCTTGACAAATTAAGGTGCATCACCAAGTCGCTCAGTTGCATGTTGGTTGTCAATCTAACTTCTCTGTTTCTTTTCAAGAACTTGATGGACAAGCTACGTATAGTGGACTTAAGGCTCTTGACTTACAAAAAGAAGTTGGCATTCTGGATTAACACATATAATGCGTGCATTATGTATGTAATTTTTGCTAGCAATATTTTATCAAGGGATTGTTGTTTGAATCATTATTAGTATTGTTGAAATATTCCTAATCTTTTCCTGCATTTCTTCACTATGGACTGCCTTCAATGATGGCAAATTGCTTGCTCTAATGAATAAGATACCTGCAACAGTATTTGCATTGTTACTTGAATGCTTGTCTTGAATATCCTTTCTATTATTACTTGATTCTACTGAGAGTTGCTCACACTGTGTCACTACACGAACTAACTTGAGATCTGTGGCAATTACAGATAAAGGTGTATACTGCAGAAATGTGATGAATGAACTGCAGAATGCCAAAACAGAGTATTTACATGCTTCAATTGAAGTTACCATCAAGAAAAGGGTAGTACTGCCCAAGCTTCTGTACTGGTATATGCAAAATTTTGCAGACGATCTGGAATCGGTGCTGGAGTGGATATGCTTCAATTGAAGTTACCATCAAGAAAAGGGTAGTACTGCCCAAGCTTCTGTACTGGTATATGCAAAATTTTGCAGACGATCTGGAATCGGTGCTGGAGTGGATCTACAGTCAATTGCCAAGGACCACATCCTTGAGGAAGTCAATAATGGATTGCTTAAAAGGAGAAAGTAAAATGGCCGATCCAGAAAGTGGTAGAGTTGCAGTCGTATGTGTCTGAATTTCGCTACATATTGGCATTATCTTAGTCCGTTGAATTCTCAGGTGCAAAGAAAAAAGGCAGCCAAGTTCTGCAAACCATCTTCCACATCCCATTTCCAGTAGAATTTTGTGTACATATGCAAAATTTTAAAATTTTCAAACATGGAAATAAGTTGAACTACTGGTGCAGAGTCGAGTAGTCGACCCCCAAGCATCCATTTGTACATGCGTTGTTTCAAGTGTAAGAAGACGATATTAAATTTTTGAGGCTATGCTGATCCTTTGTCTTCTCTGTAATGTAACTGTAGTATGTAAACCCGTTAACAAGCGTGATTCTCATCCTTGAAAGGGTTGGCACAACAGAGAGGGCAGGGGTTGTAAGCAGCTAGTTTCAATGAAGACACCAAAATGCAAGTTGAAATATAGTAGGGTGTATATTCTTGTCATTATATAGCAGACATAACAAATATAATAGCCAAAATTGATTATAGAAGGCGCAAACATCATATAGAACAGACACTTCAAACATAACATAAACAAACACTAGACATGACAAACAGAACTAATCATGGAAGACGCAAACATCAGAAACAAACGTTAGACAGGACGGACAGAACATACTGAATAGACATATGTGAAACAAACGCCGGACAAGAAGAACGTCGTGTTCTGTTTTTAAATTCATCAAACGGTGGACAAGGAACATCATTGTCCATGAGAACAGGACAATAGTATAATGGACAGAACGTCCTGTCTGTCCTGTCCCAATGGACAGTAATCAAATGACCTCTTATGGTGTTACTTGCTCTGGGTTTCAAAGGTCGATTGAAAGGGGCACGATGGTTGTCAAAAGAGACAATTGAGTGCCAACGGTCTTAGTGACGTTCGTTGGTTCCTCAAATCCGTCTAGCTTGTTACAATCAGCAATTAGAGTTTGTAACATGGTATTGATCCACAAACATGATATTTTCCCTTCTATGTTGTTATTAGAGAGGTCGAGATGCACAAGGCTCTCTAGTTCGCAAATGAATTTGTGAAAAGTTTGATGCAGCAAAAGCTCAAGTAAATGCACCATAAGTTTGTTAAACTCAAGTAATATAATCAGCATTAAAAGTCTGTTGCACCGACGACAAGACCAAGCAAAAGCAAAAAACTATGCACACAAAAACATACATTATAACGTCTTCAAACTGAAAAAAGAGAAGAAAATTCTATCATGATCAACTGGCATGCTAAAAGACACGAGCTCAAGAACAAACATCTGAAGACAGTTTTGACTCTCTAACACCAACAAACACACACTTTCACGGGATCCTATGCTTACCAAATTTAGAATGACAAATTTGCATCCTAATCCTGATAAATTCTATCATCTTGTCAGTTTGATCCCAACACCAATTTTGTATACTTTCCATGAATACAATGGGTAGACTTATGTTCATCAATCCCACTGCAAATCCTATTCCAACCGATCCATACATCCAGACATTTATCTCCTCCTCTTGCTTGTTCATTGTGTCATTGTGACCGTTCGTTTCAGTAGAGCATGCAGTAGAGCATGCTCTCTTGATCTGTGGCCCACAAAGCTTTGGGTTTTCTTTAAAGCAAGATGAATCGAAAGTGCTAAATTGTTTTTCTTGAGGTATCCTTCCCTGCAAATCGTTATAAGATAAGTTTAAGTTGAAAAGAAATGTGGGATCTGCAAGCCCCTCTGGTATGGTTCATGTTAGCTGGTTCTGCAAAAGGTCCAACCACTCCAGCTGTAGCAGATTGCCAAATGAATTGGGGATGAAGCCGTCTAGATGGTTGTCAGAAACATTAATTCCATGCAAATAGCTCAACATTCCTATCTCTAGAGGAATTTCCCCAAAAAAGTTATTGTTGGACATGTCAATAATATTATTCAAGCGTCATGCCGTGCTTGTTATGGAATAAAATTTTCCTTTAATTCTTTCATCCACTTGACCATGTAAGTGATAGGCGTAAGAGAAGACTTCAGACACAAGAACACCATAATCTCTTGAAAATACATCCTCACCCTCTGAAGCTTTACTCTTCATGGACTCGAGTCCTTTAAACAATTCATGTGGCAGATTCCCCGAAAAGTGATTGCTAGATATGTCCAAAATCTTCAATGTTGGAAGTGCATGTAGTGAGCCGAAGGCAGGAATGGGTCCATAAAAATAGTTTGACCTTAAAACCAGCACTTTTAGCTTGCTCAGTTGGCTTAGCCAATTGGGAAATGCGTCTTCTAATTCATTGTTACCCAAATCTAGAGCTTCCAAGCTTGTGCAATTGGAAAGGGATTTTGGAATTTTGCCAATCAAGTTATTGCCATTCAAGTCAAGGAGTTCCATATCGTTGAATCCATTTGGAATATGTCCTTGTAATTGGTTCTTTCTTAGTTAGTTTCAATCGAGTTGCTTTGCAAAGGAAATTTGGTATAGCACCTGTGAGAGCATTGTTTGACATGTCCAAAATGCTAGATTCAGCAATAAAGTTGCAAAGAAAAGCTGGGATTGATCCACTGATTTGGTTGTTTGAAGCTGTCAAGAAAAGCAATTGATTGCCAGTAACCCTGGTGATGAATTGGCTGGTTCCAAAAATCCATCTAGCTTGTTATGATCAAGAATTAGAGATTCTAAACCAGTAATGCTCCATAAACAAGATGGTACTTTCCCTCCCATGTTGTTACCAGAAAGGTCGAGATGCTGAAGCTGCCCTAATTCACAAATGAATTTGGGAAAACTTTGGATGTTGCAAAAACTTAAGTTTAAGTACAGCATCTGCCAGAAATTTATGGAAGGGTACCCATATCCATCAGAATTATTGGAATTGGATATTAATTCCAAACTTAATCTTCTGTTATTGGAGAGGTCTAATAAGACTAAGCTCTTCATGCTCAAAAAGTGCGAAAGATTGAAGACCGCAGTGGAATCATTGGATCTGAGAGCAAATAAAACGACGTTCGAGTAGAGTTTCCATCAGGAACTCATCCACCAACAAGCCACCAGGTTTGATCCCCCAAGGTTTATGCTCATTTCCCCTCCTTAAATCTTTATGACTTAATGACAACTCCTTCAATGGAACAATTCCAAAGTGTTTTTCTAGTCTTTCCACCCTTGTGGTGTTAGTTCTCAGTAATAACCGCTTAATCGGAAGCATCATCGCTTAATATGTTGAGTGGTTCACTCCCTGTTTTCTATAATCCAACTTCAAAATTGGCATATCTTTCTCTTGATAACTGCCAAATCAACGTTGTCTGAAACATTAAGAATCACCAATTTAGGCAGCAAAAAAATGCTCCAAGAGAAGTTTCCTTGTAGCCCACAACTGGACAACTTGAGAATGGTGAGGGAGGTGAGGTGTTCCACGAACTTGGGCACACGTTGCAGGTCATTGTGACGTAAATCCAAGTGAGATAGTGATTGCAACTGACGATCAAGTGAGTCGACCAATGGACCAGAAATGTTACAGTAAGACAAGGTGAGCGTCTGCAATTTCAGGAGAGATGGTGAAGACACTAAGGCCGTGCTCACTTCTCTGCCGCTCATGGAGAGTCTTACTTCATCGAGTCGAAGGTGTTGCAATTGGACTAACCCTTTGACAAGCGCTGTGAAATTAGGTCGCTGGAGTTGTAGGCCACCATCATTTCCAGAGATTCAGAGAGATCAACCATGTCATTTCCAATAATTCTTCTGGAATTTGACCTGTGAAGCTACAATAAAACAGGTCGAGGTGGGTGAGGCGGGTGAGTTCCACGAGTCTCTTGGGGATGCTACGGTTGAACCCATTGTAGCTGAGATCTAGAAGCTGGAGTTGTTTAAGTTCAAACAAGGATGGGTCGGTGCTGCCGATGATATCACCATCTGTAACTTCAGGTATCTGCAGTTTAATAACAAAGCCGGTGATGCTGTCGCAGGTGATGCCTTGCCAACGGCAGCAGTCAGACCCATTCCCCTGCCATGAACTCAGTTCTTCTGGGGAGAGAAATTTACTAATGCTGTGCTTCAATCGAAGGAGTGCTGAACTCTGGTTCAAGTGGCAGAGAACCGCTGAAGCTGCTGGTGGTTGGGTAACCTCCTGCTCCTCCAGATCTTTATGAGCACATGTAAGGGGGATGAGAAGGAGAGCAGTAATTAAGAAGACGGTGGTGTGCCTGCATGACATTGCTGGTAGAATGCCTCCTAAAGAGCAAACCCGAAACAGCCTAATTCTTCAAAACGACCATATCATATATATCCATTCAATTTGAAAAAGATTCGTTGCCAGAGAACTGAGTCATTAAAATGCAAGGGTCGCTAATTATTGCGACGCTCCTAGTTTCTTAATCACTTGCTCTCTTTCGACGGTTCAACTTGGCTTATTTACGTGATTCATGATCGTTTGTCGACAAAAAGACATACGTCAACTCTAAAATCCACCTTTCACCCCTACGTGCGACCGACATTGTCCATTCCAGGATCCTTTTGTCAATACGAAACGCCTTATAATTTGGCATTTTCCATATGAATGCAACATGTTGAAAGCCACCAATTTGGCGTATTCCATGTGAATGTGACCACCATATGAGCGTCGACTGGAATTGGGATCAAATGTTTTGGATTTAGATCGTTTCAAGCATCGTTCTTACTAGTTGACTACACTCTGCTTCTTTGTTATTAGCCATTCAGTTTTTATGTCATGTTGATATTCCCTAAATTAAACACCTTTTCGTTCTCTCTCTCTCTATCTTACTGTAGCTTTACGTTGCTAAATGGTTTCTCATAGATAGACAGATAAAGCGAGATGGGTATACTTCAGATCTTGACCACTTAAATCAAATTGACCATTTCTTATCAGTTCGGCCAATTTTGTCTACATATTATTTTGAGCAGACTAATTCTAAGCTTGGTTAGGTTGAAAGTTTGGATGTATGTGGGTTTGGATTTAAGTATGGGTTTGTGAGAGGCATGGGAATGGGGTTTTGGTGACCCAATTCGACCTAGATCAGGCTATTCACTAAACTATACGTTGGATCACAATAGGGATAAGTAGGACCCTAAACTGAGCTTTGGGATAAATAGAGATATGTTTCAAGAAAAATGTTTTCAGGAAAAATGGAATGAAAAATTTCCTCTCCATTCCACTTTTGCTGTGTGTGTGATGAGGTTGGAAGAAGGATCTTGAAAACTTCTTTATTAGTTTGATGGCATGGAATTAAAAAATTTCAGTTATCCTATATAAAAATTTTAAAAAATGAATATTTTGACTCATGCTAAAATCTAGAAACTTCAATTTAACCCTTAAAATTTTCAACCCAATCGCTAATTCCCAACAAAATCAAGGAAATTATCTCACGTGTTAATGAAGCTTATCTCTGAGAGCCCGGACATCGAAGTTGAGAGCTGCTTCGCTGGTGGAAACTTAGTAAACTAAAGAGATTTGTGATCAGTTTTCTTATTTAATCTGGTAACTGCAAGTGGGCCCTCTTGCAGTTACAAAATGTAGAGATAAGTTCACAACTACTATCCAACATTTTCTACTTGGCCATGAGACCATCAGATTGCTTCTACTATTTGTGGGTTTCCTTAATATTTAGTTATACATAAAAAGGCACCTATATATGTATAAAAGTAAATATTAAATTTGCCCAAATGTAAAAATAAAGGAATTGTAAAGAGCTGGTGTGACACAAGCCTGCATGTAGCTATGCCACTTCTTTGCTCTGATCCTAATATAATGCAATGATTAGAGCCTTACAGGTTCTTGCTCTAATCTTAGTTGAAGAATGTAGCAAACAAAAGTAAAAAAAAAAAAACATGTTACACGAAAAAAACAAGAGAATAGGAAACTAAAATTAATAAAAAAAATTAGGGTTTCACAATCATCAATTAAATCCCAAATTAGGGCATATCCGCGCCACATTAAAGAAACAAATCTGGACCTGGATCTTGTATCCAGTTATGAGATCCAATTAAAATAAATGAAAAAACAAAATAATAACTGAACGACTCCTATAACTCTGCGTCAGATTCTTAATCAGCTCCAAACAAAGAAAGCGATTAGTGATTCTCAACCTACATGGCAGGCTAAGAAAAGCAAAGATTTCATGAATAACTGCTTATTCAGAAGAGCTGCTGTAGTTACCGGTTTTTGCCTGTTGGTGTCTTAACCTGTGCTGTGTTTTGCAGCTGCTAAGCATATCTGTTGGTCCGTTGCTTCCTTTGTTTTGTTCTATATATATTAATTTTTGAAATAAAGGTCGGGAGCCTACCTCCCAAGAGATTCCTATTGGAACTAGATATTGCATGAGATAGCAATGATCTTCATCATCTATTTGAATATCATTATGCTGTTCATGACTATGGCAATGTCACGATTAAAGGGGAAAAGTTGACAAAGTATTAAAAGACATTGACATCTTAGAAAGCTGTATATCTTTTAAGAAAAGTTGTATGATCTTAGCAACTACTACTAAAGACAACTCAAGTAACTTTATCTGATTTTGTCCTTGTGAGAAAATTGGATGAGGAGAAATATAGAGAAAGATGTTTAAACGGTCTCAATAAATTGGTTGCCACGAACTGGTATATTTTTTTAAAAATCAAATATAATGGTTATTCTTTTTTTTTTTTAAATAACAAAATAAACAGACAACCAACAATTAGTTCAGATGGTGTACTTGGCTTTTTTAGCCTGACAGGTTGACAAATTGAAAAAAGTAACGTAGAGATCCTCGGTCCGACTTAAGAGATCTTTAATTGTTATGTCTGGATCTTTGTCAAGTTAGATTCATGGATTTAAGATCATTAGCTTTCAAATGCCCTTTGTGAGTTTTGAACTCGTACCACCCTGGCATTCTTGGTCTACTCATGGGTTGCCACAATACTAAAAGAGTACTTCGCTCATATAAATACTCGTCAGACACAGCAAGGATCTTAACTTTCTTTCATTCCATTATCAGAGGCATACAGCCACATCCCAGAGTCTTCTTTCTCAATTCACATCTCTCTATCATGGTAACGTTGCCAGCGAAGGGTAAGGAATTGAGAAGAGCTTCGAGGTCAAAACTTTTTGAATCAGGATTCGTGAATCGCAGAACTTCTTAGCATCCACTCCAGAATGAAATTCTTTCGTGTGGAAAGCGAAAGGAACAGGTCAATGAGAATGTACACACCGATCTGCAGAAGTTCCCAAGGTGCATAGATTGGCACAAATTAGAGAGGTCTGGTCCATATGGCATGGTTGCCAGTTTAAGCAATGCACCACGGTCTGTGAAATTTGTGGAGCCGACGGTAACATTTCATTCAGAGATTTTACTCATTTCGGCAATAGGAAGTAAATCTGAAGCACCCTCACATGTTTGACAAGATTTAAGACCGGAAACATTAAAAAGAAAAAAAAAACTCTTTGAGTTGCAGAGGCAACTTGAAATGATAAGAATCGAAAAAGGGACTTTGGTTTCACAAAATATTATTGAAGCAACAAGGTGAAATGCAGTAGTAATAGACATACACAGTACCGTAAGTCAAGGTCCATATAAAACATGTCTGCCACAGACGGGTCTGGTGTGCCTATATGACTTCAAAAACTGTTTTGTAGCAGGGAATTACTTTTATTAGCAGTACACAGACACACCAACAGCAAACGAACTTGATAGGCTCGCAAAGAACAAGCATGATTAGCCACCATGAGTCTGCTCTTTCTCGCGAGCTGCCTTCTTCATCTCAGCCCTGACGTATATCTCCCAGCAACAGCCTGAGATAAACATAACACATGAAGGAAACCTAAGAAGACTACCTACGATGGTCTCATTCCAAAATCCAAGATCAGCGGTTTACAGAAATGAAAGTCATGCAACAGTCAGATGAGCAAGATTTACCTAGCAGAGAAAAACATTTTACTACAGAGCACAAACAGTTTACCATTGTCAGCAGAACATCACTTCAAAGATGCCTTGAAGGTTAGAATTTGACAAGGTCGACTTATATGAACACCAAGCATAAGCACCAGCTATCTCGTTTATTATCTCACTATGGAAAGTTCAAAAATATCAAGCTGACAGTTGAAAAATTAATTTTAATTGCATGTAAATTATAGCTACAGTTTGTTATGCATATGACAGTACTTTTGGGAACAATTTTCCATTCAAATTGTTCAATGCTTCATAACCAAGTCAATGGCGAAGATCCACAAGCTGACCATTTTAAAAAATAACAAACCTTAGCACACGGATGTTTTTTTTTAATTTCAATTTCATAGATTACAAAATCACACGAAAAATGCCTTGCGGGCTGTAAAACATGGATAGTCGAATCCACAGGCAAATCCAATCAGCAACAAGAAAGGGATTCAATCAATAGATTGTAGAACCTCAATTTCGTTCATCCCAAAGAGAAGATTTTCACTTGACAAACACATATAAGGAGCTAAAATGAGTAGAATATAAGAGAAGAAAGGAGAAATGGTTTGAAATTACTTATCAACAAAAGTCATGGAACCAAGCACAAAGACCAAGCATCCCATAAAGTCAACATTCTTTGCACATTGGGAACCCTCAACTAATTTAGCTGAATATTCCACAGACAACGATCATTTATGTATAAACTAGAAAGCAGCTTCCAATAACGTAGTATTCTGCAGGATGCATTTATGTTTTTATGATTCATGTGTCATAAGCATAGTCACAAATATTGCTGAGATTTTCAATTTACCATGTTTTATTGCTAAAAATTGAAAAGACATAGTTATCGGGAAAATATTGTGAGATTTTTTTTTATGCCAAAACGAATTTATCAATTATTGCAATATTATTGTGAGAGAAAAAGATGTATCCTTCTGGGGGCAAGGAAAACACCATCAATATGCATGTGCGTTTTGATGTTTTACAAGTGGCAAAGCTGTAAAAAACAAAATGGAACATTATAATTCGTGTATACAGAAACAAATATGGTTTAAGACTCATAGGGACCATGTCAGCCCCCCTCTTTTTCTTTCTCTGAAGCTGCACTGGAACCTGAAGAAGATTTGCCATGAACCATGCCCGGCATGAAGACCAAAGAAGATCCTGTGCAAGTCTGCTGCATTGTGTTTTTGTTTGACATATTTTGTCAAATATGATTTGTTTGTGTTATCTAATTATTAGATATTTGTTAAGGTGGTTAAATGCTGGATTCCATATTGATGTTTACTTATATATGTGTGACTTTAGTTGTTCTTTTTCCTTTTTTTTTCCCATTACTTCTATTAATATTATATGTTTTACTTGTTTGAACTTTGGTCTTGAAGTGTACACTTCAACGCCTCAGTTCATAATAGTCTCAAAGCTTTGCTTTGCCTCTATGGCTCTAACCATTATCACAAGTATTTTTCTTGGGTTTTTAACAGCGAAGTTTTTCTCAGGTATTTTTTTCAGCAAAGTTTGTTTTTAGGAAAATCTTGACAATTCTTGTAAAAAAACAAAATTATCCTAAAAATTAGATAAAAATAAAATAAATGATAAACTAATAATAGGGCATAAAAAATTATTTTTAATGATAATAAAAAAGATGATATATAATTTAGTTCAAGTTTAAAGTTTAATCCATGATGATGTTAACATGAAAAAAGAGAAAAACGAAAAAAATGGGGAAATTGTTGAAAATAAATCTTAAATTAATTTTTACCATTTTTTCAAAAAAAACATGTTTTTTTCCCATTTCTTTGTGCTTTCCTTTTTTAAACATTAATATCATGTTTTTCTCAAAAGGAAAGCGATGTTTGTGACAATGGCTCAAACAACATTCTTTCCAAGTAAACAGCATCCTCACACTACCAGTTATTAAAAATAAGCAACTTTACATTATAACCACAGATCAGTTCCAGAAATCAAAGATAATAAAATTGTGGCATGATAAGTTAGAATTTCCAAGTAATGCACGATTAGGTTAATTCATGCATATAAGACATGGGCAAGTATACCTGCAACAACAACAATTGTGAGAGCATCTCCAAGCCTTTTCAATCGCCACACATTTCTCTTATGCGACTTGAACCTCTTCAATGCAGGATCTTCTTCTAAAAGCTATCAAGAAGGAAAAAAAATGAAGATTAGAAGTATTTTCCTTGTTCTTTTGTTTTTTTTTGGTGAAGTGGTTAAAGGGGATGCTGCTCAAAATATAAATCTGTCGCTGTGTAATCCAAGAAAGCATGATTTTCCTTAGAGACAGACATGTTCAGCATTATCTAAGTATACATGAATTCAAATTTTTAAACATAAGTTGCGATACATATTCAGGAAACTTCAATGATCAGATTTAAGTAAAGAAACTACCAGGAAGCAAGATTCTACAGGAATATTTAATCAAATTCACGTAAGCAATATACATACTCACATGTTTACGAAAAAGAACAACGAATTGGAAATCAGGAGTACTACATCAACTAGTTCATTCGTCAAAACAGCACAAAACATTTTCTTGTATAGACACCTAACAAATAATAATACAATTCAAAGATAACAAATCAAAAGCCGTATAAAAAGTAAGGTGTAATAAAATTTTTGGGCAAAAAAGGTGGGAAACAAAGCACATATGAACTAAGAAGTGAATCAGAAGCAGATGATGAGATGGACTTGAAGCTAACTAGGAAGCAAGTGGGCAGTGGGAAAAAGAAGGAAGAAGAAGAGTATGATGATGATGATGATGATGATGATGATGATGATGATGATGATTCCCTTAAAGGAGGGATGGCAAAATGCACTTCCTCTTGTAAGCAAAGCAATTTCAAATGCAATTCATAATTTAGTGAAAGTGCAATTCACTCCCCATAGCTTACGCAGTCATCATCATGGCTTACATTTCACTTAACCACAAAAGTACATTAAAGGGTGCAAAACCAAGATGTAAAAATAAGTTGCAACCAGAGCCCTTTGATAAAGAAAACAAAATACCATAATTTCAATAGATTTGTTTGAAAACCAAATCAACAAAGAATTCCATCTAATTTGCACTAAAAAACAACTACAGACAAAGTAATGCAAGCACTAGCATGTCATGAACAGACTAAACCAGCATAGGTAATTGGCAAATGTCTAACATTAGTAGACATATCCCCAGCAGATTTGCAATTAAAGTTAAAAGCTTTACTTATTGAAAAGCACATGGAAATGGGATGTACATAACTGATACACAATATGATGATTCTTGCATGACAACCAAAAGTTCCGTTTCAAGTAGCATTTGTAGTAATATAGCAATGAAAAGGAAAAGTGCATCATGATTATCGATTCTGTAGTACAGTGTTTCTTATGACCTCAAGATAGCATTCCACCACCTCCAGGATTTAGTACACAAGGCGATAATAGACATTTAACCACTTGAAACTATATTTATTGAGATCACCCTTAAAATAAAGGCAATTTATAAGTTTTAATTTGCTAACCTCCCTTCAATAGGAAACCTTAATATTAAACATTGTCAAAACATCGTTCTCAGGTTTTTAATAGCAAGCTCTTTTTCAGGTACTTTTGAGCAACGTTGTTTTTCTAGGAAAAATCCCACGAAAACGAAAAAATCTCAAAGTAAAATAAGATAAAATAAATGACAGGCTAATAAGAAGAACAAGGAAACTAGATAAAATGATAAAAATAATGTTTTAATGATGATACAAATTTGATTCATGATGACATTGATATAAAAAAGGATAAAAACGAAAAAAAGAGAAAAAACACAATAAAAAGTGATAAATTTATTTTCATGTTCTTTGCAAAAAAACGTGTCTTTTCGCTTTTTTCTCATTCTTCTCATTAGTATCGCAAATTCGAAGTTTGCCATTGTTCCCCGTGATTTAGAAAGTAATAAAAACGATCAACAAGCTAACGAAAATCAAGGCAAAAATCTCTTAAATGACAATCTAGATGGGTGGTTACCAAAGCACTTCGTGATTTTAAGTGGCTCAAAACCACCTACAGACTGAACAATGAGTTCTCCAAATAAAAAGAATCAGGAAATCAGGTACCCTCCTCCTTATGCAGAAAGTGAAAAGAAAAACAAAGAGTTGGTATTCATACGGATTCAAAAAATGTAATCATTCTGCAATTCGAATAAACGATCCATCTACAAACGAAACAAGCAAATACGCTATCTGTAGCCAACCGTCCCATTTGAGTCAAACCATTATTGACAGAACTACATACCACCAAATTCATTCCCCGTCAAAAGATCAAAAGACGCAGAAAATAAAGTTCTATCGTATAGCACTAAGTGAAGTCGGAATAAGGAGTATCTGCCTAGGATGGTCAAACAAAAAAAGGCGTGATATCCCGGAATATGCAACAGAAACAATTTCAAAGGAAAAACTAGAATACCCAACAAAGATCAAATAAAAAACAAATAGATTCGATATGTTCAATAGGCTTTGTTGGGGATGTGACTTACAGCTTTCTCGCGAGCACCAAGCTCAATGTGGAGGGCCCGCGAGTGAAGAGACGACGACGGATTCGCTCCTGTACTCCCTTGCTGATCTCGCCAGACCCAGAAGGCACAAAAACGTCCCAAAGTGAGCACATAAAACCCAGATAGGGAACGAAATAAGAAAGAGAGGGAGGAATATAAGGGAGACCTGTGGATGGAGATGCGAAAGCAGCTTGCTTCTTGAGAAGAAGGACATCATCGCCATTCCTGCTGATGCAGGGAAACAGGAGAGAGAGAGCGGAGAGGGCTTGAGCAGTTGAGAACGGCTTCAATTCGATGTGTTTCCAACTCGGAGTCTCGGTCTGCAACTTGTTGGATCTGGATCTTCTCTGGGTATGGACTTGAACCAAGCTGATAAAGTCGATGCATGTGAAACTTGGACCAATTTGGAAGATAAGAAACGGGTCCTATGTGGATCAGATTCAGATCCATACGGACACCTCGTTCTGATTAGTTGGATCTGGATCTTCACTGGACACAGATTTGAACCAAACTGCTTTGTGGATGCACGTGCAACTACGTACAAGTTGGGTTGACAAATGGTATTATCTGGATCAGATTCAGATCCATTTGGATGCCCCGTTGTGATCAGTTGGATCTGGATCTTCACTGGGCATGGACTTGAACCAAACTGCTGAGCGAATGCACGTGCGACTTTGACCAATTTAGATGGTGAGAAATGGAGTTTTATCTGGATCAGATCATATCCAGATCCATTTGGACACCTCCTTCGGAATAGCCCTCAGAAGTCAGATGCAGCAAAATCTCATTTCGTTTCCACAAAATTTAGGAAATTCAGATACTGCCATCACGTTCCCACCTCTTTTCTCTTGGTTTTTCCTTCTCACGATTCAGACTCAAATTGGATCCATTGTTTGATTATGTGTGATTTAATTGGAGTAGTTCTTTAATTTGATTTTGAATTTGAATTTTAGAGACCAAGTTAGTGTTTGGCAGGAGTAAGATCTGAGTTTCATGTAAAATCGGGTCTAATCCTTAACAAATATGTAAATGAAATAAAATATGCGTTTGTGTGGGCAGCTGCCCACACAAGCCCACACGTAGTTCTGCCATTAATTTAAAATGGATTCATTTGACTAAACATATTTAGTACCAAACTTGCTTTTTAATTTAATACTTTATTGGGAACTACTTTCTCCTTAAGATATTAACTTCAATACCCAATTTATATAATCATAGTATGTGGACATTTTTAAAAGAGCTGACGTCCAACTTTCATTTTCAAAACACCAGGCTGAGAGAAATGACAAAAATGTGGTCATTGGGCCATCTCATGCTAAATTTCACCTCATTGTCTTCAAAAAGTTAGAGGACTAAATATGGTTTTCATGGATATCTCTAATTATGTAAAAAAATTAAAAAAATCATCGACAATGGAAACGTGTTTGATTGCACTAATTTTATTCAACCAGGGTACAAATGTATCTAGATGGTTTAGTCAACGTAAGTAGCATGTACTTATCATACATTATATGCAATGTTCATGTTTCTCTTGTCTATTGGATAAGTCATATGGAGATTTTAAGTTTTTTTTTCTAATTAAATTAAATGAATGAAAATGTCCAAAATGCCTGAATAAAAAGGTAATGACAAGTGTAATTTCTGTGGTTGAAAACCTGTGCATATGTTTCTTGATGTTTGCAAATTATTTTGTAAGGGTTTAAAAATTAAGTATGAATAAAAAGTCACGTCTCTCCAATATTCAGAACTTATTTTATAAGACTTAGAAAGCGACCTTTGTGTTGTTCTATGTCACCGCGGTACGGGTGCGGGTACGGGTACGGGAAAACGGGTACAGATACGGCGTTTTTAAAAATGATGGTACGGGTATGGTGTATTTTTTTTGTAATAATATTAATTTTTTAATTAAAATTATACTTGCGCGTTGACGCGGCGTTGATTTCAGTGTAATTTTTTGTGATAATACCGTAAACACATTTGTACAAAAAACTATTTCAAAAAGGATCACATAACCTTCTTTGCAAAGAGGAGGAGTTCACTCGTTTTAAATGGGAAAGACATTGGCACATTGCCATTTTTTAGTCCTGTATCTAAGTTTTTGGAGAAAGAAGGATAAAATATAAGAAACTACCACCTTACATGTGTAAGGAAAACAGCGACGGGTAAGTAGCGCTTGTTGAAAAAGTGGATTTTGGATTTGATTTTGATCCAAACGTACCATTTTACCAGATTTTGGATCTGGTTTGAGATTTTGAATCTGGTTTCGAAACCAGATACACCGTACCGGTACTGCCGTACCGGCGTACCGGTAAGCCTGGGCATCGGGCCGGTCCGGCCCGATAAAAATGTAAAAATGAGGCCCATTAACCTTAACGGGCTGGCCCGAGGCTTTGGTCAAGGCCCAAGGCCCGGCCCGATTAATAATGGGCCGGGCGGGCTGAGATGGGCTTCGGCCCGGCCTGTTATTGAAAAATAGTTTACGGCTGCGTTGGGCAAGCTCCTTCTTCAGCCGAGAGATGTGAGAGGAAGGTGCAGAGCACCGTTTGGACCATACGGGCGATTGCAGACGAAGGCGTCAGAGGGTAGGGACGCGTGAGAGAGATGGAGACGAGTTGGGGTCGGAGTAGACGAAGCGGAAGACAGGGACGTGAGAAGAGAAAGTGCACAGGGTGGCTCCAACTTCAGAAAATCACCAAAATTCGTAGGAAGCTCCAAATGAGCTGAATTTTGGTCCACAACTCCTTCAGATAGATATGAAGACACGCTCCAAATTTGAGCTGCAAAGGAGTCTCCTAGCTCAGTCGATGACCTGAAGAAGATGGTCACCGCAAATGCAATCAGCGGAGGAGCAGCCGATGGTCACCGCAAATGCAATCTCTCGAGTCTCGACGGGAGATGGGCGACGGCGACGCAGACGACGGAAAACCCTAACTCTCTAAGCTGCTGCTCAAGTTCATTTTTATTTAACCCTAAGTTCCTAACGAGCGTTAGTAACGATGTTCATTTAAAAAAATAATAATAATAAACAACGGGCTTCGCGGGCCGCCGCCGATCAAAGCGGCTAGCCTGCGCCCGGCCTGTTAGTTACCGGGCCGGGCTGAGCCCGGTAACTAACGGGCCGACAATTAGAAAAGCAAGGCCCGGGCCCGGGCCCGAGACGGGCCGGGTACCGGGTACCCGGCGGCGGCCCGGCCCGGTGCCCAGGCTTACGTACCGGTACGCAGGCAAAACCGCGTACCGCGGTGACATAGGTGTTGTTGGCAAAACCGTAGATTTATTGGCGTGAGAAAACGTTACTAAAACAATTAATAACATCTGTTAAACATTAGTCCAGATATTGTCAGCAAAACTACTACTGACGTTTATGCAAGGACATTAATGTAATCACACATTTATTGACGTTTAGGAGAATGCCAGTATAGGCTTTGCCTTTTCTAGCATTTCATAAACGTTAGTAAGAAGCAAATATATACTGACCTTTCCCTTGTCGTCAGTACTGACGTCTGCTAAACATCTGTGTAATTTTACATTTACTGACACTTGCTTTAACATTGGTACAGCTCTGTATACTAACGACGTATGGACGAGTGCATTTACTAACATTTTTTACACAATAGTAAGAGTTTCATCATGAAACTAAAAAACACGGACTATAATTCTTGTTAATGTTGTGATGCGAAAAGTGATTTTCCAAGTACCCAATTTCCGAAAGAAGGTTTCCTTCTACAACTCTCGACTCAAAGACTCCCACCAGGCAACTTCATTTATTTGCTTGCAATTTTTGCATGTTTTATTTGCTTGCAATTTTTGCATGTTTTATATTAAAAAGAAGTAAATAAAACCATGTACATTCTCATGCAGGGGCGGAGCCAAGCGGGCCCTGGCCCCACTTTAATTAAAAAAAAATACATGTAAAACAAAATTTCATTTGTTCTATATAAAAATTTTGAAAATTAATATTTTATCCCTAGTCAAAATTTAGAAACTTTAATTTGACCTTCTTATGAAAAAATTCTGACTCCCTTGTGTTATCATGTACAAAGTAATCAAGTGTGCTACTATAGAAAAAACCAACACATGTATTCATAACTTTTAGATCTTTCTAACATTTCAGTTGGTGAATATGTATACATTGAAAATGCATAGTTGCAGGTAGATATGTGTATATCAGTTTATTCACTTTAAAACTTGCACCAAACTATGTGTTTCTTCACATCCATGTACGCATATTGGAGAGATCAACTGCTAAAGATGTTCTTCTTTGTGCTAGAAATTGAAATCAAAGATTAAAAATCATTTTCCTTTTTTACATCAGTTAAAACCCGATTGCTTAGTGTTGCGTGCACTCGCGTCTAGGATGACATGTATGTCCTTCAAGGCCTTATCAATGTATCATTGATGGTACAATGATAAAACAATTACAATAAATATAATAGTGTTTGATATATACTAAGATGAAATGATAGATGATCTAGTATGCCATGATCAAAATTTTCTCCTAATTTGCAAAGTATGAAATGAACATCAACATAATCTTTGAAAAATGCATCCTCATTTTCCGTCTATCTTATTTCTCTACAAATTCCTATTAAAGATCAACAACATGGTATATATGGGCCATTGATATACTCAATGAGTGGCAAGCTGAAGATTAGCTTACCTTGAATCTTGGATCCTCGAATAGAACAACATCGGTTGGTAAAACCAGTAGGCATGAGTGGAGCCAGGATTTTTTTTAGGGGCGAGCCAAATGGTCATTCGACCAAGCCAAACTGTCCAACAAATTTATCCGGATAGGGCCAAACTAAATCAGAATATATCCGGATAGGGCCAAACTAAATCAGAATACAAAAAATACATTAGACAACTAAAGTTTTTAAAATTTTTTAATGTAATTTTTTTTTAGTTAGCTAGCCTGACAACATATCAGACCAGGTCAGTGCTTACTTTTCAGCCCCGAGCCCAGCCCGAGTCGTGCTGGTACCAGCTACTAGTTGGGTATTCAGCCCGATGCCCCGCCTGGCCCTGGCCGGCCCAATGCCTAGACCTAATACATACTATATCCTTCTCAAGTGTCATCTTTTAATGCAGCCTGGGCTATCAAATACAACCTAAGGGTGAAGTTAATTGGGCATTTCAAGGATCGATTTCCTTTGGACGGGGCAAGTTCCCTTTGCTTTCATTATTTTTCAAATTTTATCAAGGGGCAGAACTGTCATTTAAAAATGTGTCTTCTTGCCTTCTACAATTTTGTCTTTATAATTGTCACTGGAGCAAGAATTCTTTGTAGATTTCCCTTGCTTTTGTAGTGTTTTTTTTGTTTTGTTATAAGAGCGTTTTGTGAAGGCGACACAGGTTATATCAATGTAATCAAAATCAATTTTTGAATAAAATCAGAAAGCTAAATGATCCAGTAAATTGGTGAATTTAATGAAATTTTTTAAAGTTTTTAAAATCTGAGGGGGAGCCAAGGCCCCTGCCTGCCCCCCCTGCCCTCCACCCTTGCACCCCCTCTCTTCCGGCACAAAAAAAAAAAGTGTTGTGCATGGCCAGTCTCATTAGCTCAAAGTCCATAGTCACAAATAATTTTTCAAAGTTGTAAAGGAAGTTTTAAACGGTGAGGTTTTTCTGAGTATAATATGGTAAGCTTGAAAAAACAAAAAAATACGAAAAAAATATGATAACTTTTTATAAATTAAAAAAAGTAAAAATGAAGAAAAAATAAAATAAGTGAGAAATTAGTAACACAAACATAAAAAAAATAAGTAGAATTACAATAAATAACAAAAAAAACTGTTTAACATTGAAAAAAATGAAAAAAGTGAAAAACACACAAAAATGTGTTTTTTTAGGTTTTAACGTTTTTTTCAAAAAAACTTGTTTTTTGTGACTATGTCAGCCTCAAACCAATGACCAGCCACCTCCTAACCACTAAGCTGACTTAACACACCAGCTTCATGTGAAAGCAAGCAGCAAACAAATATCACACATATGTCCTTAGGCAGCTTGTTAGTATATTACATGGCATACTATCTTACACCAACATTGGTCAATTTTCATTTGGGTGCCGATCAAGGGTCGATCTACATACATGCCTAAATTTTGATTGTTATTTGTTGTTCAAATGGATCAGATTTTTCCAGTTACCAATTTGATTTTGACTTCATTTAGCCAAAATTTGGTAAAATAATTGAATTTGATTAATGATCAGATCTGGGTTAGGTAGGTTGTCTCCTAATAGAATTCGAATTCAAGACCAACATGTAATTAAATATTTGACCCAACTTACATATAAATGTCGGCTATTATGTTGTTTTTTGCATGAATTTATTCTTAGAAGGTTGGTTTAAATTCAACTTTGAATCTAAATCGCGTTGCAAACAAAGTGTACGATTAGGGGAAATAAATAATGAATTCATATTTAATGTAAACCTTTATATGTCATAACTTGTGACAAGATTAAATGATGAAAATCCCCCTGAGAGTTGAAGATTTAGATCAAATGGGCGGCCGGGGATGATGAGTTATACGTGACGGTTAAAGCACATGGTGATCTTACTACATGATACTAATGCAGCCATTACAAAAAAAGAAAGATTCATCAATTTGTAGGAAGAATGGACGTCAGTGAAAGACAATTTTTACCGATGTTTGGCTTTAAATGTCAGTGAAGATTAATTTTTTACCAATGTCAGAACAAGATGTCGATGAAAGTAACCTTCACCAACTCTTGTTGCTAGGATGTCGTTGAAGTTGAACTTTTATCAACGTCGTTAATTTGAAATTGCCGTTAAACATGTCATTTTTACGATGTTTGAAAAAAACTTGGTGAAAACTAGCCTTCCTTCATGCATGTCCCTAGGATGTTATTTGAAGTTTAGCTTTTACTGATGTCTAGCTTGAAAGTGTCGCTAAACAAGTCACTTTACCAACATTCAGAGCAGTAAAAATTCTTTTATTTACGTCCACTTTGCATACATCAACAAAAAGAAGTAAGTTTTACCTACAAGTGATCATTCTCACATCTCTAAAATTCTCTTTCACCGGCACATGTAAAACGTTGGTAAAAGTTACTACAAGATTTTTACCGATGTTTTTAAGTAAACCTTTATCGATGAGACTTTTACCGATATTTTTAAGTAAACCTTTACCGACACATGAAGATAAAGGCTTCCTTGACTCTATAACTCTGCATGAGCCCTTCTTCTCGGTTCTTCTTTTTTCCTCTTTTCCTTTCTCCTCTTTGTTCTTCCCATCGGCGTTTAAAAAAAATTTTTGGGCAATTGCAGGCATCCTTCAACAATTTTTAACATCTAATTAATAAAAAGGTAGGTTGCTTAAACTCAATGTTAAGTTTTTTTTTTTTTTTGTGAATTATTTTAGGTTATGATATTATTTTAGGATAATGATTTTAGATTTTTTGCTTCAAGTTTTTGTGCTTTTGCATTACAGCATTCTTCTCCAAGCGGCAAAGGCATTGTTGTCAAAGTGGAAAAGATTAGTAGCTGCTAGTAAGGTAGTTGTTTTATTCTATTTGGTTCTTGTCTTCTCTATCTTCTTCTTGTTGTTTATTGTATTTGATTCATGTCTTCTCCATCTCAATGTTGTTTCTTGTTGCTTATTTTATTTGGTTTATATTTTCTTTATCTTCTTGTTGTTTTTGTAGTAGAGGCAATCATTTTAGGTTTTTTGTTTCACGCTTTTTTTCAGTTTTCCTGCAACTATTTATGTTTGATATAAATGCAATACACATGGACATGGGTCGATAAAAATAAATATATTAACAATGTCTACTTGTGTGTCGATACAAAATTTTACTGATGCCCCAAAAAACATTTTTCTTTTTTCTTTTTTCACATCGAGCAGTTAATGAAAGAACAACACCCAAAAGTATCAAAAGCAGCTTTTAAGGGATAAATTAACTTATTAATAAACATGTTTTGTTCACATAAAATTTGACACAAGTATTCTTAAAAAGGAATAACGATAAAAAACGAATTGCATCACCGACATGTCGACATCTTTAAATAGTAAAAGCAGGCAAGTTTATCAATACCATTTATTATATAAGCCTTGATAACTAAGAAATGATTTTGGAGAAAAAAAAAAATTAAAGCGCATTTACATTTTGGAAGCAAGACCCCACGTTCCTTCAAAACCTGTTTTTCTGAACTTGGTAAGGTATGATACACTTGTTAACTAAAGTGTCGTGATCTCACATTTGACGGTTCAGGAGAGTAGTACCCATAAAAAACAAACAGGTGGTGCATCTTTTACATACCCACATGCTTGACCAGCTATGCTATGCCTGGCTTGTTGAAGTTAGTCAATTTGAAAGGTGTACTTACTTATTTGTTTGTTAAGTTGCTATTATTAACAATATGGATAAGAGGAAAAAAAATTGGTTTAGATCATAAAAGTTGAAGCTAATATTGGTATTAAACTCATATTATATTGCAAAAAATACAAAAAAACCTTTAAAAGTAACTTGACAAACAAATATAAAAAATTTTGGTAAAATCTGGTAGACAACACCACTCAACTTTTAAAAGTTAAAATACAGGTGCTTACCTTTTTTTATAGAATTTTTGGAAAACGCATCCGCTAAAGGGACATTTGATTTTTGGTATAAAATATAAAAAATGCCCTTCTTAAAAATAAACATACATTTTAGAAAATTGGTCTTTTATGAGGAATAACAACTTTTCCTGATAAGCGGTCAATTGAGAAATTTTCACAAAAGTTGAGTCCCTATTTATTAATTTTAAAAACTCCACCAGTTATTTGTTAGTTGCGGGAACATTAGATCAGTTCTTATAATTTGATCTATTAATTACACTCGACTTGCATGTTTAAGACTAAGCATTTAAAATAAGCACGTAACTATAATGAATATAAAAAACACAACATGCAGGTGAAATGAATATCGCATTTTTGAAATACAAATATTTATAATCACAATATTTTTCCTGAAACAAAAAAGATTGCGTTTATGATGCTTTTCTTCGGAAAATGCGGTATATTCCTCTTTGTCCTTTTTTTGTCTTTAAAATGTCCGGGATCGCCTCTGCATTGAGCCGCTCGTCGTCTTCACCGTGCTCTTCGGCTCATACTTCTTCATCATCGTTCAGCGGGCGTTTGAATTGCTGGTATTATAGTAAAACGCCTAAACAAACGTAGAAGAAAACTGCCGGCTGTTTTCTTGTGTGCCTGTGGTTCCTTTAGAAAACCAAGTTTGGTGGACCGTGGTTCCTTCAAAAAACATTTGCCTGCGTTTGCCTGTCTCTGTCTTTCTCTCTTCCTCTCGCTGTCTCCCTTTCAGAAACGCCCAAAAAGGGGTCGCCCACAAGGTTGTTGATTGGAGCAGTTCTTTTTTGCAGGTATCTTCGACACTTCCTCTTTGGTGGAATCACATGCCGAGCAAGAGGTAAATGCTTGCCCTCCCCTCTTTAGATTTTTCCTTTTCTGATTGAATTCGTGAAACATATGTCCCTAGCTGTCCTGATATTGTTTCTTGAATAACCTTGATGCTTTAGTTTCTGTTGCCCAATCCGCTTGAAATTTTCTTCTCTGTCGTTGGATGATAAACTGAAAAGAGTGCAGAAGAATGTGATAAGTAGACAAGGTGATCATCCATGCTCATTTGTATGCAGAAGGAAAGTTTGCAGAATATGTTTTAGGTGACCAAGGCGATCCGATCGTGCCATGTCATGTCAGCAAGTTGTGCCCGATCCTGTTTAGGACAGAGTGTTTGGAGTTAAGATTAACGACTGCAGGAGAAGTTTTATTGCGGGTTAATGAGAAGTTTTTTGCATCTGTAAATGATGTTTGAGCAGCTCACAATATCTCGAACTAAGACAGGGCGAGTGCTCAATTATTTATTGAAATATCATCTACATGCTTGATCTTTCATTTCGTATATTTTTTTCACCACTTATTATTCTTAAAGTGTCCAAATTGTACCAATTGATATGAAGATATGAACCTAATGTCTTACAATTTTCTATAACACACACATATATCCATTGGTGCACTTTCAACACGTTTTGGGGAGATGATAAATTACCTGATCGGAGCAGTTCGATTACTTTTTATCTAAAAACACAGAATGGGATGCATGCATTTTAAGTACTCGTTCGAGTAACTTTTTGCCATCTAATTTCTTGTACTTTTATAAAAATTATTACTATGATGGTTTTAAGAAACAAGGACGTTTCACTGAATGAGGTGTTTCACTTCTGAGACTCAAGAAAATCTCCATTGTTATGAAAAATAGTATTACCTTACAAGTTAGGATTATAGGAAGGCAATTGGCGAAAGAAATCAAAGTCAACAGATGAAGCAAGAATTTATCTTCTTCATGTATACTGGATCAAGTCACAGAAATAACTTACAAATTGCTCAGTGTGTCTTTGTTGTATGTCTGTCTCTCACCTTCACATATGGATTCCACACGTGAAAAGTTCTCGTCCAGGCTATCTTCTTGAGAAACCAAATATACCCATTTTTATCAGTCTGGAATTAATCTCTACCGGCATAGGTTTTTCGGCAAGGTCCATGTTCTCGTGATTGATACTCCAATGAACCAAGAAACAATATGTGAAGTTTTTCTCGTACATGTCCTGATTCATCTGATTGAAATTTCTCCCAAAGAAGACTTATGAACTGAGAGTTGACGTTAGTCATGCCAGCCCTATCTAGAACAAAATAAATCTTGAGGTGATTATGATGCATTGGCTAAACCGCTAGCATCTTCCATCTTTATAGGTTCAGGCCATATTGGTTGTGACATATTTTTCCTTGATATTGTTGTAGCTAAAACAGTTCAATGCCACAAGGCTTATGCCTTCATGGTGTTTGAATAGGAAGAATTCCATTGTAGCAGAGGCACTTTACTTCCATCATCCACAAATGGTTTTATGATACCTTCCGTCAAAGATGGAAATTAATTCGTGAGAGGTTTTGATAGACCTGGTATCTCAATACCAGCAATAAAGTTTCCCTTGGGTATTTAATACCACCTGTATGCTTCCCTTTCTTCCACGCGCAATAACCCTTTCACTTCTTTTGTCCTTTTTCTGGGCTTTTCCATTTTCATCGAAGTTGGGTTCAGCTCAGAGGGCAGCGTCTTCACAATCTCCTCTCCTCTCAGGTATGGAAGGTCGTCTCTCTCTCTCTCTCTCTCTATATATATATATATATATATATATCCCTCTCGTTATCTATCTCTCTCCGTCTCCCTCCCTCTCATTCCCTGTCACTCCCTGTCCCTCTGTTTGTCTTGAAGGAATTGAAACAGGTCCATATATATATATATATATATATATATATATATATATATATATATATATATATATATATATATATATATATATATATATCCCTCTCGTTATCTATCTCTCTCCGTCTCCCTCCCTCTCATTCCCTGTCACTCCCTGTCCCTTTGTTTGTCTTGAAGGAATTGAAACAGGTCCATACCCAAGCAATTGTCTCCGGATGCATGCAATATCAGAACATGATTATCTTGATGACGTTTGTGGCGTCTTTCACCAGCTTGCCCATCCTCCAATCTTTGCATAGAACATCATGATCTGTGGCTTCTCAAAGAGTAAGGCCCCAATTCTAGCCATTTTCTTGTATACATAGATGTTGGTTGCCGCAGTTTCGCCATACCCTTTTTCTCTTGCAGGCATGAGACGGGCGTGAACTCACATATTTATTCAAAACCTTTCGATGCACATGTATTTTTCTTTTGGTGATATAACGAGCATCAGGAAAGTGTTCGACGAAATGGCGCAATAATCCCTTGTGTTGATGTGGGGTTTGTGCGCCTCCTATTTGATCAAAGGACCGAGAGGGATGTGGTCACCTGGAGCCTATGTCACATAGGTGCAGGTGATGGTATGGGTACGGCATTTTCACCAATCTTGGTACGGCGGTACGCCGATAGTTATATATTTTAATTAATTATATACATGAAATCAACAAAAAAAATAACATAAATATAAGAAACTGATATCATTTTCGCAGTAGATATGTTGTATAAAGGTAAGGAAGAAGGAGGAAGAAGCATCATGCGAAAACAGGTTCATTTAAAGTGACATAGGTATTATGTGTGAGAAAGAAGGAAGAAGAACGTACCAGGACGTACCGCCGTATCGGTACCACCGTTCCGGTACGGGTACGGGTACGTGGGCCTCCCCATGTACCATTGTGACATAGCGTGGAGCACAACGAAATGTGGCAGAAACTTATGCAAATTCTAACAATTTCATCAAACTCTTTTCATTGTATGAGGAAGAGAAAATGCCACTCAAATCTGCTGAAAGAAGGCCTGTGATCAAATGTTTCACAACGCTGAAAGAAGGTAGAGATGGTATTTAAATACCATGTGCATCAAACATGGTATTTTAATACGTAGAACAATTATACGAGGTATTCAAATAGGTGTGGTTTATGGAAGATGTAACTTTAGTTCCACCTTCCAAATACATGGTATCAAATGCTTGGTATTTTAATGCCAGACATTTAAATGCCATGCGTTCAAATGCCTAGAGTTATCCGTATCGCACGATACGGGCCTGTATAGTGTGGTCTTAGAGTGGCTCCACCAACTGGAACACTTAGAGGAGCTCCCATGTCAAACCTATATGACAAGCCTACGATAGGCGATACACTTATGTATCATAGGCGTATCACCTGTCAATGTTGTAAAAAGCATATCGTAAGCCATATCGTTTTTTTTAAATAATAAAAAAAATATAAAAAAATCTCAAACAATAATAAAAAATAGTAAAAATTACCGTATCGTAACGTATTGTAACCGTGTCGCAACGTATTGTAGCCGTATCGTACGATACGGTGCTTGTATCGTAACTGTATGATACAGGCGGTGTATCGTATCGCATTTTTGAAATGCAACGATATGTATCGTACGATACGGCAAGTATCGTACGATACGTACAACACTGTCGCCTGTATCGTGCGACATGGAGGCCGTGTCATATGATATAAGCCGATACAACCATATATCGTAAGATACAAGGATAAAATGAATTTTTGTATTTCTTTGTATTTTTTTTACGAGAGAACCTCTCGCATCATCTTTCTAAACATGTCTAAAATTTGTGAGAGAAGGAATCTTTATTAATTATAAAAGTTGCCCATTTATATGATAAATCATTGGTTTAGGGGAGAACTCGCTGGTGGAAAAGAAGGTTTACTCATCGTCCCGTGGGGACGATGAGACCTTGAGTGATGATAATCATGATGTATGATATGTTGTGAACTTGTAATGTAATCTAAAACACTTTAAAGTTTAAACATTAAAGTTGTGATAGCATTTCCAATTTCTAAATGTGTTGTTAATAACTTAATATATTATGGCTTATGAATGATGTGATGAGTTTTTTTTTATATAGAACACATTTTCTTCGAAACTTTCTTTGTTTTTCCTGATTTTACCATTTTTTTTATTTTTTAAAATTTTTATAAATTAAAAAATTAATTTACGATACGTTACGATACAATGTATAGGTCGGCCTGACTGATACACGCTACGATACACTTTTTACAACATTGCAGAGTGCCCCCTCAATGCTTCTAATAACATTGCTTTTGGCAACTGCAAATATCTCTTAAATTGGATTTGTGTGAATGTTTGTTGTGAAATTCAACTTTTTGCAGGATTTTGACTGCAATATTATTTGGTTTCTGAGCATTCAAAGATGATGGCTGGATCCACGGTTGAGAACCTCTCCAACCCAGAAATGAGTGATGGGGATTGGGCTCCTACCAATCTGAGAAAAAATCTATGCATCCTCTCCCATAATGAGGTCTCTCTCTCTCTCTCTCACACACACACACACACACACACACACCCGGTGTGTTGTTATTGAGGTTTTCTGGTTGTTCATTTGTGCTAGGGCAGGTAACCTTGTTTTCTCTCTTTTCTTCATTTCCGGTTTGATGTTTCTAGCAGTGTTTCATGTAACATAGTATAACATATTGTATGACATGCTTCGTCACCTCACCTCTAAGAAAACTGATTTGTTACACCTTTCAAACTAGTTTAATGGTGTAACGTATGATGTGTAACTTATGATATGCCTCTGTATCTTATGTTACAGTACGAAAGGGGGTGTTTCTTACAATACACCTCCAAATTAAGAAAACTGATTTCTTGTCATTTACATAGTTCCTTAAGGCCGAATGTTAAGTTTTTCATGAAAGATACTCTTGCACACTTAAAGTAAAAAAACAAATCCATTTTTTTTTAAAAATCAAGTTTATGACCATTGAATTGTTCCAAGGCTTTAAGGAGTAAGTCTTACACAATAAAACTTATCTCATACTAGAGAAGCTTAGTGTGAAGATCCTTGAAGGTAGGCAATACTGGCAAACAAGGTAGAGAAGTATTCCCATCCCAAGCCACTAAGAGTCTGCTGTAACTTGCACCCTACTAAGGCAAATTGATTTCTGACACCTTTAATTTTATTATCATACTTCTAACTGTCATGCTTCCTTTCCTTAAAGTTTAAAGTATAAACCTCCCGTTCAAGGCAGGAAAAATGTGCCTTTGATATCAAAGAGTAATTGGGCGAGCTCATTCCATAATTCAACAACTATGGAGTTATTTGGTTGCCAATCTATACCTCTTGAGATAAAGTGGAAGCGATGTATGCCGCCAATGCTTCATTTTCTTTATCTAGGTGATGAATTCAGGATTACAAAATTCAAGACGGAACACCACTTTCATCTTCCTGTTCTTCATGCATAATAAGCTGTGGTGGGGCTAGAACTGATCCATCCAGATGCCTAGAAAGATCTTGACTCCTTATAAAAGGAACAACTCGTGTTTTCCAAGTTAGAAAATTTGAGTGATTAAATTTTTCAAACACAAGTTAGCTCAAAACGTTGGAGGATAGAGCTTTGTGACTAGAATAGACCATAGCAAAAGAAAATATGAGATATCAAAGAGTAACAGAGCACATGATGAAGAACTTTGATTTCAGGATGCCCTCAAATTCTGAATCTGATTTTTAACCACTCACAAAATTAGAACTTCACATGGAAAACAGTTAACATTCCTTTCCCCTTTTTTCCTTTTCCTTTTAGAAGGAATGATTAAGACTCTGTGCACTTACAACAGAGCAGTCAAATTGTACAGAGATGAAAATCATGTTAGACAAAAGAAACCTTTTGTTGGACAGAATAGGGTTCTGATTGGCACAAAGGGAAATTAGAAATTTTAGGTTTCTGGATAGATAGGATAATAAAAACAAAGAAGCAATGAAAACCGACTAGCATTTAGGCCAAAGCTCAGATTAAAAGGCAGATGACGTGTATGTTCAGGACAAAGCAGAATTAATGAGGAAAATAACAGTTTGGAAGCCATGCACAGCATGACTGAGTTTAAGAGGACAGAGCATATGCTGTGTTATGTTCCAATGCAGAATTAAGAATAATGCTTGTGAAAAATATTCCAAATAAACATAGCACATGCAGATGAGTAACAATTAGAGGTGGGTGGCAGAAGTGAAAGAAGAACAGATGAACAAAGATACTTGAGAAAATTGAACCAGATGAGGAGAATGAAGGAGGAAATCTGAAACAGGAGAGAAGATTTTCTAACTTGGAAATGTTCAATCTTATTGGGCTTACCTTTTGGAGATGATCACAACTTCACATAACCTGTTTCTGAAACTATAACAGAACCTATGAGATTATTACCATTATAGTTTATTGCAAGAAAATAAACAAGGATGAGAAATATGTGGAAACTCATATCCTTTAATGGAGGCTTGGGATTGCATTCCAGTAGCTTTATATTAACGTAAATCTACTCACTATGGGCAAGTACAATAATTCTTGGTATTCGAGATACTTTACTCAATTAACATGAATGTGCGGATCTGGATCTGATCTGATCTGATTTGGGATCCAAATCAAATATGTCATGTCTTAACATGTCAGTGCTAGTATTATCATGAAAGGTCAGTTTGAGTATAATGAGTACATAAGGAAAACAGGCATGACTAATGGCAATGTACTTCTTTGTAATGGCATTTCTGTTGTCAAAATAAAAGTTTAGTGGCACAAAGAAGCCCCTTTTGTAAAATGGGAAGCATTCTAAAAAATGTATTAATAAAATAAAAGTAGTTTAGGAGTAATTGGTGCAGAAGTGCTGCAGTTCAACATGCAACATAAAGAAATATATGCAGTATAGAGGTGGTTTAGTAGGTGTCACCAGCTAGATGCTATTGGATGTGGTGCAATGTCATCTGATGATTTCAGTTTTTCATGTCTAAGAGATGTTATTTCAGATTGTCTAATTTTTTTTTCTTAGCTACATTTTTTTTGAATGACGGTTTTGTTGCATTTATTGATATTATTTTAATTAATTCAGATTGATCTCGCAAAAATGCTAATTAAAGAGAAACAAGGGCACCTTTTTGAACATTGGCCTGAGCCTGGTATTGATGATGCAGCAAAACATGGTTTTTTCAATCAGGTTGGTTTTCTGATGTTGGTCTCTTTATATCTGTTGTATTGCACTGAGTGAACCTTATGCCATGCTGTGAACACTTTATGTTACTTCTGAAAGTAGGGAACATGAAAAATGATCCACTCCTTTTTATCAGCTCTTTCTTGTCAGTTTCGTTGCTATTGCGACTGTATGAAAATACACTACTGAAACAGAGTAGTCCTTGGATTATGATAATCCTTGATCTACAGCTAAGATGGTTGTTAGCACTGGTTTATGATGTAATAGCTCACTGTCACACAGTCAGCTATGTTGCAAATATGATTGTACCAAGGTTGTCTTCTTCTGCTTTCCCACCTGGAAAAATGCTTGTGCAGGCAGCTTCTGACATGACAGAATGATATGGTTATGTATAGGTCGGCTTGGTTGGATGCCTGATCACCTAAATCTGCTTATTTGAATTTAATAATGCATTCAAAATATCAACTGGGTTGGAATTTATTATTTGATTGAGGGGTTTTGGTATCAGACTTAGTTTTACAAGAAAGATACAATAGGAGCCTTTAAAGTTTAAAACTTAAAACAAGTGGTTGTTTGTTCCTCGGAATGTTATGACTTAGGCAGACGTATAAAGAATCAGCTGCAGTAAGTGCAGCATGTGTTCTTTCATGTGGTAACATATAGCTGCAAACTTCTTAGCCTTAAATGAGAAAATATTGGTTTAAAACTTCTGGGTTGTACTTTTTTGGATTTAACGGAGTCATGCTTATGATCGATCTCAGCTAGGTCCAGGTTGCATCAATATTTCTACGTTGATGTACTTGCACTGTCCATCCGTCTAAATTTGAACAGGAAGTTGTCTCATGTTAGAGAAAACCCAATAAGCAGAACTATGTAGTCCACATCTGCTCATGAATGAAGCTGACTAAATCCCTGTTTGCATCTTAGAAAGTCAGTACTGACTTGTCCTAGGCCATACTGAGCTTGCATTTTGGACACATAAATTTTTGCTAGTCAGTTATTCCTAATTTACTTAACTTCCCAACATGTAATCAATTAGTAGATGAGGGATGTGAAAAGAAAAAAAGAAACGGCATTCTGATAATGGGCCTCAAGGATAATTCATGCATAATTTTGTGCTGAACTGTAGCATGTGGCTAGTTTCACCAATTGTCTACAACTTTTGTAATTTGGAAATATATTTAGCATCCCTCTCTCTCTCATATGCCTCTTCATCCTCTATAATTTTCTTTAAGTTGCTCATTGCATCTAGCTTGTCAATTTTGTATATGATGATTGCAGGTAACTTTGCTCAATAACAGCTACCCAGGTGGTTTGTTATCATATATTCGAAATGCTAGAAGCCTCTTGGCAGATTCAAAGGCTGGTAAAAATCCATATGATGGATTTATTCCATCAGTAAGTGAAGTTATTCATGGTTTATGTTCTCTAGGCATTTACTTTTTCCTTTAGCTCTTGATTTTTTTTCCTTTGTATTAATTGGAAATGCATATTGTTGTTTGCACATTGATGTGCCATCAGTTAAAAGTGCATGTTATTCTTAAACCTGATTATTCACTTGTGTCATCTCTCTGGAATGTCAGAATTTCCATTGTTAAGAGTGTTAAAAATGGTTGCATCCCATGTGTCACATTCTTAGTTGTCACAGTCCTCATTCGATTGAGTCAGTTATCAACCAACCTGTGTTTCAGACATGCAAATAATTGGTCAGACTAGTCAATTAGACAACCTAATCATTGGTTGGCTGTTTGATCTGTAAATATATATGCATTCTTTGAATACATATATATATATATATTCAATTGTAAATATGCATTTGTTTATCTATAGTCAATTGGCTTGGACTGAATAGTCTCGGTCAGTTCTTTGAGGCCTTGAGCAACCTGTGTTCGGCTTCCATTTTTTTCACTATCCCAATGCAAAAGCAAACTAAGTGTATGTTGTGTGGCATTTAATAAAGCAGCCTAAGAAAAGGATCATAATTAGTTGAAAGAATTTAGAGTAACAGATGTTTGGAAGCTGCCACAATCTCATTTAATAGAAAATGAGGAATAAACAAGGGATTGAGAAAACAGCAGCCACACACTAGGCTGCAACTCCATTGTTAGTTCTACAAGGTAACTCATTATATATTAGACTAATACAAGTAAATTATATCCCTGCTGTTACATATTGATTAGAATTATTTGGACCAATGTTGTAAAAGGCATAGCATAATGTGTATTAGTCGGGCCGACCTATATGCTGTATTATAACATATTATAGTGCATCCTAAATGTATGACAAAATTATTTATTAATCATAAAGAATAAGAAAAATCAGAAAAAAAAGAAAATTTGAAAACATCAGGAAAAATTATGAAAAATGTGTTATATATAAAAAAACTCATCAAACACATAATGAACATTCTCTTGGTTCATTATTCATGAGCCATAATATGTCAACAATTCAATACATTAAGAAACTAAAGGTTAAAGTATTTTACATCACATCAAAACATATAAATATAATTCGTAATTGTTCACTGCTAAGTGTGAATTGAAAATATGTTTATGGTCAATATCATGATTATCATCAATCAATAAGAAGAAACACAAAAAACCTTTTTTCTAAATCCGGTGGAGTTTCCTATGAGAAAGTCTCCATTCAAGTTGGCATTCTACCTTAAATCGATGATTTTTTTTTTGGCGCTTTCTCTCTAAACCAGCAACAACTTCCCCTGATAAAGCTCTTAAAAATGTTAAAAATGAAGGGAGGGAGGAAACTAAAAAAAAAAGTGGACCAAAAGGAGCATCAGTCCCTTTTTCTAAATTGTATTGCACGATACAGGTAGTATCAGCCACGTGCAGATGTATTGTATGATACGGCCGATACACATATGTTACACAAATATTTACTGAATGTGTATCATATAGGTTTTCCTGCCCTATACTGTATCGTATGATATGGATAAAACTGATTTGGCATATATGGATGCAGATTCAATCTAGATCTGATCACATCTTATCACTTTCCCTTTGTTCATGGTTTTGTACCATGGGCAACTTGTTATCTAAAAACCAAGATTGATACTTTGTTAGGCCTTAAGTGAACAAGTTGGTGACTTGACTTTTTGTTCAAATGTGATGGGACTTAATTTCCTTGTCTTCAACCTTTTGAACCTTTTGTTTGATGAAGTGCTGGTCTATCTCAATATACTTTGTGTGATTATGTTGTATAATTGTATTGAATTAAAGACAACAAGAGAGATAAAAAACTCCTTCCCCTAGGTTAGTCAACAGATGTCTGATTTAAGTAGCTTTATTTGTCCCTGCCGCCATAGACCTGTATCTATCTTCAGTACTCCATGAGACAGTACTAGATCTAGCCACAGTTTTTTGTTTCATACCACTCCACGACATTTGATTTCTTCCACTAAATATGTGATATCCAGAAACAGATTCCCTATGTGGAGATTTGTCCCCCTTTAGTTTGTACATAGTTCTAGGAATCTCCTTTACCATATCTGGGGGTTGTTCCATATGAACTTAAATTTAAGGTCTCTGCAAAAATGTACTTTTTTACATTTAATTGACTTGACTGCCATCCATAATTGTCTGCCAACAATAGGATGACGCAAACTGTTGCTATCTTAACTACAAGACCAAGAGTGTTATCATAACCCTGTTCATATTCACGTAGCCTTGAATGGCAAACTTTGCCTTATATCTCTCAATGCTATCATTGTGCTTAACTGTTTCTATTTGATTTTAGAAAATATAGTCCAGTGATATCAAAGAAAAAAATATCTGGTCAGAGAAAGGAGAATCTGATCAGACAAAACCGCAAAATATGATCAGAGAACAGAATCTGATCAGCCAGAACACCTACCTGAATATTTTAATCTCTATAGACAGATCAGATAATACCGGATCTGATAGAACACAGTGATAAAGAAACTCCAAACACAAAAAATTCTGTTCTGATGTAAGAGAATGCCAGGTTTCAGATCCAGAGTTTCAGACAAGAGGATATGAAATTATTTTAGGAAGAAAGGAACAAAACGGAAGGTAAGAAGAAGAAAACAAGAGTTTAGACTGGAAAAGAATGAGGAAGATTTCTGACAGGAAGATCAAATTTCAGACCTCTGAAAGCATACCTTTCGAAAGGATCCACAGCCTTCCTCTGATATTATGAGAGAAGTGTCAAATGTTTGGAAGCCGCGACATTCTTCATTCGGCAGACAATAGAGAGGAGGAAGAAAAGAGGAGATGGACTTGAAAATAGCACTCACACACCAGATGGCATCCCTAATTCTCTTTTTGTAATAGAGGTGAATTGCAGCCCTTCCATGACAAATGAATCAGAACATTCAGACATATATACATTTGGATTCAATCCAGATTCAGTCACATTATCACTACTGTCGCGCACTGTGGACAGCTATGATCTGCTTTTGGATGAAGTGGCCTCCCACAACTGGAGCTGGTTTTCTCTCACGTGTGGCCTGAATACTTTTAACTGAGAAATGGCCCTGTAGCATAGCCCGCCTCAACTTGAGTGTCCATACCTAGAATCACAACCTATGGTTTGAAGCAAGTGTTATGTGGTGTTTAATGTAGGTGAATTCAGCAATTTCAATCTAAGCTTCATATCAAGTTGCTTGGAGCCATTCAAACTTTTCTTTTTTATCCATAAACAAGCAAGAAACAAGAATCCGGCTTCATATTCCAAGTTTCTAATTGATGCCTAATGAAGATCTCCGATAATATGTACATTAAGTGGTAAACAGTTCATACTTGAATTGGCACCTTATGAGGATCTCTAGAAAGGTAGCTTCAGAGGCCTTCGTTTAGTGATGTGGTAAATGTGATCATTGGTTCTATATTAAATATTTGGGCAATTAGGTCCACTTGCAGTTTATATGCATTTATTTGAACAGTCTACATGTTTCGCAATAGGAAAAAACAATTGGAGATGTGCGAACTGGTTGAATTTGCCTTTATGCAAATGAAGGTGTGACAATTTTAGTGGTTTTGATGATTTATTTCCTGCATTGTGCCCTTCAGCTACCCTGAATTGGAAGGTTTTAGATTTTAGAGAATAGGAGTATAAATGTTTTGTTTTCCTTTTTTATTTGACATTTCCAGGTTCCATCGGGGGAAGTGTTGTCTTTTGGTGATGAAAATTTTATGATGCTCGAAGAGGTTGGGGTTAAGGAAGCATGTCGTGCTGCATTTGTTCTTGTTGCAGGTGGTCTTGGCGAACGCCTTGGATACAATGGAATCAAGGTTCTCTCTCATTCTCTTTCTCTCTCTCATGCTTAATATATTGCTCCCATTCTTTAGCTTGTTGATAAATTTATCCGTATCCTGGGTAGTCTATTTTTCTATCAGTTGATGGTTTATAGGCATCCTGGTCTGTTTGATTGATTGACATTTATCATAAAGTTTCTTTCTTGCCTTCTTTGTGGACACGTGTAGACTTCAATATCTGTTTTCTTCCCTTGGAATGTATGATATGAAACTGTTATCTATAACGTCATCAATTGGGCTTTCTATTTGCAGTTGGCTCTTCCTTCAGAATCAACAAGCGGGACATTATTCTTGCAACATTATATTGAATCTATACTAGCTTTGCAGGGTGCTAGTTGTAAATTGGTTGAAGGTAAGGAATCCATAACTACTCTCATTGTGCTGATTCTCCCCTCCTTGCTTTTCTTGCTCTTTCCTCCATAGTCAAAATGGTAATACTTTGTAAGACATAAATAATACTAATGACACAACAATCAGGAAGACAAAAAGTAACTGTGAAATTGTTAAGTAACACATTCACAAATAGATTCCGTTTCCTGGGTCAATTTGAATCTATAACACATGTTAGGACTGAGACCAGTTTTGAGCTTCAATCAATCGTTCTGCAGAAAGCTTCAATCATTTGCTGCATTGTTGGCTCCATTGAAAACCTAATTAATTGCATTGTGTCCCAATGCAGCAGTAGACCTTCAAATAGTTGTGCTGCAGTGGAGCAGCCTGCTCACTGCCCCCTTCCACTCGGCATTGGACTTGGGATTCATGAAATGGTCGCCTAAACTGTTTCTGGATGCCTGACTGCTTTTCCATCCTTACCTATTCTTTTGATTGCTTTATTTGATTTGAATGAATTTCTTGACATTTATATTTTTTTGGAGCAACTTAATTGTAGGCCTTAATGTCCTCTTCTTGCAATGGGCCCTAAATCATTCATTTGGCATCCAGATGAAGCTTATTCATTTCCTAGACTTTGGGCCAATACATTACAACGAAATGTGTTGAACTTTTGAAGATTGCATTGGAAGTTTCATTCTGAGAAAACAGGCATTTAATTCTATGAGATGGCTTGAAAGGGCAAAACCATGGTGGTGTTGACTTATCTGACGCAAATTGCATCAGATCAATGCCTTTGATGGGGCTCAACCAGTTCCTCTGTTGTCAGAAGATGGCAAGGACATTGTTGTGCATGGCAGAATGTAAGAGTTTAGGTGGACAAGAGAAAAATGCCTCCTAAATGTGGGTGATTCATGTGAAAATTGTAGAGGGTTTCCTGCATCTCATAGTAATGAAAAGGTTTGTCATGTGGCACTCTTTCTGGATACCGGGAAAAAATACCTGTGGAAACTAGAAAGTGAATTTGTTCAATGGAAACAATTCGCTCTTGAATGTGGTAGATATTGGTATCATACACTGAGTCTACCATTAAATACCCTTCTCATGAACTATGCTGTGGTCAGCTATGTCACATGGACTCACCAAAACAGCAAAAGCACCCAAGTCGACATGACTTAGGTGCGGGTGCTCCTTCGATATGGCACTGGTTGTGGTCAACACAAATTCTGGTGCGGTCAAAACCACGTCGAGATCATTTTTGTCTTTTTTTCAATGTTTTTTTAGAAATGATGCTTCTGTTTTTCTGCTTTTTCTGTTTTGCTTCATCTATTATATTGTTCTTAGTATTTTACTACATACTTTCACAGGTCAATACTAGATAGTATAAGTTACTCATAATTTTATATAGTGCATATGCTGTATAGTTACTCCATATGCCTAGGGGGCACGGACGAGCTAGAGATTTAAATGGAGGACTTAAGATGTCACAGAAAACGCGTCTTATTCAAAAAAAAACACGAATAATACGCGCAAAAAAGTCAGCCATATAAAATGTGAAAAAAACATGTCTTTTAAAAAAAAACGCTAGAAAATAAAAACGTGAAAAGAACGCGTATTATTTATGATTTTTATGCATTTTTTCGTATTTTTTATTATTTTTATTATTTTATAATTTTCAGGATTTTATTAAATTTTTAATTTTTTTAAAAATTTGCCGAGATTTTCTCGAGATATTCCCGAGATATACAACTTTGCCGTAGTATTCCGGAGAAACTCCTCACTATATAATACCCATACACAATATATATGACAATGGTTTATAAGTTTTCTTAATCTGGGAACATGTTTTCATATATGTATTAATTGTATAAGTTTCATTAATCAATTCTGTTTTATATATATACTCTGTTTATAACTTATATGTAAGATATGTTACATATTTATACAGTTATAAATTTATAATACTAGATATATGGCAGCTGCTTGTTTAATGCTTACTTATGTTATGAGTAAGATTGTAAAATCTGAAATCAGACTCCAGAGTTTGTTTAACATTGAAGAAATAGAATGCTACAGATTTTGCACTTTAGGATGTAGCTTTATATTACACACACACACACACACTGTCACACCCCGACCTTTTGACACTCAACTAAATGTTTTTTTTTTTTTTTTTTTGACATCAAACATCGAGGTGTGACTACACAACGGTTCAAAAGACATGAGCCAATGCCATTCAAAACAATGGGGCGACCTTTCATTTAAGTAATCATTTCAATGCATACAAAATCACATTTATGCGTAACAGAAATGCCCCCAAGCTGTACAATTGATGCCTAACAACACAAGACATCAATAAGACCCAACTAAGACGCGCCGGCACTATACAACATAGCCCAAAACCTCCCCAGTAGGACGTGAGTGTAGCCATCCGCTCAGCCTACTGCCCTGGGTCTGCCAAAACCTGAAAAAGGAAAAACAATTGAAGGCTTAGCCTTCGCAGCATGGCAACAAGCCAAAAAAATGTCAAACTTTCTCAAGAAGGGCTCAAATAAAAGAATAAGTATCAAATAATCTATCATCATGTCGTGTAAGGGGACGACACGTAGAGGCCACCTAATGGCCACACTAGTCCAATATCAATCACATGCGAGGCATGCTTAAACATATCACATGCGTTCAAGCATTCACATACATATCAGTCACATTCATTCAATCA
>JAANDH010000189.1:371776-453653 GCA_011799765.1 Nymphaea thermarum | reverse complement strand
ATTGTTATGACTTATGAATTTTCAATTTTGATGTGTATGAAACTATGAAATATGAATGATGAACGCGTAAGTTTATGTCAATAATAAGGCTATCATTAGCTCAAGCAAGTTTTCTATGAAGAATTTGTTATTTTTAATTTTTTCTGATTTTTTTATAATTTTTTTGATTTTTTTAAAATTTTTTCTGATTTATTAATAATTTTTAAAAAAAATTTACGATACGATTACGATACGTTACGATACATTACGATACGGCGTATCTTAAAGCCCGAATGATACGCCTTACGATACGCTTTTTACAACATTGTCCGTAACAATCATATCATCAACATAAACCAACAATAGAGTAACTTTACTCTCTATTCTCTTTACAAACAGGGTATGATCTCCATTTCCTTGTTTGTAGCCATGTTTCTTCATAATAAGTCTGAGTCGTTCAAACCATGCCCAGGGAGACTGTTTCAGCCCATACAAAGCTTTCTTCAATTTACAGTATTTTCCAGGTTTCTCAAAACCTGGTGGCATGCACATGTACACCTCCTCTTCGAGATCTCCATTGATAAAGACATTTTTCACATCAAGTTGGCACATCTCCCAACCCTTCAGCACCGCCAATGAAACAATAACTCTAACAGTCTTCATCTTTGCAACTGGAGCAAACGTCTCTAGGTAGTCGATCCCATATTTCTGACTAAACCCCTTGGCCACCAATCGTGCTTTGTACCTCTCAATGTTCCCATCTGGTTTGTACTTAACAGTGTAGACCCACTTGAACCCAACCAAATGGGCTGCTTCAGGAATATCAACCACCTCCCATGTCTGATTTCTGTCTAAGGCTTTCATCTCTTCTTTCATTGCATGAGACCACTTAGTGTCACCTTGAGCCTCTGTATCATTCCTGGGGATCACAACCATAGCCAAGGAGGATACAAAGCATTTATAGTCAGTGCTCAATCTAGAATAAGATACGAAGTTACCAATGGGGTGCTGGGTACATGACCTGACACGCTTTCTCAAGGCAATGGGAAGATACTCCTTTTCTTTATCAGTCTGGATTTCTCTTCCAACATCTTGCTTTTGAACACGACTTGGATCATCGAAGGAAGAAGTAGGATTGGGATTTGGTGTAACCTCCTTATCATTAATCACCTTGTCAGTACAAGCTCTTCTCCTGGAATACACCTGTCCAAACATACGATTACCCTCTTGTTCTATCACCATGGGATGCTCTCCCTCCTTCTCCTGTTCATGTACATCAATAGTCGTCCCCCTCTTCATCTTTGTCAAGTACCTTGGCAGCAGTACTCTCTTCACGCCTGTAATCCATAAAGTCTGTAAACTGAATTTCCTGTGTGGAAGAATACTCTTCCTTGGACATTAACTTTTCCCCCTGAAGAGGATTCTCACCAAAATAGTAGACATGTTCCAAGAATGTGACATCTTTGGTAACATGAAGACGACCAGTGGTGGGATCTATACATTTATACCCTTTTTGAGTGGAAGAATACCCAAGAAATATGCCCTTAATAGATTTGGGATCAAGTTTTTTCACACTTGGGCTGTGGTTATGTATGAAACACACACTACCAAAGACTCGAGGAGGAAGATGAAAAGGTTGACTGCTCCATGGAAGCAGAGAGTGGGGAGTCTGACCCTTTAGCACACGACTAGGCATGCGATTAATCAAGTAGTCACTAGTAAGGATAGCATCTCCCCAATAATATTTTGGGAGATTTCTTTGGAACAATATGGCTCAGGTGACATTGAGCAATTGACGATTTTTCCTCTCAGCAACCCCATTTTGAGCAGTCAACGGATCGGATATCCGTTTGAATTGCCTTTAAAAAATCAGATATAGTAAGCAATTTAGCAGTCAACGGATCGGATTCGGATCGGATATTCGTCCGAATTGCCTTTAAAAAATCGGATATGGTAAGCAATTTAGCATCCGAATAAGAAAATCGGGTCGGATTCGAATTTAAGAAATAACATCCGATCGGATTCGGATACGGATTTATGTAAATATCCGGATATTTAACCATCTTATCCAATCGGATTCGGATTCGGTTTTAAGTAAATATCCGATCAGATATTATCCAAATCCTGAGTTGATATCTGAATTACAATTTGATATCTAAATCCTGGCTTAATATCCGAATCTGAAATCCGAAAGCTTGAGTTGGTGTTCCCACGTTTTGAAGTTGTGACCTATGAATAGTTGGGCAAAAGGTGTAACCAAACGCACCAACTTAAACTTATGATATGGCAAAAATATAAATTTTATATGAAGGTATAATCAGATTAAAAGTTAATGACTTTTATAAAGCTGCATATAATAATAGTCAAGTAGTTATCATATACACCATTTAACTTAAAATATTTAAAACTATATCATATAAAACTAATTAATTAATAATTAACATTGTGTTTAATTAAATGTTTTTGTGTAAACAAGCATACTATTATGGTTAAGACATCAGCTAAGGAGGATATCTTAAATTTATCCTTAAACTTGCCATCATTTTTCTTTTTAAATTGTTTGGGTGTGACTGGCACATGACTACTTGCAGGTTTATCCTAGGCTACCATAAGTTCTTTATTCTTTCTCTTAGTCAGGTGTTCTTGCTAAATAGCTAGTTGGATGGGAAGCTTTTCTAGAGTCAACGTGTCAGGCTATTCAAGATTGTAGAGATCAACATGTCTGAAATGATGTCTACTACGACTAGGTCATTAGCCATGACCAACATCTTGTTGACTCAACCACTTTTTCTGACTCCTTCATTTTATATGAATTATACTGCTTTAAGAGTAACTGAATGTGCATCGTAGTAATGGTGTTATACTTCAAGGAAATAACATCAAGCATCCCCTTAATTGTTGGATACTGCTCAAATACCCTGATCAAGTTATCTTCTATGAAGACCAACATAATAGTTTTAGTCATCAAATCATCAGTCTCAAAAGCTTAATAGGTCTTTCTTTCCTCATCTACTTTTCAGTCTTGGCAAGTTCTAAGGCTCCCACTATAGAAGTCATTTCTAAATTTTGAATTTTTGATAGCCAAGTAAAAAAATCACAAAGAAGAAGACAAGCCACCATTAAGAGTATATATAACATATTAGAGACATGCATATTAAGCTAGGAATACTCTAACAATATATGAAATAACTTAGAAGCAAGGAGCCTTAATTCAATTTTTTATAAGGAGGTTTTCTTCCTTTATTTTCAAAATAATTTTTGAGTCCCAATTTTTGAACTTTTGATAATAAATTCTAATTACAAAATAAATTTAACTTTCACAAGCCTCTTTCTAAAAAAGCTTTTAACAAAAACAATGTGGCACTAATTTTCATTAAATCCCATATCATTTGAAAATATGACGAAAAAGGTGGACTAAATCTGTAATTTTTTATCTGAGACTATAAATTTGGCTTCGGCCAGAGTTTTTCTCATTTTTTTGCCTATTTTTCTCTCTCCACTTTGAAAAGCCACTGCTAAGGTTTTGTCACCGATATTCGTAGAGTCAATTCTGGTGGCCAGCAACCTGCTAACCGGTGTGCTCCGACTGTCAGGAAGGCCTGAGGCTGCTTGTTGAAGAGTGCGGCAACCGAGGGCTGTCATGGGTTCATTGCATGCCACGTCTGTCGCTCCTTGCGTAAACCTATTATAAATTGAAACACCACGAGAGAGGAGGGTGTCTACCAAGAATAGGAAACAGTGGTGTGGTCACCTGCATACTCATCTACAAAAAAAGAACAACGGGCACCAAACGAATCCCTGGAAAAGGGCATTGGCGACCATTCAGGTCTGTCAAACATCAAAAAAATATCATCCACTGTATGCCTTCCCTTTATTTCTTTGAGTAAGCTCTGCTATTTGTTTCAGAAGCATCAAACTTCTCTTTATCTGTTATTGTCATTTGTAGACCAATAAAAAAAAACTAATGGCATTCTATTGAGCAGAAGGTCTCTATTCAAAACTGAGTGCCACTATTTTTAACTAGAACAACTCGAGCATGTATAGGAGTGCCAACACTTAAATTATGTATATTTGGTTATTGTTTATGACTTTATGTGCTTCATATTTGGTCTAGTCTTCAAGTACTCTATATTCTTTGCTATACTTCTACAGTGCAGCAAAAAAAAAGGATATGATACCATGTGTCTTGAGAAAGTTCATAAAAAGTCATGTATTTGACCGAACTAGCATATTGTTCTTTTCTATTTATTTCATTTTCTAGCATGCTAGTAAGTTTCAGAGTCTGAAATTTACTTACCTGTTTCAGACGATATTGATCAAGCTTGCTCTGATACCAATGATGGAGTTAGTGCAATGGAAGTTTCCTCCAATCTTCTATGTTTCCTTAGCAAGTGCACCAATGGAGTCTCAAAATTAAGTGCACAAATGGTGGATTCTCCAAAGGCAGCTTAGATTGCAGCAAAAGAAGACAAGAACAAGCACTGCAAGGAGGAAAGAAAGTAAAATAAGAAAAATAGGAATATAAGCAGAGAAAGTTGTCGGGTTTGCTTCTATGAGGCTCAAGCAAAGGTAGTCCAAAGATTAAACACTAATTGAAGTATTTTTTGGCTTATATAACTAGTCTCATAGGTTTTTCTCATATGTCCAACGTGCGGTTAGGGCCAGTGAGAGATTTCAGGAAAATGATAATGTAAAATCAAAGTTTGTTTTGAATGAAAATCTTCAGTTTGAAAACTTGTTAGCAAAGTCTATCTCATAACTACGAGTGGGCCCCCTCATAGTTACGAGAGGAATGGATAGGGCTCATGGCCACTATCCAACATCTACAATTCATTCAGAGCACTTAATGTTGGCAAACTCGTTCTTGGGGGCAAGGAGTGAAGATTATATTGTTGTCCATCTCCGAATTTCTATTTCGGTCTCTTCCACGATGGATGCAACTTTGGCATCTCAACCTCTTGATACTTCAGATGCAAACCCATCATTTTGGATGCCGAACAGTGATGTAGTGAATCGAAAATACACGCAACACTCACTTGCCTCTGGATCTGCATCACCTTTTTCAAGTGGAAGTCCAACTTGAAGGCATGGTCAGAGTCCAATTTACTTTAGGGGCAGAAAGGATGCAAATGATAGGCAGAAAAGGAAGAATGGTGGAACATTTGACAAGGATTATGGTCATAAGCACTCAAGCAAACTGAGTAGTTCTTACAGGTCTTTGGGAAGAAATTCATATTAGAGTTCACATGTTGACCACTGGTAAGATGTATATGGAAGTTCTCACGGGAGAACTAATGAAGATAGGGAATATGACAGGTCATCTTCTTAGTATGGAAAGGATTCAAAAGGTAGCAGTTGTTGTGATCATACAAGATATGATGGTGATCTTGAACGGCCTAAGGATGATAAACATTGGGTTTGCATATTTTCTAGAGATAAAAATGCTGATGATGGAGGGTAACAAGTAGAAATAGCGACTCAAAGCACCAAAGGGATGTGGATTACTCCAGAAGCAAATGGAGGAGCATGTTGGATAGGGATAGACATAAGAGATAGGAATGGAAGAGAGGAGGATATAACTGATAACAGAAGGAGCTCAAGGGATGACAAGAATGACTATACTTCAAGCCATGACATACATAGGGAGCATAGCCCTTAGAAAGCTGAATTGCCCTTAGAGATGGTGAGATTATTTAAAAGAAGCTGGTCATGTAAGCAAGATGGAATTTGATTCGACAATCAGCACCTAAGGTGAAGAGATGGCAGAATTGTACGCCTCAGACAATCAGCATTAATGTCTTCTATTTCCATGGGCAGCAGGCTGTTCAGGTGATTCCCAAACTTACGTATTGATTTAACTTGTAAAGTCTGTTCAATTGCCTATTTGCTAGATTGTTGACGCTGAAGTGAGTGTATGGGTTCAATTCTACTATATTTTACCATTTTGCATTTAGAGAGCATGTCTAGTGTTGGCATTAACTATTTGACTATTGAACTGATAGTTAAATGCCTGTTATACTTTGACTGATAGTTCGTTAATGGTTGCCCATATTTGGCCCCAATCTCCCTCCTTATGAGTGTTCTGTTAGAATGTATGTATCCCAAATGTATACATATATATATTTGTATATATATATCACATATATAAGTCATCTAATATATGTATTATATGTATCTATTATATATATTTGGGTACTTAGGACTTTCATGTATTTTTTCATTTCTTTTGTATTTTTATTTTCCCTCTTTTACCCATCCCTTTTTAGGGATTTCCAGAAGGGAACTAGTCCCAACGGCTAGTTTTCTAGCCATTGGAACTAGTCCCAACGGCTAGTTTTCTAGCCATTGGAACTAGTCCCAATGGCTAGTTTTCTAGCCGATGGAACTAGTCCCAATGGCTAGCTCTCTCCTCCCTTTGCTCTTTCCTCTATAAATAGTGTACATTCTCCATTATTTTAGGTATGGATTTTTAGCCACTTCTTGTAGTAGTTATTGGAATCAATATATGTTCTTTGTTCCTCTTGGGAGTGGCCTCTTGAGCACTATTTTGTTGTGTTGGAGGAAGCTTCAAGTGAGACATTATTGAAGCATTAGTTTTGTTTGGGCCATGATTTACATGGTATCAGAGACACATTTTGGCTATTCATCTTGTTGTCCTTCAGTATGAAGTTTCAGCTCTTCCTCCTACTTTGGAGCCATGAAGTACTCCAAGTGCTCGACGTTATTGCTGGCTGAGTTTTACACAAGAAGAAGGTGACTGGTTTCTTTTATTGCCATGGATTTCTTGTCACGTGGCAGTTATCTTCTTCATTACTTGTAAGTGGATCTACTTTGTTGATTGTGCTTATGGATGACAAAGTCTCTTCTCTTCCATTTCCCAAACTCCCATCAACAAATTATATACAATGGGCTAGAACTATGGAACACTTTATACGTAGTAAAAGCCTTTGGGGACTAGTTGATGGGACAAAACTTGAACCACAACTAGTCTTTACTAAAGTTGTTGATGGAAGAGCTATGGAATTGGATGGAATGGAAAAAGAGAAAGTAGTGGCTGAATACAATAAGAAATGAGAAGAATGGAGTGTTGGTCATCACAAAATTATTACTTGTATCTTGACTTGTGTTGATAATGCTACTAGTGGGCAAATATCTAAATTAAATTCTGCCCTTGAGGCTTGGGAGTATCTAAAGAAAATTCATACCATGAGAGATGTTGCTTAATGTTCAACTCAAAATTCACAATCTTTAACAAGGAGATAGATCAATTAAAGATTATGTGGTTCAAATGGATCAATTGTACGATGAATTAAGCATCTTTAAACCACATTGGACGCAAGATCTTCTTCTTAGAGAAAAGCAAATACGTGACAAGTTCTATAAATTTATCATAGGTCTTAGACCTGAATTTGATGGTGTTAAAACCGCTTTACTCCATCGTTCTAAAACACCATCTATGAATGAGGCTATTTCGGAGCTTCAAATGGAAGAAAATAGACTTTGTCTTGATAAAGAAAAAGTCAACAATGTTCTTGCCACATCTAAGCCAGGGGCCCATTTGAGACCTTATAGACCTCCTCACTTTAATCGTACAAATGAAGGAGCAAGGAGAAAAATTATTTGCTATCATTGTCAAGAAGAAGGATATACCAAGCCTAGATGTCCAAAACTTAGAATTTTTGACAAAGAAGCAATGTTGCGGCTCAAATTCAAGAAGAAAGGAAATAAGCAAGCTCATTTCAACTTGATCAACTCATGAGTGCTCTTCATCCTAAGATCATTGAAGTTATTCATCCTTTACTAAAGGGAGGAGGCACACCTTCAACAATGGGCACCACGTGGCATCTACTTCTTCAAGTAAGTATTTTTGGATTATTGATTCGGGTGCATCTTTTCATACGACTCACTGTGGATCCCTTCTCACCGAATGCACCAAAAATGATTCTTATTTTTTTGTGAAAATGGCAGATGGTACTTCTCTTGAAATTGATTTTATTGAAATTCTTGACCAAATTTTTGGATCCAAAACTCTAAAAGTACCTCAAGTAAGATATATTCCTAAATTAAACTTAAATTTATTATCCGTTTCTCAAATAGCTTACCGTGGTTTTGATATAATCTTCTCATAATACAATTGTTTGATACAAGACCGTGTGTCCAAGAAGACGATTGGGGAAGGTTTTAAAACAAATGATCTCTATTACATAGAGTTTTTGGATCATTCAAGACCATCTTGCAATATCTCCAAAGAACATGACATTCAAAGTTGGCATCAAAGACTTGGACATTCTAATCTAGAAAAAATGTCTCATCTTCCCTTTATGGAGAAGTTTTGTCAAAAGAACTTTTGTTGTAATGATTGTATTAAGGCAAAAATGAAAGCCTTACCTTTTGATAATAGGAATTTTATAGCCCAAAAATCTTTTGATTTGGTGCATCCGGATGTGTGGGGACCCGCTTCTATTATGTCAAATGGAAGATTATTGTACTATGTGATCTTTATTGATGATTATTCTAGGCATACTTGGGTTTACTTTCTCAAACACAAATCGGATGTTTTTACAAACTTTAAGAATTTTTACAACATGATCTATACCCAATTTGGCTCACATATCAAAGTCTTTAGAAGTGATTCATGAGGAGAATTTATGTCAAATGAATTTCAACAATTTCTAAAAGAAAAAGACATTGTTCATCAAAGATCTTGTCCTAACACTCCACAACAAAACGGAGTGGCCGAGTGTAAACATAAACACATTATTGAAACAACTAGAGCTCTTCTTTTATCCAAAAATGTTCCCAAAAACTTTTGGGCTGAGGCTATTTTGACTTCCACTTTTTTAATTATTAGAATGTCTTCCAAACTTTTGAAACATATTTCTCCTTTTGAAAAACTTCACCATGTTAAACCTAATTACAATAGACTTAAGGTCTTTGGTTGCAAATGTTTTGTGTTAAGTGACAAAGACGATAAGCTTTCTTCTAAAGCTATTTGTTGTGTTTTTATTGGGTATTCCGAAACTCAAGAGGGTTATAGATGTTATGATATTGAAAGAGACAAAGTGTATGTTTCAAGAAATGTGATCTTTTTAGAAAATGAAGATGGTTTTAAAGATGAACCCAAGAAACTAGAAGATTATACTTTTCTTTGGACTAATGATATTGATGATGATGATAATATTGATGATGATGATGATATTGATGATGATGAACCTGATAAAGTTGAAGAAGTGCAAATTGAAGAAGTCAACAATGATAATCTTTCTCATATCAACCCTCCAAAAGAGAATTTAGTTTATAGAAGAAGAGATCCCCAAAGTAAAGAAACTAATCAATCTCTTCCTAGGAGATCCCAAAGGCACATTAGGCCTCCTCAAAGATTGATCTCTTATGAGTCTTTTTCTCCAAAATTTTGAGCTTGTCTTGTGGCACACCATTCTTTTTATGAGTCATCTTCTTACCTTGAAGCTAAGGAAGATCCCAATTAGATTGCAGCCATGAATCTTGAGCTTAAAGCTCTTGAAAGCAATGAGACTTGGGATATTGTGTCTCTACCAACAGGAAAAAAGAGTATTGGTTGTAGATGGATCTATAAAGTCAAAACTAGAAGTGATGGAACTTTAGAAAGATATAAGGCCAGACTTGTTGCCAAGGGATATGCTCAAGAATATGAGATTGACTATGAAGAAACATTTACTCTGGTTGCTCGCATGACTTTTGTTAGAACTATTATTGTCATTACTTTGTTAAACATTGGACTATTTTTCAAATGGATGTTAAAAATGCCTTCTTAAATGGTCACCTACAGGAAGAAGTTTTTATAAGTGCTCCTCCTGGTTTTGATCTCCCTCAAAACCAAGTTCTACGTCTTAAGAAAGCTCTTTATGGTTTAAAACAAGCTCCCAAGGCCTGGTTTGACAAGTTTAGTACTGTCATGTTTAATCAAGGTTTTCAATCTTGTTACTCTGATACTGTCATGTTTGTAAAAACCAACTCTGTAGGTGTAATTGTTTTATTATTGTATATTGATGATATGATTATTACTGGGAGTGATGATGAAGGGATCATAGAGGTAAAACAATTTCTTAAGAAATGCTTTCAAATGACTGATTTGGGGAGACTAACATATTTTCTTGGAATTGAAGTTGCTTATAGGAAACATGGTTATCTACTTTCTCAAATGAAGTTTGCTAGTGAATTAGTTGACAAAACAGGTATCTCAGATGACAAAGTTGTGGATACTCCAGAAGCACTGGGAGTAAAAATGAAAATTGATGATGGAGAGATATTAGAGAACCTTACTCCTTTTCGACAAATAGTTTGTGCTCTCTCTTATCTCTCCATCACCAGACCTGACATTGCTCATGTTGTGCATGTTATAAGCTAATTTCAACAAAGACCCACCTCAGTGCACATGGGAGCGGCAAATGTGGATTGTGCGTTATGTGAAAAAACACAATCAACAAATGATTTTTTTTGTCTTCCTTTTCTGTATTAGAATTAGTTGCTTATACAGATGCTGATTGGGGTGGAGATCTCAATAATAGGCACTTCACCATTGATTTTTGTATGTGTTTTAGGTGATTCCTTAATTTCCTAGCGATACAAGAAACAAAATAAGGTGTCACTATCATCAACAGAAGTTGAGTATCGTGCAATGGCAACTACAACAATGAAGATAGTGTGACACAAAAGCTTACTGAAAGATATGAAAATTCATATCACGAATCTTATCAAGCTTTGTTGTGACAACAAAAGTGCAATATATATTGCTAGCAATCACACATTTCACTAAAGAACAAGGCATATAGAGATGGATTGTCATTATTTTCGTGAAGAATTTCTTCATAAAAACATTGATCTCTCCTATGTTCCATCTGAGTATCAACTTGGCGACTTCTTCACCAAAGCTCTTGGTGATTCCAGTTTCTCCTTGGCAAACTTTTGGTTATCACACCATAAATTTGAGGGGGGGTGTTAGCATGTATGTATCCCAAATGTATACATATATATATATATATATATCACATATATTAGTCATCTAATATATGTATTATATGTATCTATTATATATATTTGGGTCTTAGGACTTTCATGTATTTTTTCATTTCATTTGTATTTTTATTTTCCCTCTTTTATCCCTCTCTTTTTAGGGATTTCCAGAAGGGAACTAGTCCCAACGGCTATTTTTCTGGCCATTGGAACTAGTCCCAATGGCTAGCTCTCTCCTCCCTTTGCTCTTTCCTCTATAAATAGTGTACATTCTCCACTATTTTAGGTATGGCTTTTTAGCCACTTCTTGTAGTAGTTATTGGAATCAATATATGTTCTTTGTTCCTCTTGGGAGTGGCCTCTTGAGTATTATTTTGTTGTGTTGGAGGAAGCTTCAAGTGTGACATTATTGAAACATTAGTTTTGTTTGGGCCTGATTTTACATGTTCTCATCAAATAATTCAATAAATGGTTATAACAATAAATGGCCAATGCATGTCATCATTTTGTCAATTCAAATAGTGTACGTGATTTGATTCGGGAGGGGTACATACAAGTTTGAATGAAATTTAGGGGCAATTTGGGGATTTTCCATGTTGGAATTTGATATACCACCTAAAGCCGACCTAGGTGAGCATTGAGTGTTGATCTTTTTGCCCTTAGCTTGGGAGAACTCTTAGGGAATAAATATGTTGTCAAGTTCTCCTCTGGCAGTGCCTCTTTATTTCAAGGCCCACTCTTTCAATAGATTCAAGCTGGACTAGAGGCCTAATTAATAATGAATTTCAAATCCAAAATCTCAATTTTCAAATCCAAATTTAGCTTTCAAAGTTATATTCAACCTCAAATCCATGGCTTAAGTCCATTTCCTTAGTACATGTTAAAGGGGACTCATTTTCAATAAATTTCCAAATTTCAAGTAAATGATTCTCAAATTAAGTTGGACTTCATGCATTTTACTGAGCCATAAATAAACCAGTTTTTACCAATCCATACCTCGATGCATTAGTCCAGGTATGTGAAAACCTAAATTTGGTTTAGTCTTTACGCAAGAACCATTTCAAATCATAGATTTCTAAAACATTTTCAAAATCATTTTCTTTAACCATTTCAAAAACCTTAGGTCATGTATGCACAACGTCCAATCTCAGTTCGGTCCTCTGAGACATAGCCCAAACCACTCTTAGAGCCCACTATCTGTGAGCCCACTATTTATGAACTCAAGCCTATAGCCTAGATCTAGTGACCTTCCTTAACATCTACCTGAGATGAATAAAAAACATATCAAGAATCATGTGGTTTGAATAAGATCAAGCTCATATGCTCCCTTTGAGCATGTCGCAAGGTAGGTTCAAACTCAGTTTTGGCAATACCGAACACGGGTCTTCGACTGATCTATCCTTAGTCATCAAAATCTTTGATTTCAGTTAGATTTGATCTTAAACATGATATGATCATGAATTTGGACTAAGATCTCAAGAATCACCATAACAACTTATGAATTTCATATTTCAGATCTCTAATTGTGGATCTTGAATTTTGAATCTCAAGTACTAGATTTCGGATCTCAGATTCTGAATATGTGATCATGGAATTTGGATAATAAATTTCATATTATAGATTTCAGATTCTAGATTTTAGATTTTGGATTAGATCTCACATAATGAGTCTTGAATCATAAATCTCGGATTATGAATATTAGATTATAGATTTTATATCAAGGACATTGGATTTTGGATCTCAAACTTTACATTTTTATATTTTGGATCCTAGGTTTTGAATTTTAGATCTCCAATTATAGACCTTAGGCCTTGGATTTCGGATTTTAGATTTGGTTTTCAGGTTGAGGTATCAGATTTCAGATCTCAAGCAGTAGATTACAGATTTCATATCTTATATTTTGGATATCGAATCTTGCATCCTAGATATTGAATTTTGATCTCAAACCTTAGATTTTAGGTCATGAATCCCAATGACATGATATGACATCTTGGATTTCTATAACTTCTCCCATTTTAATTTAGAATATGAATTCATAAATCTCTTAGATTCTTATCTCAATTTTCGGATTCGCATCCATATTTCACTTCTAGGTCCATGTCCTACACTCCAATCCTAGTAAAGACCGAACTCCAAGTCTACATGATATAGTTTCTACTTGCATTGTATTATATTTAGGACAGCAATTTGTATTGATCTATGATGATCCGAACGTGAACAAATTTCAAATTATTCTTTTTTGTTCATCAGTTCATTTGAGTTCAATTTAGATTTTAGAGCATGCATGATTTCAAAATTATGGTGTGCTTGCTTTCTTAGGTTTATGATGACATTTGAACTTAGGAATTGGAACATTTTGTCTAGTCCTTAGTCTTATTACTTCTGGTAAGGGTGCCAAGAACGGTCAAACCTTGTACAGATAGGTTGGGTCCCGTCTCTAGGAATCCCACACAAGGAAACAAAAGCGAGTACATGTAATGATATCTCTTTTATTATGATCTACATGTCAGATTGAAAATTTTTGTATGTAAACAAAAGTTGCGAGTGTGGTAGGATCTATCAATGTTTGGCTAAGCAAAATGTTCAATTTTCTTTGTTCCAAATGTCGCCCCATCCTTGAAGCCATCTAGGTACCCTCATTTGATATATGTGTATATCTCCGGTGTGTATTAGAACATATAATTGACAGGGGCTTTTCATATTCCCTTAGCTATAGGATCACACATTACCCCTCTCGATATAGGAGTCGTTAAAAAACAATGTTTACTTTTATTTTGATTTTAAACTCTATCTTAGGCCCCCATGGCATTAGAGCCAATTGTTTGCGCATGTGCTTGCTTGTTTCAAAGTTTCCCCTCACCTACCTTTCCCAGTCATTATACCATGGAAAACTCCTGCATGCATTAGCTCAGGGTGGTTCAACTGCCATATCAACCTCCTAGAGGTAGGTGTTAGCCTTCCCATCATCTCTACTAAGGAATTAGTATATTGGTCAGCGATCAAGAAGAACTATGTCCCTGAGCCCTTAGAACCATGTTTGGAGGAGTCTATGCCACGTATTTGGACTTCTAGTCCTACTATAAGGGCATATCTAATATGTGGAATAATTTTCATGACCAGTTCTAGGTGACCAAGCCATTTTTAAACATTTTCATGATAGAACCGTGTCACTAAGGGATACTGATTGTAGCATTATGTGTATATATTATTCAAATTACATGTTTATTTTTTTAACATGTATCACATTTCATCATAGCTATGCACCAAACTTTCATAAAAAAAAAACCTAGATATATTTTTCAAAAGAATCCTTGTTTTCTCATGTCAAAATCCTCCACAATTTTTCTTATAATGTCATCCTGTAGTGCATCTTCAGCCTGTTGTGGTCAACATTGTCATTCTGTTTGAATCTTCTATTGGGTCAACCCTGATATGCACACTTTCTTCACCTAGCCTGGCCATCCTCAATTACATGTCTGTCTTGAGCCTTATCATGTCATTTTTTACCGACATTATGATCAAGAAATTTCTCCTAGGGCACATTGTACATTCTATTATTGGAAGTGACCCAGATATCAAAATCTATTCCTCAACTGTGAGTAGAACATCAAAATTTCAAATCAAAATTATTATCATTTCATTTATTGTTCTCTCCCATGCCATGGGATAATTGGGCTCTCCTTCCCACGTTTCTTTCTTCAACCAAAGTCATTTTTCCCCTCTCATGTTCAAGTGTCATGATACTCTTTCATGTGATACATTTCCTAACAACTAGGCTAGTCTCTTGACTTTATTCATGCATTCCCTTTACTGCTTTTCATACCATGGCATTTTTTTAGCAAGAACATTATAAGTTGTAAGGAAATGGCCACAAAAGTTTTTAGTAAAAAAAGTTCGAAGTTTTCAAATCTGAGATTCATCAATCCACAAGTCTTCCCAATCCAAGTGTATACCAATTTTCTAAGTTTTATAATTTTTTTCAATAGCTCCAAGTTTTCAAGCATACAAATTTTTTTCAATTTTACACTTCTATGCACATAAGTTTTTCAAAACTTGGTGCATATAAGCTCGTTAGGTTTTGCACTTCAAAGCATGCAAGTTTTCAATTCCACATTTCAATACAAGTTTTTTAATTTTGCATTTTGGTGTGAATAAGTTTTGCCAATTTTGCATCCGGTGCACATACATTTTTCAAATTTCATTCACTAGTGCACACAAGTTTTTCGAATTTTGTACCTTGGTGCACATAGGTTTCTCAAATTTTGCATGTTAGTGCATATTAGCTTTCAAATTTCACAAGTTTCCAAAATTTTGCACCACAATGCATATAGTTTTTCAAATTTCACACTCTGGTTCGCTCATACTTTTCATAGGTTTTCCCATTTCACAAGTTCTCCACATTTTGTGCCTTGGTGCACACATGCTTTCAAATCTGACAAGTTTCCCCAATCTTGTACCTCGATTCGCATAGATTTTCCAATCACACAAGTTTTTTCAATATCGCACTTCGGTGACACAAAGTTTTCCAATCAAACAAATGTTTTTCAATCTCGAAACTCGGTGTGCATAGATTTTTTCAGTATTGGCACCTTGGTGCACACAAGATTTCCCTTTTGCACTTCCATGCATATAAATTTTATAAATTCACATTTCAGCACCTACAAAGTTTCCAATCATATGCAAGTTTTCAATTTCACATAAGTTTCCCAATTTCATACAAGTTTTGTACTTTTGCACATGATTTCGCACTTTCGCTACAAACAAATTTTACAAATCATTTACATGCTTTGGTGCATACAAGTTTTCCATAATTTGCACTTTGGTGCATATAGGTTTCTCAAGTTTTGCATATCAGTGCACAATTTTTTTTTAAGTACATGAAAATTTTCAGGTTCGCACATCAGTGCATGCAAGTTTTCAGTTCACACATAATTGCAAACAAGTTTTCAGCCTCGAGCTTTATCACATTCAAATTTTCACAAATTTTGTGCTTTCACACATGGTTTTGCATTTTGATGCAGCCAAAATCTCATATTTTTTAGAATGATTTCATGCTTCAACACAACATTTTATGTGCTTTGACAAACTTCCATGCTTCGGTGCATACAAGTTTTTACAAGAACATGCATTGATATAAGATTTTGTACTTCTGCACCCCCAAGTGAATGTACCCTAGCATATGGTTTTTGTGTTTTAGTGCACCCAAGTGAGCATAACAGCTTACAAGTTTTTCAAAACTCTTGTGTTCGAGTATAAGATTTCACACCTCGATGCCCCCAATTGAATGTTCCTTGGCATAAGATTTTCATGATTTGGTGCACACAAGTGAACGTACTAGTGCATAAATTGTTATGCTTTGACATTACACAAGTCCCATGTTTTGGTATAAGATTTTGCACTTCGACACACACAAGTGAACATGTTTTGATATAAGATTTTGTGGTTTGGTGCCACCAAGTGAACATGCTTTGACATAAGATTTTATCACTTCAGCACACACAAGGGAGCATATTAGTTTATATAAGTTTTTAAACTTTTGTATTCTAGTATAAGAATTTTGTGCTTCCCCGCACCCAAGTGAACATATCTTGGTATAAGGCTTCCATGCTTCAGTGCACACACAAGTGAACATATGATTGTGTAAGATTTTTGCATTTTGGTGGACACAAGTACACACCTCAACACTCATTTTTGCACTTCGGTTCACATTTTAGCACTTTGGTGCACATTTTCTTGCTTTGTCACATACAAAATTTTAAATCTTTGTAAGCATACAAATACCTGCATATGTACGGGACCAAAAAGAACATGTATTCTTATGAGACCCACAAGCACCTATATTCGTACGGGACTGTTTGCATACCAAAATTTTCATTGGTTTTGGAGTGCTTCAAAAAAAGAGTTTTGTTTTGAAATAGAAAAGAAAAGGGACTCACCCGTCGGTACGAGGATTGACCATTCCCGACACCTTTACCGGGGGTAATCAATCCAAGGGCTATGTTCATCATTGATGCATTTCATTTTAACTTAAACATCCTTTTGATTCTATATGCGGAGTAAAAAAATATTAAAAATTTGATGTTTCAAACTTTTGAAAAGACTCTTGAAGAGTTGCTTGAGAATGTGAAATATTTTGAGGAAAAAATGGAATTAGTAAATATCATTTGAAAAGCTTGTGAAATCATTTTGAAATCACTTTAGTGTTCTCTTAAGACTTTAAGTAGGTTTGAGATTTTACTCTAATTCGGTTACCACCTAGTTAGAGCTTCATCCCCTCTTGCTTAAGTTCTTTTGGAGATGTGTTTGTGATCATAAGTGAAATAAAGTGAGTGAGAATGCATGGATGCATTTATACTATATGATTGGAAGAATGTAAAACATTTCTACCACAACATTTATCTAAAGTCATTCCTACCACAACATACATCTACGATTTTTGTTGTTATAATTATTGTATATAAGAAAGAAAAGTTTTTGAAAAAGAGATTGAGATTATAGACCATCAAGCATGATTCCAATATTGGGTTATTACTTGGTTTGTGGTCTTAATGAAGTTGGTAAATAGAAAGATCGTGAGAGGAGAATGTTAAAAGAATACAAAAGATAAAACTCTCTTATGAAAAGAAATAGAAAGAGATAGAGAGAGACATGCATATATGTATACATACCATCACATATACACATATATGAAAGCTTGAGAGAAAAAGACGTATTAATTTGAAGAGAAAGAGAGGTTTTAGAGAAATATATATATATATACATACGTATATATAAGTATATATACATACGTATATATAAATATGTATAATAAATTCTACAAGAGAAGATATTTGTCTTGAAAAGGGGAATAAATGTTTGAAAGAGATGAAATGGAGCACATGTACATACGTATTCATGCACATATGAGAATTTATAAAATGGAAAGTGAAAGCATAGAGAGAGAAAGATGGGGGGATCATCATGTTGGCATAGATGTATATAACATATGGATACATCCATACCTTCACAAGATTAAAAATCAAGGAATAACTTAAAATTACAAACTTCAAGTTTAATGTGGGCCGGAAGGGAGCTTGGACTCATGCAAGAGTCTAAGCTAAGTCCCTAAGGCCATGTTAGAAGGTTCCTTTTAAAAATGTTTTGAAAAATATGATTTATATAAGCATAGAATGTTATTATTCAGTTTGTTGTAAGGGATATATTTCTTCTACTGTTGGGTATGGAAGAAAACAAGCAACATAACGAGACACTCGTTAGGGTTCCTAATGGGGTGATTGAGAATGAAACTAGCGCAAAATGACATGCAAATGCATATTAACATGTACATTTTCGTAAGGGTTTATCCCGGGTTGGACAAGTCCCAACCTCAAAAATTAATATGAAAATAAAGAACCCCCAAACCACACTCTCATTCCCACCATACATTCACATATAAGTAGAAAACCAAGCAACTATGCATGTTTAATATATAGACAACATTCAAGGAAGGAAACAGAAAAAGATGATGATGGAAAGAGCAAGGTTTAATTAGGAGGGAGGACATGGTGTAACTATGAAATGATATACCACATCATCTTCTCATGTTCTTGGTGCACTTGAGTATAGCCTCTTGACTCTAAAATAGAGATTGAGAGCTATCTCCTTTGGCCATGGGGAAATAAGGAAGAGAGGAAAATAAGAGGAAGCAAAAGAACAACAAGAATATATTAATGAAAAGAAAGAATATGATTAAAATGAAAGATCATCTCATCTTTCCATGCCCCCGATGCGCTTTAGCATAGCCTCTTGTCTCTAAAAAGAGATTGACTGCTACCTCATTTGGCCAGGGGGAGATGAAGATGAGGAGAAAATGTAGAAAGAAAAACAATGCTATATTTAATAAAAGAGAAAGCATGATTCAATCACGAAATGAAAGATTCTCTCATCTTTTCATGCTCCCAATGCACTTGAGCATAACCTCTTGTCTTTAAAAAGAGATTGAGTGCTATCTCCTTTGGCCATGGGAAAATGAAGATGAGAAAATGAAGAAAGAAAGACAATGCTATATTCAATAAAAGAGGAAACATGATTCGATCATGAAATGAAAGATCCTCTCATCTTTTCATGCTCCCAATGCACTTGAGCATAGCCTCTTGTCTCTAAAAAGAGATTTGAGTGCTATCTCCTTTTGCCATGGGGAGAGGAGGAAGAGAGAAAAGAAAATAACAAGAACAAGGCTATATTGAAGAAAACAAATAACAATAACAACAAGAATATATTCATTAAGGGAAAGAACAACAACAAAAAAAATATATTGAAGAGAAGAAAGAACAAGAAGATATTAATGAAGAGAAAGAACTACAACAACAAGAATACTTGAAAGAGCATGATTTAATCATAAAATAAAATATTATCTCATCTTCTCATACTCCCGGTGCACTTGAGCATAGCCTCTTGTCTCTAAAAAGAGTTTGAGTGCTATCTCCTTTGGCCATGGGGAGATGGAGATGAAAAGAGAAAAAAAAAACAACAACAAGACTATGTTCAAGAAAAAGGAATAACATAATAATAAGAACATATTAATGAAAAATAACAACAACAATAATACTTGAAAGAACATGATTTAATCATAAAACAAAATATCATCTCTTCTTCTCATGATCTCGGTGCACTTGAGCATAGTCTCTTGTTTCTAAAAAGAGGTTGAGTGCTATCTCTTTTGGCCATGGGGAGATGGAGATGAGAAGGAAAAAAAAAAGAGAGGGATTATGATTACATACCTCTAATGATAAATGACCTAAGGAAAATGAACTCCTTCACTTGAAGATCCCCTTTGAGTAAAACTTCAAGATGATGCCTCCAAGAGGGTTGTAGCTTGCTCCAAGTTGGAGAGGAAAATAGAGAGAGGAAGAGGGAGAGAGAGAGAGCTCAAGAGAAACTCTAAGTCTTCAAGTGAGAATACACTAGAGTTTCTTCCAAGGGCCAATCTTACTCAAGAGGGAGGAAATGGGGGTTATTTATAGAAGATTTTGGAGCCAAAACCCTAAATTTGAATTTTTTTGAATTTCCCCCCTTTTCCATCCGAATTTCACATAATTTCATAGTATTTTAAAAAAGAAATGGCTTGAAAATGGGCATGATTGGCTATTAAACTTATAAAAATATATATTTATTATTATTATTATTATTATTTTAAATGAGATGGGCCTTTGCCCACCCAAAAAGATTAAAATCACCCTCTAAAATGAGTTTCTTTTGTCAAAAGGAGGGGCAAATGAGTCTTGCCCACCAAAAGACCAAAATCACTCTCTAAAAGTAGTTTCTTTTGTCAAAAGGAGGGGCAAATGGGTCTTGCCCACCAAAATACCAAAATAACCCTCTAAAAGTAGTTTCTTTTGTCAAAATGAGGGGCAAATGGGTCTTGCCCACCAAAATACCAAAATCACCCTCTAAAGAAGTTTCTTTTGTGAAAAGGAGGGGCAAATAGGTCTTACCTACCAAAAAGACCAAAATTGCCCTCTAAAAGGAGTTTTTTTTTTTTTTAAAGATGGGCAAATGGGTTTGAAATACTCAGTTTGGATCTGAACTTGGGTTTTGGATCTAAAAGTTGTATTTTGGATTTGAATCTTGCGCCTAAATTTGAGTTTCACGCTTTGATAAAATAACATAATCTTTTTAGAAAAATTTGAGGTGATTACAGATGCCCCTCTTTGTTAATAAGCTGGTGTTAACCGTGCTTAGTGACATAGATAAGCGCCACAAATTTTTCAAACAAAACGTGTTGGGAGAGATGTTCTAGGCTTTACCCCTTACCTGAATGGGTTTTTTGAGCTTAAATTACAGGTTTAACCCCTTACCTGCACGGGTTTGCCGATTTCAAATTCAGGTTTAACCACCCTGAATGGGTTGCCTTGACTTGCATCACAAGTTGAACCCTTTAACTGTGTGGGTTGCTTTGGCTTATAACACAGGTTTAACCCCTTTGCCTGTATGGGTTGCTTTGGCTTGCATTGCAGGTTTAACCCCTTAACCTGCGTGGGTTGCCCTCATATTGCAGATTTAACCCTTTACCTGCACGGGTTGCTCTCAAGCCCTGAGCGATAATAATAAAAAAAATGTCTCAGTGTAATTGTCATGTTTTACGACTGAGAAGAATCTAGATTGAATAGTCGATGTCGAAACACAAATGTTTGACATTGATTGGAAAATGAATACAAGAGAACTAGGCATAAAATTTCTTGAGGTGAAGGGCATTAACAGGATCGGCAAGTTCCACCCCATCAGCATCAATTAGTCGGTATGAATTGTGGGGCAAAGCTTCCTTAATGAATATGGGTCTTCCCAATTTGGTGCCCACTTGCCTCGTGGTCGTCCTTTGAGGTACACTGCATATCGTAGGACCGAATCATTCACTTTGAACTGTCTCTCGATAACTGACTTGGCAAATTGTCTGACTACCCTTTGGTGATAAGCTTCAGCATGTTCAGCTGCTTTTAGCCTCTTTTCATCTAGCAAATCGAGCTGCATTAGCCTTTTCTGTTGATACTGAGTAAGAGGGAGCTCTATGAGAGAAGCAAACTTCAAAGCAGGTTTCAACACATGTAATGGTAGAACAACTTTTGTTCCATAGACTAGCCCTGCTGGAGTGGCATTTGTTGGAGTTCTCATAGTGGTGCGATATGCCCATAGAGCGTTATGCATCTTTTCATGCCAATCTCTTCCAGTTTCTACTGTCCGTTCCAAGATGCGGATCAGGATCTTGTTGGTAGCCTCTGCTTGTCCATTGCCTTGGGGGTAATAAGGAGCTGAAAAATGGTGCGTGATGTGGTACTTGCTGCACAATTGCCTCATCTTTCCATTCTTGAAATGAGTTATGTTGTCAGATACTATATCATGAGGGACTCCAAATCTGTAAAGAAGATTTTTGTGAATGAAGGACACTACATGACGTCCTTCCACTGTTCTGAGTGTGACAACTTCTACCGACTTGGTAAAATAGTCTGTTGCAGCAAGAAAATACTTATGACCATTGGAAGCTGCAGGGGATATCGGTCCGACTACGTCAAAGGCCCACATTGAAAATGGCTAAGAAGATGTCACAGAATGCAAGTGAGAGGCTGGGGCATGGATCACTGGAACATGCAGTTGGCATTCTTTGCATCTTTTGACGTATTGGTGACAATCTTTTTGCATGGTAGGCCAATAATACTCTGCTCGAATTGTTTGTTTGGTGAGGGTTTGGTAACCAACATGGCCCCCACAATCTCCTTGATGTGATTCTTCGATGACTTTCTTCGCCTCATCTTCATCAAGGCACCGAGAGTATTCAGTGCTAAATCCACATCTGCATAATACCCCTGCAAGAATAAAGTACCTCGCTGACATACGTTGTATTGCTTTTTGTTCATTTTTGGGCATTTCAACCGAGAATTCTTCGCTTGCGATGTACTTTTTGATGACATGGTACCAAGGCATATTCTCTCCTTGGATATGATGAACATGCGCCATCGTTTCAAACACAGGGTGTTCTAATCTTCCAATCTCAAAAGAACGGATTGCTTCATTGGTTTGAAAAGTGATGGTGGATCCTAAGCTTGCGAGGCCATCCGCAATAGGGTTACCTTCTCTCTTTATGTGAGCCAGTTGTACTTCTTCAAATTGACGGATGAAGGAGGTAGCGATTTCTTGATATGGCACCAACTTTTCGTCTTTGACTTGCCATTCTCCATTCACTTGGTTTATAATAAGCTGAGAGTCGTCGAAAGCATGCACTCTTTTCACTTGAAAACTCAATAAAGAACAAAGTCCTTGTATGAGGGCTTCATATTCAGCCATGTTATGGGTACATGGAAAATCAAGTTTCAAAGAATACGAGATCATTTTGTTTTCTGGAGTGATGAGTAAGATGTCTATGCCTGCTCCCATCACATTTTTGGACCCATCAAAGTACATCTTTCATATCGGAACCGTTTCCAATCTTAGTACGTATTCATCTAGAAACTCATCATTTGTTCTGATTTCTTCATACTGAGGGAAGTCTGCTAACTGATCCGCAATTGCTTATCCTTTGATTGACTTTTGAGACACATATTCAAGATCATATTGCATCAACAGAACTTGTCATTTGGTGATACGCCCAGTAAGGAATGGTTGTTCCAGGATGTACTTGAGAGGATTTAGCTTGGAGAGTATCTTGACCTCACAAGCTAATAAATAATGTCTTAACTTCTGACACATCCAAACCCATGCCAGACAAGTTTTCTCTATTGAAGAGTACTTCTTTTCGTACTGGACAAAAGTCTTGCTAATGTAATAGATTGCATGCTCGATGCGACTTCCTTCCTCATATTGTGCCAAAAAGCTGCCTCGTGCTGACTCATTCATTGTGATGTAAAGCAGCAATGGTCTACCCAACACTGGTGGTTTTAGAATTGGCGAATTTAGAAGGTATTTCTTGATCCTTTCGAATGACTGTTGGCATTCAAAACCCCATTCAAACTTGACGCTTTTCCTCATCAACTGGTTGAATGGTTCGCATCTCATGGCCAGATTAGAAATGAATCGTCTGATGGATTGGATTCGTCCTTGCAAGCTTCACAACTCCTTGATATTGGTGGGTGGTGGCATATCGATTATTGCCTTAGCTTTGGTAAGATCCATTTCAATCCCCTTTTTACTGACCATGAAACCCAAGAGCTTACCTGACTCAACCCCAAACACACATTTTTGAGGATTCAAGCGAAGCTTATACTGTAAAAGCCTCTCGAATACTTGGGCAAGAGTTTCAATATGATCTTCTCTCGTCTTAGATTTGATCAATATGTCATCGATATATGCATCCATGATTTTATGCATCTGATCATGGAAGATGGCAGCCATGGCTCTTTGATAGGTTGCTCCAGCATTCTTCAATCCAAATGGCATTACCATGTAACAAAAAGTGCCCCAGGGTGTAGTAAAAGCTACCTTAGGTTGATCTTTGACGGCTAATTTGATCTGATTATATCTCGAATATCCATCCATGAAAGAAAACATTGCATGGCCTGCAGTACTGTCTACCAACAGATCAATGTTTGGAAGAGGATAATCATCCTTTGGTGTGGCTTTGTTCAAGTCTCGAAAGTCGATGCACAACCTAACTTGCCATTTTTCTTGGGGACCACCACGATGTTCGCCAACCATTCGGGGTAATCAATGGCACGAATGAATTTTGCCTTTAGCAGGTCCTCTAATCCTTCTTTTACAGGACCTTCTAGTCGAGGGTCAAGCTTCCGCAATTTTTGCTTAATCGGCTTGCAATTAGGATTTAAGGGCAAACGATGTTCGACCAACTGGGGGTCTAAGCCTGGCATATCTTCATAAGTCCAAGCAAAAGCTTCTTGATTACTTATAAGAAAGTCTACCAATCTTTTCTTCTCATCTACTGATAAACAGGTGCCAATTTGAAGAATTTTAGGATCTTCACTGGTTCCAATATTAATCTCTTCAATTGGATCATTAACCAAAGATGAGGGATGTTCTTGTTTTTGAATCTGAGTGAATTCTGGTAATTCTAACTCGGGTATTGTCACAAAATTCCTTTCACCGACTACTTGTTCGATAAATGCTTTCTTGGGGGACTTCTACGGAAAAAAAATAAACGAAGACATATTGAGTTCTGACATCCTGTAAAGAGGATAAAGGAAAGAGTTGGACGAAATTAAAATTGACAACAAAAGATTACTTGCATTGCATATTAAAAAAAAAATCTTAGTTCATAGAATGGGTCCTCTCATGAGACCAGACAAAAAGTTGTTTAAAATTACAAAATTCATGGGAGGATTTGAAACAAAAGTGAATACTATTAGCCCCCAAGATCTTCTTCAAATTCCTTCATGATATCCCAGTCCTCTCGTGTTCATCTGAAAAGGGATGCTAATCGGCTGCAAGATGCCATCTTCATTTTTTCTGAGGCCAGTGAATGGACGGTAACCACCTTTCAAAAGCAACTGAAAACCTTTAGGATTTTTCATGGAATGAACATATAAAGGATGTTCTTGGTAACTTGCATGATTGCTCGAAACAATATGGGCACTTTCAGATAATTCGTCTATCGTCATGTTCTGCATCCATTCTTCCAAAGGTCTGTCCTTTGTTGTTCTTATGATGGGTACATCCACTGGATCAATTGGCCTAGGGATCATTGGTTGCACTAGCCTTTCGGTTGGATCCTCTACACGTATGGTGATGACTGATGTGCCAAAATTTCATTTGAGGCATTGATGAAGAGTGGATGGGATTCCTCGTACTTGGTGGACCCAGGGTCGCCCCAAAAGTAAGTTATATGATGGTGGCACATCTACCACATGGAACACAATGTGATGGCTAGTATTTTCAATGGTCACATTCATATCGAGAGTACCTTTGCTGTTCATGCCTGACCATCATATTTGTAGATCTTGATATCATTTGAGCGATATTTGTCTTCACAAAACCCCAATGTTTTAGCCGTGAGATCAAGACAAATATTCAGACCACTTCCTCTATCAATCAAAACATGTGGCACCGTCATCCCATTGACCTGAACAACGATGTAAAGAGCATCTTCATGAAAATATCTCCATTTTAGGAGGTCTTTTTCTGAGAATGTAATTGACTGATTTTTAGAAGCTTGAACTGAGTGTCCCTCAACCATACGCTCTTCCAAGGGGAGAATGTCCAAATAGCATGGATCTTCATCTGAGGAGACATCTGATGATTCGTCGCCTTGTAAGATAAAAGTCTTCGGAATCATGGGAAGTTTCTTGGGCAAACTTTCTGTCCTGCCATTCATCATAGCAATGAAATCCAGAGGTTCCTTACCTTGGTCTACCACCATGACTTTGTGTGAGATGCTCCCAATATAAGGTCGAATGTGGTCTTGTGGATGGTACGGAAGTGGAGTGCCTGTAGTGATCATGGCCACTGCCGCCTTTTCGTGGTCAGGGAATGAATTCCTTAGTATCTCAGGGGTGCTATCATCACAAATCTTGAGATCTTTGTTGATGAAGTCTTGAATAATATTTTTGAGGACAAAACAATCCTCAGTGTCATGACCAGGGGCACGATGAAACTTGCATAGTTTTTTTTATTTCCTCCCATCATTTTTGGAGGCTCTGATACTTTTGGCAAGACGATAGTTCCTTTGGCGAGAAGGTATTTTAGGATCTTCTCCCGAGACTGGCTGAGAGGAGTGAATTTTCGGTCGTAGCTCCAACCTGGGTGTTTGTTTTTCCTTTCATCATCGCCTTTGAGAAACTGCGCGTTCTTCTTGAAACTGACTTCCTTGTCATGCTTGTAGTTGTTGCCATGATCTTTTCTAATGCCAGCATTGGCTATGAAGTGTGCAGGCAACTGTGTCCTTCCTCCTTTCTTTCCATCTTCTTTGTATTTAAGCGCAATAATTCCATCAAAATCTCCTTCCTCAATTCCTTCTTCTATTGAGTTTGCTTGTTCAATCAACTCAGCAAAGGTTTTGATCGAGGCATTGCAGATGAGACATTTCAAGGGTTGGGCAAGATTTTTCCTAATGAGTGACAAGGCTTGTGTCTCAGAAATGAGCTCCTTCATCTTATTGCATTGAATTCTCCATTTTTAGATGAATTCTCAAGCCTTTTCTCTCTGTTTCTGACGAAGACTACAAATGGTACTGAGGGTTGGAGCCATGGGAGCATTTTGTTCAAATCTTTCAACAAACATGTTAATCAATTTTTCAAACTCCTTCAGCTCGATTGGATTGACATTTTCTTTGTACCATTGTGCGGCAATGCCTTCAAGAGTTCTTGGAAAATATCGAAACAAAGCTCTGTTATTTGTTCGAATTTTGTAGCAATCATTGAAAAAGGTTGAAAGATGAACGTGTGAGCAATTGGTTCCATCATATCTGATGAATTCTCTGGGTAGGCCTTTCACGTCTTCGTCCCCTTCAATGCCAAGGTAGTAGTCCTCACATGAATATGAACGTTTCCCCTTCCCCCTAAGCTCAAGATTGTTCATTCTTTTCTCCATTTCATAGAATCTGCGCTTAGTCGGACTTTCATCATCACTTGATTCGACCAATTCTGACGTGGTCTTTTTCTTCTTGCCCTTGATTTCCTTTACTTTTTCTTCAGAACTCTCACTGTCTGAGCTACTGCTAGGGATGTACTTCTTGGTGTTTTTGCCTTTCTTGGTAGACTTTCTCTTCCTTTTGGGCTTCTCTTCTGAACTTCCAGTGGTGAGAGGACTAGGCGTGCTGCTTTCTATCATAATTTCTTTTCCCTTTTTGCTTTTCTTTGTTGTCTTTTTCCTTTTGAGAGGAAGCGGTTCTGATTTTTCTTCCTTACTAATTGCCGAATCCGAACTCAAATAATCTTCATCCTGATCTGTAGGAGAGGACTTGTTCTTCTTCTTCTTCTTTCTTTTCTGCTTTGCAGCCTTTTCATTCTCTGACTCTGGAGTAACCATCAAGGCCTTTTGCTCTTCTTGCTCTTTCATGAATCGTTCCATGTACAAACGGAACATATGGTAAGCTTCTGGCTCGATTGCTGGGAGGCCAAGTGTTTCTGGCTGGAGTTCAAGTATTCACCTTATGAAACCTCTCGTTCTGAGGAGCCTGCTTAGCTTGTGATCTAGTTTCAACAATCTTGTTGGCTTTCAAATATTCACCTTATGACACAAGAAAATAGAGTTATTGGACAGAAATGATGACAAAATGAAGGTTCATATTGCATTACAAGTTTTAAAAGTTACATCCAGAGATACTAATAAAGATGACAATGACAGAAGGAACACAAAGTTGACAACATAAAACTTTTAGGGAAGGATGGATGGTGGTCGGTTGGCATCCCACCACTCAGCATATTCTTTCTTCACCACTGGGCCTGTAAACCAAGTGTATGATATTTGTGTCTTCCATTCTTGTCAAGCTACTGCAAACAATGCCGTCCATTGAGGAGAACTAAGGTCGAATTCGGGAATAGCTCCAATTGGTACATGCACAGAGACCATCTTCTGCCTTTGAGAGAATTGTCTCATACATCTATCAGCACAATAATTAACTATGAAGTAAGGGCCCAAGAGTGTGGTACGCCCATGATGATGGTGAGTGTATCGGGGTAGGCTCTGCCGACGATCACAATAATCCCAAATGATCTCTCCTTCATTCAATTGCTTGATCAAACGACGGTATTGCTCCAAGGTTGTCAATGATCCATCAGTGTTTCTGAATAGACTGGCTCGGGGTCCCACATGTTTGAGGAACCACAATTGTAAAGCATATGTGCATCCTTCTATGAAGTCAGTATCTCCAATGGTAAAGCGGGTGAGTCCTCGGTAAAGGAAGGCTAAGGCTGTCATTGCTACTGACAAGTGTCGGGTCCCTCTATGCACCATACCCGAAAAAGTTGGGCAATACAGACATCTAAAAGGTCACTTCCATCGGTAAAAAGGGTCACTCTTACTGTGCAGAGCATCATACAATGTCTAATTCTCCCTATGGCTTTTCGAGGTAGAGTAGAAAGTTCAACATAGGTTCTAAATTCTTCATACAAATTTTACATGTTGATGCTTTGATTTTCATGGTTTTCTACTAAAGGCCAAGTTTTTCATCCAATAAAGTGAGCAATGTGGTCATTTGCATTGACCTTGGTTGGGTTCATAAGGAATTGTTTTTCCAATAGATCATTTGGGTCACAAGTTGGGTTAGGGAGGTCTAGTATTTCAGCAAATTCATCTAGTAATATTATCATTTCTCCCCATGGAAACCAAAAAGAGAAGGTCCTTGGGTTCCAACGCTTGGCTCGACGATTGCATGTACCAAATTTTCATCAACTGACTGCATTCCTCCAGCTGCCACTGTCTCTAGCCCACATTCTTCAAAGTAATAAGGAAACATCCGAGAGAAGGTGAGATGCCAAGTCCGATACCATTCGGGAGCCAAAGGTTTAGACTCAAAAGAAATGTAGGTGGACCATTCAGGATCTTCCCCAAAGAGGATGTGATCATAAGGGAATGTGACACCACGTTGGAAAGAATACATCCTAAATGATGACTCTAAAAGTTAAAGATTGAATTAGTGGAAAACATTGACTATGTTGACAAAGACAATATGAAGTAGATGCATGGAATGGGGTTGTAAATCATCACATAAGGTTTCACGCACATCAACATCTATCATGAACTAATTTTTTTTTTTTAGAAAATTAGGTATAGGAACCTAATTGAGATAATTTTGTGTCACGATAATCTGATGTCAAGTTATGCTTATATACCTTAGCCAAATGGCTTAGTACGAGCATAGATTCTTCTTTAGGCAACTAAGGGTAGGGTTCATCAACTTCTTCTTGATCACTCGTCGATATACCATAAATTACCACTCATGGTACTAACGAGGGGGCTTTCCTGCCCAAGGTTGGTCTAGTTGTAAGGCTTAGTCTTGTGCTACCGCCAAAGACCAAGCCCGACAACATAATGACCGGGACAAATAAGTATGAGGAATTTTGAAATATGAGAAATCATATAAAATGAGTTGTCTCTAATGCAATGTTGCCTAAGTTTGATGATTAAAATAGAAGAGCAAACATGGTTTTCAAACAACTCCTAAATTGAGAAGGGTGGTATGTGATCATAGATATATGTGAACATGATTGATCCTCCTCAATTAGTCCTACGTGCAATAAAATAATCACAATCACCAAACAATGCAATGAAATGCCAATGGGGTCGAGGCCAAAATAGGGGACATGCTTTATCATTGGCAATATATGAGATATTCAAATTAGTGAAAATGCATCAATTATAATCATAGTCAAACGATGACGGGTCTCATCACGGTCGCCATCTGTTTGCATCCCAAAATTTTCATTGGTTTTGGAATGCTTCAAAAAAAGAGTGTTGTTTTGAAATAGAAAATAAAAGGGACTCGCCCGTCGGTACGAGGATTGACCATTCCCGGCACCTTTACCGGGGGTAATCAATCCAAGGGCTATGTTCATCATTGATGCATTTCATTTTAACTTAAACATCCTTTTGATTCTATATGCGGTGTAAAAAAATAATGAAAATTTGATGTTTCAAACTTTTGAAAAGACTCTTGAAGAGCTGCTTGAGAATGTGAAAGATTTTGAGGAAAAAGTGGAATTAGTAAATATCATTTGAAAAGCTTGTGAAATCATTTTGAAATCACTTTAGTGTTCTCTTAAGACTTTAAGTAGGTTTGAGATTTTGCTCTAATTCGGTTACCACCTAGTTAGAGCTTCATCCCCTCTTGCTTAAGTTCTTTTGGAGATGTGCTTGTGATCATAAGTGAAATAAAGTGAGTGAGAATGCATGGATGCATTTATACTATATGATTGGAAGAATGTAAAACATTTCTACCACAACATTTATCTACAGTCATTCCTACCACAACATACATCTAAGATTTTTGTTGTTATAATTATTGTATATAAGAAAGAAAAGTTTTTGAAAAAGAGATTGAGATTATAGACCATCAAGCATGATTCCAATATTGGGTCATTACTTGGTTTGTGGTCTTAATGAAGTTGGTAAATAGAAAGATCGTGAGAGGATAATGTTAAAAGAATACAAAAGATAAAACACTCTTATGAAAAGAAAGAGAGATAGATAGAGAGAGACATGCATATATGTATACATACCATCACATATACACATATATGAAAGCTTGAGAGAAAAAGATGTATTAATTTGAAGAGAAAGAAAGGTTTTAGAGAAATATATATATATATATATATATATATATATATATATATATATATATATATATAAGTATATATACATATGTATATATAAGTATGTATAATAAATTTTGCAAGAAAAGATATTTGTCTTGAAAAGAAGGAGAATAAATGTTTGAAAGAGATGAAATGGAGCACATGTACATACGTATTCATGCACATATGAGAATTTATAAAATGGAAAGTGAAAGCATAGAGAGAGAAAGATAGGGGGGTCATCATGTTGGCATAGATGTATATAACATATGCATACATCCATACATTCACAATATTAAAAATCAAGGAATAACTTAAAATTACAAACTTCAAGTTTAATGTGGGCTGGAAGGGAGCTTGGACTCATGCAAGAGTCTAGGCTAAGTCCCTAAGGCCATGTTAGAAGGTTCCTTTTAAAAATATTTTGAAAAATATGATTTATATAAGCATAGAATGTTATTATTCAGTTTGTTGTAAGGGATATATTTCTTCCACCATTGGGTATGGAAGAAAACAAGCAACATAACGAGACACTCATTAGGGTTCCTAATGGGGTGATTGCTATGTCACACGGATGCGGATGCGATACGGGTGCGGATACGGGGATGCGGGTGCAGATACGGCAATTTTGAAAATTGTAGGATACGCGGACACGGCTAAATTAAATATTCAAAAAAATCATAAAATTAAAAAAAAATTAAAAATAGTCACTAATACATCTCAAACAAAACATTGTCCTTGTCCATCACAAAACATTGTTCTTGACACCTTATCCATCACAAAAAAAAAAAGATTCTGAATCACAAAACATTGTTTATCATCATTCTACACATTATGAATGCTCGAATGACAAATCGTTCTCTTCTTCTTGTTCTTCTTGCACAGTAGAGGATGCTGGAATAGAAGGTTCTTCAAAACTTGAATTAACACCTTCAAGTTCATTGTCATCTTCTAAGTTGAAGTCCTCAACATTCACATCCCAATTTTTGGTTTCTCCTTCCCTACAAGATAAAACAAATTGTAATTATTATGATATTAGCCTATTAGGTAATAAGAGGAGAAACATCTAAATGAATAAATAATATACTTATTTACCTATATTCTTTTTTCATCCTTGATAGAAGTCGAAGGTTAGAATGCACATAAACCAGATCTTCTGCACGTTTGCTTGTGAGATTATTTCGTTTTATGGTGTGGATTTGTGAATATGTACTCCAATTTCTCTCACAGCTAGAAGATGTAGCAGGTTGAACTAGCAATCTCAAAGCAAGGTATTGAAGAGTAGGATAAAAATGTCCATGTTTAATCCACCAAGCTAGAGGTGGATATTCACTTTTATCTACAGTTGCACTTGCATCTTCTCCAATCCCAGTAGAAAAGCTTGCAAACTCTTCATTTCCTCTTTGATTTTGATGTTCATCAATAAAGATCTTATTAACACATGCCACCCTGTTTTTTGATAATTCTGAATCCTTATGTGGTGGGGTTCTTCCAATACCTGCTGCAAGCCACTTCTTTCCATAATATTTAGGATTCAATGAATGTGCCATGCATTGAAGAGGATTGCTACTTTTATCCCATCTTGCAATCAAAATTTTNATACATGTAACTAAATCTCTCCAATATGGACTTCTAGCTACATTAAATGGTATGCAGTTAGCATAAAAAAATTGTGCCACTTTTAGATCTAATTCTCGCCGTCCTTGTAAACTGAATGACTGCTCAATTGATTTTTGATTCACTTCAACTTTTCTTTTCTTCGTACTATCCTTAACATCATCATTTATAATTGAAGCAATGTCAATATAACCGGATGATGTCTTGTTGTTGTTCTTTTTTTCAAAGTCTTCTTGTTCTTTCTTCAACAGATACAAACTCTCCTTAGTGATTTTCTTACATCCTTGAATTCCTTGTCTACTGATTTTTAACAGATGCGCTTTCACTCTTGTATATGATCCAATGAACTCTTGCCGACATAAAGAACAAATGAAATTAACATTTCCACCACCGCCAGGAAGTTTCCTTTTTATTATCACGTATGACCACAATGGTGGTTTTTCTTCTTCTTCTTGTGAACCAGATGCAACGGATGCATGACTTGAACTTGCAGGAGTAAATATAGAGACTTCTTTCCCTTTCTTCCCTCTGCTACATTAAAAATAAAAAAAACAGATGCAAAAAACGTATAATGAACCAACGTAAATGTAAAGGAATAAAAGTATAAAACAATACACTTATACAAGTATGCATTACAACAAGAAACCCCAAATCAGAAACCCCCAAATCAAAAACCCCCAAATCGGCAAAAACCCCCAAATCGGCAAAAACCCCCAAATCGGCAGAAACCCCAAATCATAAAATGAAAATAGAGCATAGAAGAAGAGATTACGATGAAGAACAACGAAAAAAACCCCCAAATCGACAAATACAAAGCCAAAATATACTCCAAATCGACAAAGCTAAGTTCTACTATCGGAAAAAATCAAAATAAAAACCACTTACCTCTCTGTCGCCGCCGACCGCCGGACACCGCAGGACATCGCCGTGGATCGCCGGATGCCGTCGCCGTCGCCTGCCATCGTCACCCAAGTCCTCTGCTGCAGCACGCTCTTGAAGCAAAGCGTAGAGAAGTCGAGGGCGATGGACGAGGCAAGGGTTTTCGGCATCAACTTAAGACGTCGGGTCGGAAATGGGATTTCGGATCGGATATTACCCAAAACAGATCCAAGAAGTGTCGAGCCGAGTCGTCGTGTCGGAATCGCCGCATCGGTGAGTCGACGCGGGTGCTCGGCCTATTTAGGCGAGTCTGTGTGACATAGGGTGATTGAGAATGAAACTAGCGCAAAATGACATGCAAATGCATATTAACATGTACATTTTCGTAATTGTTTATCCCGGGTTGGACAAGTCCCAACCTCAAAAATTAATATGAAAATAAAGAACCCCCAAACCATACTCTCATTTCCACCATACATTCACATATAAGTAGAAAACCAAGCAACTATGCATGTTTAATATATAGACAACATTCAAGGAAGGAAATAGAAAAAGAGGATGATGGAAAGAGCAAGGCTTAATTAGGAGGGAGGACATGATGTAACTATGAAATGATATGCCACATCATCTTCTCATGTTCCTGGTGCACTTGAGTATAGCCTCCTGACTCTAAAATAGAGATTGAGAGTTATCTCCTTTGGCCATGGGGAAATAAGGATGAGAGGAAAATAAGAGGAAGCAAAAGAACAACAAGAATATATTCATGAAAAGAAAGAATATGATTAAAATGAAAGATCATCTCATCTTTCCATGCTCCCGATGCGCTTTAGCATAGCCTTTTGTCTCTAAAAAGTGATTGACTGCTACCTCATTTGGCCAGCGGGAGATGAAGATGAGGAGAAAATGTAGAAAGAAAAACAATGCTATATTTAATAAAAGAGAAAGCATGATTCAATCACGAAATGAAAGATTCTCTCATCTTTTCATGCTCCCAATGCACTTGAGCATAACCTCTTGTCTTTAAAAAGAGATTGGGTGCTATCTCCTTTGGCCATGGAAAAATGAAGATGAGAAAATGAAGATGAGAAAATGAAGAAAGAAAGACAATGCTATATTCAATAAAAGAGGAAACATGATTCGATCATGAAATGAAAGATTCTCTCATCTTTTCATGCTCTCAATGCACTTGAGCATAGCCTCTTGTCTCTAAAAAGAGATTTGAGTGCTATCTCCTTTTGCCATGGGGAGAGGAGGAAGAGAGAAAAGAAAATAACAAGAACAAGGCTATATTGAAGAAAACAAATAACAATAACAACAAGAATATATTCATTAAGGGAAAGAACAACAACAACAAAAATATATTGAAGAGAAGAAAGAGCAAGAAGATATTAATGAAGAGAAAGAACTACAACAACAAGAATACTTGAAAGAGCATGATTTAATCATAAAATAAAATATTATCTCATCTTCTCATACTCCCGGTGCACTTGAGCATAGCCTCTTGTCTCTAAAAAGAGTTTGAGTGCTATCTCCTTTGGCCATGGGGAGATGGAGATGAAAAGAGAAAAAGAAAACAACAACAAGACTATGTTCAAGAAAAAGGAATAACATAATAATAAGAACATATTAATGAAAAATAACAACAACAATAATACTTGAAAGAACATGATTTAATCATAAAACAAAATATCATCTCTTCTTCTCATGCTCTCGGTGCACTTGAGCATAGCCTCTTGTTTCTAAAAAGAGGTTGAGTGCTATCTCTTTTGGCCATGGGGAGATGGAGATGAGAAGGAAAAAAAAAAGAGAGGGATTATGATTACATACCTCTAATGAGAAATGACCTAAGGAAAATGAACACCTTCACTTTAAGATCCCCTTTGAGTAAAGCTTCAAGATGATGCCTCCAAGAGGGTTGTAGCTTGCTCCAAGCTGGAGAGGAAAATAGAGAGAGGAAGAGGGAGAGAGAGAGAGAGCTCAAGAGAAACTCTAAGTCTTCAAGTGAGAATACACTAGAGTTTCTCCCAAGGGCCAATCTTACCCAAGAGGGAGGAAATGGGGGGTATTTATAGAAGATTTTAGAGCCAAAACCCTAAATTTGAATTTTTTTGAATTTCCCCCCTTTTCCAACCGAATTTCACATAATTTCAAAGTATTTTAAAAAAGAAATGGCTTGAAAATGGGCATGATTGGCTATTAAACTTATAAAAATATATATTTATTATTATTATTTTAAATGATATGGGCCTTTGCCCACCCAAAAAGACTAAAATCACCCTCTAAAATGAGTTTCTTTTGTCAAAAGGAGGAGCAAATGAGTCTTGCCCACCAAAAGACCAAAATCACTCTCTAAAAGTAGTTTCTTTTGTCAAAAGGAGGGGCAAATGGGTCTTGCCCACCAAAATACCAAAATCACCCTTTAAAAGTAGTTTCTTTTGTCAAAAGGAGGGGCAAATGGGTTTTGCCCACCAAAAGATCAAAATCACCCTCTAAAAGGAGTTTCTTTTGTGAAAAGGAGGGGCAAATAGGTCTTACCTACCAAAAAGACCAAAATTGCCCTCTAAAAAGAGTTTTTTTATTTTTTTTAAAGATGGGCAAATGGGTTTGAAATACTCGGTTTGGATCTAAACTTGGGTTTTGGATCTAAAAGTTGTATTTTGGATTTGAATCTTGCGCCTAAATTTGAGTTTCACGCTTTGATAAAATAACATAATCTTTTAAGAAAAATTTGAGGTGATTACAGGGACCCCACAGGTACTCATATTTATACAAGACCCGCAAGCACCCATACTCACACAAAACTCACAAGCACTTGTATTCATACGAGACCCACTTGCACCCATATCCGTACGGGACCCACAAGCATATGTATTCATATGGGACCAATAAGCACTTGTATTCATATGAGGCCTACAAGCTCCCATATTCGTATGGGACCACAAGCACTCGTATTTGTACGAGACCCACAAACATATAGGCACTTCATTTTAATGTGAAATTTCGCACTTTGGTGCATATTTTCACACTTCAGTGCACATTCTCATGCCTTGGTGCATACAAACATCACAAACATTTCAAGTTTGATAAAACATTCCTTACAATTTATCATATTGTATCTTGTAAACAAGTTTCTCTACAAGGACAAGCAAATTTCAATTAATAGTTTGATGATCATCAAAAGATGAAAATTTTAATAGGACCACATCATAAGCCACGAAAAAAGCTCAAAAAAATAAAGGAAAACAAAGTCTAGGAAATGTCATTGGCTTTGACTCCTTTAGTTAAAACAAGTGCTTACCAAAAATCAATCAGAAAACAAAAAGATCAAGTTAACCGAGCAAAATAAGTATAAAAAATGTTGAAAATGAGTGTTGAGAGACGGACTTGAGGTAAATGTAGTCATTCTACTAGATTTGTACTCAAGAGTACCAGGTATGCGTAAAGATGATTTGCATATATCCTGCAATGTTATGTGATCTATGAACCCTTATTTGGCCATGCCTTAAAGATTTCTGAGCGTGAGCAAATAAGTCTGAGGGGCATCCTACAACTAGTACCCTAGAGTCAACTGGTCTGAGAGCTACCGACCCAAAATTCATTACAAAGTAGTAGAAAGCCCGATAGACGTGACATTGAACATGACAAAGTGACATGGCCATCAAAGCAATGGAGCCTCATAGTAACCTATGGGGTGGTAAGGTATTTCCTATGTAGATAAAGGTCGACCTAAAAAAATAATAATAAAATCAGGAAAAAAAACAAGAATGGAAAGAGCAAAAAAAGACCAAATTCAAGAAAAATTTCAAAACAAACAAAATTGCCTACCCAAAAAGCAAAGGTCACTTGAATCAAGAATTCCTAATGAATAAAAACATAAGCTTCTTGTCATTACAAAGGGAATAGAGATAGTGACAAATTATGTACTAAGAAACCTATCACATGGAGAGTATTTTTTCTTGGCTTATCATTTGGAAATGAAAGAACAATTGTTTTAGATGAGTTTTATAACATTGGCTGAAAAGTTTTATCCTTACAAGAATGAAATCATGCAAGACCTTGCAGGAAACAAGAGATACAGGCAAAAGGGTTTTCATCAAATTTTATAAACAATTCATAAGCACTCAAAATTTGATGAATTTCTATGCTTTGGCACACACAAGCATTTTCAAGCAATCCATGAGCCCTCACACTTTTTTTTGTGCTTTGGCAAACACATGCATTCCATTACATGAATTTCACATGCAAGCATACAAGTACTCATACTACGATCTATGATCCACAAATACTTTCACAAACACTCACAATTTTATGGGAGATCTTCATGCTTCGACATACAAAAGCATACAAACATATGTATTTTATTGCATGAATGTCACAAGCATCTCACAAACATTTTACAAGTCCACAAATGTTTTCATAAGCACTCACAATTATGTGAGATTTTTCCATGCTTCAGTGCACACCAGCATGCAAGTACAACACATAGATTTCACAAACATTTTCAAGCATTTTCACAAGCGCTGCACTAGATGTTCACATTAGGCATCTTTTATTTTCTAAGCACTATAAGCTCTGACCATGTAGTTCATTGTTTGAACATCTTGAAAATACTTATCAAAGTTGTATGCTTTTTCCTCAAAACTGAGGCATCTCCATTTTTGAACCATGTTTTGGTTAATATTTTGAAACAAGGATCTTTCACAATATCAAATTCATCCATGGACTGAGACATCTTTGATGTCAAAGCAAGCTTTTGAACATGAAAATTCCACAAGCATTGTTTCGGTCGATAGCATTCACAAGAATTTAAAAACAAGCATATTTCAAATCATGTTTTGATCCAAACATCTCCACAATGTCGCACTAGTGTTCACAATAGGGTATCTTTTATTGTGAACAAGGTTTTGAACAAGTATTTTTAGAACAAACACTTCCCACAATGTTGCCCTAGCATTCAAGATGGAGCATTTTTTATATCAATGTTTCAAACAAACACCAAGAACTTCCATGATCATACTAGTTTCTCAAGCTAACGTATTTGCTACATAGATTTCAAATTATATTTTTCTTGTCAAAAGTCCAAATGTCAAGAACTCATCATTTTCAAGATTGGTATTATGTGTTTATCACTAAGCATGGGTTCCTTTGCTCAGTAGCAAAGAGGGGCATATATGAACACCCAAAATTTTCATATTAGCTAAATAACCATTTTACTCCTCATCTATGATAATTGTATGGAATTTGAAGGAAATTTGGAGATTAATTGTAAATATTTCAAAATTCTAAAAATTTTTAAAAGAGCCATAGTGAATTCCATTCAATGCATTTTGAATCAATTTCTGAGGATTTTGAATAAATTCAGTCTATTTTTGAATAATTTGAAGTCAAATTTCATGGTGTTCCTAAAAGTTTTCAAGTTATTCTCAAACCAAATTCAAGAGATTCTTCAATCAATTTCAAGGTTTTAAAAGAGAAAATCAATGAACTTTCGAGCCAAAATTGGAAGTTTTTTTTTGAATCAATTTACATCCAAGGATTTTTAAAACTTTATTAAATTACCATTTTATCCCTTATGTTACTCCATTTTAATCATCTTTCTTCTCTCTCTCCAGGCCCGAGTTGTTGCCCTCCATTCACTTGAGGGTATCTTGCCACTTCTGCTCTTCCCCCCTTTTAGGGGTGGGTGGTCGGCTTCATTTTCTCTGCTTGAAGGCGGAACTCTATCCAAAAGAAAAAAATCCACACTTGAGAAATCCGACGATGGGTTTTTTTTTTTTCATCCTCCTCCACCTGGTTGGTCTTCCCGCTTACTGTTAGCTTCGCCCACTCCCCTTCGATGACACCCCCATCTTCATCCCTTTGTTGAGCTGACCTCTACTGTAACCATGCAACCACCTACCACACTGACCTCCAATCCTCATCCAGCTGGCCCCTGATCCCCCGTCCACATCCTCTGCACCTTGGAAACTTGGCATTCCCTAGCTCTTCGTACCCGCCCCTACCTCTTTTGTCATTGGAGCCTTCTGGGAAGTTGTCCACCTCTTCCTCTCCATCACACTCTTCTTCTAGAGAATATCATCACCATTGACTTAATCACCTATGGTCTATCCCTTCTTCTCTCTCCAATGCATTCTGGCCTCTTGTTGTCAGTGAACTCATTCTTGGGGACAAGGAGCGAGGAGGATAATCTTGTCTATCTCTGAATTTCTGTTTTAGTCTCTTCCACGATGGATTCAACTTTGGCATCTCAATCTCCTGATACTTTGGATGCTAAACCATCATTTTGTAAGCCAGCTAGTGATGCGGCGAATTGGAGATACAGGCGGTGTGAAAGATTCTCTATCTATCAAGGAGAGATCTCCAAGTGGTTGAATCAACTTAACATGTCAGGGAGAGATCACTGGGTGGAGGATCAACAAAACTAAGGAAAGGAATTTTAAAATTTAAAATTCTATCATAATCCCTTGAATATTGCCTTCATTATGTTGTTACCATATTATGTTGTTACCACATGTTGTAATTGTCTCCAGCCATTGTAACGTCTTCTAAACCATATTATATAAGTTAGGATTACTCTTGTTGATCATCATCCAAGAGGTTCTCTCATTTTTTTGATTTATTATTTTCTTTCTCAATCTTCATTGTTTCATGGTATCAGAGCATTTGGCTATTAAGCATATGGCATCGTCATCATCAACGTAGTGGAACGCAATTGTGGTTCTCATCTCTGTGAAGTTAAACAAAGAAAATTATTTGTTGTGGAGGAGTCAACTTGAATCCGTTATGATATCGTAGGACCTGCTAAAGTTTGTCGATGGATTAGCTGAAGCTCCGACAGAAACCATTCTAAGAGATGGCAAAGATGAACCCAATCCTAAGTTCGCTATATGGTGAAAATCATATCAATTGGTTTTAATCTGGATTAAAGCCACCATTTCTGAAGTTGTTCTCGGTCAAATAATATGGACTCACGCGAGAAGCTTGGTCTGTGTTGGAAAAAACCCATGGGTCTCAATCTCTAGTGTGAGTCATGTTATTAAAAAAGGATTTGATGTTTATTAGGAAAGGTAAATCATATATGGTTAACTTTTAGTTGATTCTCTTGATGTTGTTGGCTATCATACGCCAAATAAAGATTTAGTTCAAATTGTGCTCAATGGACTTCCATCGAATTATGAGAGTCTGGTCACCTCTCTAGTCACATCTACAGCAAAGATGCCCAGTTTTTCTAAGCTCTACAATCTTCTATTAAACCAAGAAACGTGTTTTCAACTTATGAAACATGATGTTACTGAATCGCCTATGGCGAAACAAGTCACTATAACAACCTTCAATACCATCCGAGGTCACGGACGTGGACGTGGACGTGGTCGAGAATTTTATCTAGGAAAAGGTGGTCGTGGTAGAAATCAGCATCAATCCAATAACTGTCAACAAACATATGGAAATCAGCCATCTAAGAAATCCATTAAGTGTCAATATTGTGGCTGTAAGGGCCACACAACCAAGACATTCTAGGATATTAATCCCTGTGATTTTTTCAGCCATGACATTGCAGGAATCTGGTGATGAATATTGGTATCTAGATACAAGGAAAACCAATAATATTGTCGCTAGTGACAAACATTTGGAAAACAAGCAAACTTAATTGGGTTCGGAATCCGTAGTGGTTGGAAATGGTACGTTCCTACCTATTTGTCACATAGGGGACTCATCGGTTAATATTCAAGGGACTTCTTTTATTTTGAAAAATAGTTTACATGTCCCTAAGATTGCACATAATTTGATTTCTGTGGGTTGGTTTACATCTGACAATAATTGCATTTTTGAATTTACTCCATGTGAATTTGTGATCAATGACCACAATGACCACAAGGCATGCTGAGTGCTTCTTCAAGGACCGAAAACTAGTGATGGCCTTTACCCAGTTCAAGTAAGGACTAGAACTGATGGTAACATCAAGAAGGTGTGTATGGCTTGACAAATAAAGAAAGTTCAAGGGTCGTATGAGGAATGGCATCATTGAATCGGGCATGCTAATAGGAACATAGTACTTTAATTAATTCTCTTAATCATATTTCAATAAATAGCCCTATTCCGAAAAAGGTGTGTGAACACCGTTTAATCGGAAAGACACATAAATTGCCTTTTCCCTTGTCTTCTTTTCACGCTGCTAGAAATCTAGATCTCCTTCACATGGATGTTTGGGGACCAGCCCCTATGGAGTCTAAATATGGTTTTAAGTATTTTTTATTGATTATTGATCATTGTTCCCGCTTTACTTAGTGATTTCCATTGAAAAGTAAAGGAAAAGTATATTAGTGTTTTGTCAATTTCAAACTTATTGTGGAAAAACAGTTGGAAATCACCATCAAATCTGTTCAATCAAACAATAGAGTGAAATTTTGCAATAAAAAGTTTGAGAATGAATTGGAAAGTTCAAGGAATTATGCAACAAAACAGGATTGTAGAAGAAACAGTCAGCATGTCATCGGGACCCGTTAAGTAATGCTTCATGATGCTCAACTTCACCATCGATATTGGGTTGAGGTTTTTCAAACGGATGTCTATATAATTAATCAGCTGCCCACTCTCAAACGAGATCAGAAATCACATTTTCAAATTATGTTCAATCAAGTTCCTGACTATGGATTTGGATCCAAATGCTATCCATTACTGACGTTGGGCAATGATACCAAGTTTCAACCAAAGACTACTCCTTGTATTTTTATTGGATATGGGAGTCGACACAAGGGATATATGTGTCTAGATCTCAAATCAAGGCAAGTGTTAATTTCTCATCACATCATTTTTTATGTGCATTCTAGAGGCTCCAACAACTCTCATGACGTCTCCTTCCGAGAGGCTGACTTACAACAATGGGTACATCAATTTAATTTGCCTACTATTAATGCATGTAATACATGTAGATCCAACTCTTGCAGGACCAGATGCAATAAAAGACTAAAATCTATGGACCATCATTATTCCACCATTCAATTATATAGAGCGGCAAACTTCATCGACTGTTGTTCAGCTTGAGGCCATCTAGGCTCAGTTAGAAAATGATCCAGCATCACAACTTCCTCCATTCAAGCCTCATAATACTGTTGATCCAGATCTTCAAATGACAACCACAAGTGAACTACAAAGTCAAGACACCACCACAGCTACTAGTCGGCCATCAACTCACTCGCATCAAATGATCACCCGCTCTATGACAGTCTCCCAAACCCAAGACATTTTCTGTTCAAATAAAGATGGATTCAAAACATGAACCAGTCACATTTGAGGAGACCAGCACTGCCACTCACTAGATTAAAGCTATGCAACAAGAAATACACATGCTGCATAAGAATCAAAGTTGGATTCTAGTGCCATGATGGCCAGAGAATAATGTCATTGATACTAAATAGATATACAAAATTAAACGAAATGCTAACGGTTCCATTTCTATGCACAAGGCTTGCCTGGTTGCTAGAGGATTTTTTCAAGAAACCGGGGTGGATTAATTGGAGGATTTCAGTCCCACTATTAAGCCCACTACCATTCGAGTCATTCTTACCATTGTTGTGCAACACGCATGGCCTCTTCGCCAGCTCAATTTTGATAATGCATTTTTAAACGGCTTTCTCAATGAAGATGTTATATCACTCAACCAGAAGGGTTTGAGGATCTAAAGTTTCCATCTCATGTATGCAAACTAAATAAGGCACTTTGTGGGCTAAAGCAGGCCCCTCGCACATGGTATCATTGTCTTAGCACCTTCCTCAGCACCAATGGATTTCAGGTATCTCAATCAGATGCATCTCCTTTTATTTTCAGCAAAGGATGTGAAAAGATATACATCTAATTTATATTGATTATGTTTTCACCGGATCATCCATTGAGTTCATAAATCAAACTCTCACCAAACTTCGAGCATCCTTTTTAGTCAAAGATTGGGATATTTATCGTCCTTTCTTGGCATAGAGGTGACTCGGCAAACTAACTATTGGTCCTTCGGCAACAAGCATATCTCCAAAATGTTTTACAAAGAGCTAAAATGACCAATGCCAAGCCCCCTCCAAACTCCTATGCCTGTTGCGATGTTTTAGGATCTACTGCTCCGTTCTCAGATCCTCTATGACAGTGCGGTGGGAGCATTATAATATATCACTCTCACGCATCTAGATGTAGCGTTTGCAGTAAATCAAGCGTGTCAATACATGCATCAACCGTTGGACTGCCATTGGAGCTTTATAAAACAAAGTCTCATATATTTAAAGGGCATGAGTCAGTTTGGCTTGTATATTTGAAGATCAGATCAACTTCATTTGAGCATGTTTACCGACACAGATTGGGCTGGAAGTATTGAAGACAGAAAATCAACATGTGGATGTGTGATGTTCTTGGGTGATAATATTATATCTTGGGCATCTAAAAAGCAATGAACTGCGGTCCGGTCGAGTACAGAAGCTGAATATAATTTTCTTGCATGTGCCGCTGCTGAACTTTTATGGCTAAAATCTCTATTGATAGAATTGGAAATCTCATGCGCTGGAACCCCAACCTTGTGGTGCGACAATATAGGGGCATTATACTTAGCAGCAAACCCTGTCTTTCATGCTCACACAAAGCACATCGAAGTTGATTTTCACTTTGTAAGAGACCATGTGTCAAAAGGAAATATTTCAATTAAATTTAATAGATCATCCAAGGAAATAGCAGATGGATTGACAAAACCTCTTGGATTTGTTAAGTTAAAAAAATTCAGAGACCTGAGCATTGTTCCTACCATGCTTAGCATGAGGAAGCATGTGAAAGATTCTCCAAATGTCAAGGAAAGATCTCTAGGTGGTTGAATCTACTTAACATGTCAAGGTAAGATCGTTGGGTGGAGGATCAGCAAAACTAAGGAAATGAATTTTAAAATTTAAAATTCTATCATAATCCCTTGAATATTGCCTTCATTATGTTGTTACCATATTATGTTGTTAACATATTTTGTATTTGTCTCCAGCCATTGTAACGTCATCTAAACTATATTATATAAGTTAAGGATTACTCTTGCTGATCATCACGCAAGAGGTTCTCTCATTTTCTTGAGTTATTATTATTTTTCTCAATCTTCATTGTTTCAGGTGGCACTCAGCTGCCTCTAGATTTGCATCACCTTCCTCAAGTGGAAGTTCAACTCGAGGGCATGGTCAGAGAACAATTTGACAAGGACTATGGTCGTAATCACTGAAGCAAACTGAGCAGTTCTTATAGGTCTTCGGGAAGAAATTCATATGAGAGTTCACATGTTGACCGCCTGCATGATGTATATGGAAGATCTCATAGGCAAACTAATGAAGATAGGCACTATGAGAGGTCATTTTCTCGCTATTCAAAAGGTATAGTCATGGTGATTATACAAGATATGACGGTGATCGTGATCGGTCTTAGGCTGACAGACATTGGGCAGACAGACTCTCTCGAGATAAAAATGTTGATAGTGGAGGGCTAACAAGTATAAATAGTGACCAAGAGAACCGAAAGGGTGTGGCTTACTCTAGTAGTAAGCAGAGAAGCATGATGAACAGGGACAGATCATGGTTTAGGGATAGACATAGAGATAGGAATGGAAGAGAGGATGATAGAACTAATAACAGAATTTTGTCAAGCGATAACAGGAATGACCATTCTTCAAGGGAGCCTAAAAGAATCTCAAATGCTCTTAGAAATGGCGATGAAGATCATTTAAAATAAGCTGGTCATGGAAGCAAGATGGATGGAATTGGATGGACAAAAGGAAGAAAGGGTGTCAAGGAGGAATATGGATGATGTCAAAGGTCGTTTTAGCAAAGAACTTGCAAGCTGCATCATAAACTTATAGGTATGTAGACCGTGAAGAGAAGATTGACAAAAGTCATGAGAAAGATGTTTATACGGATGAGCACAATTCATTTGAGAAGAAGGTTAAACTATCCTAATTAGGCTATTAGAGATATTGCAGATGATCTGGAACCCTCAAGATCATCGACATATAAAACCAAAGACAAGTCTTCACCTAGTTCAATGCAGCTGGAAACCCAGCTTCCCAGGAATTCTTGGGCCTTCCAGTTCTTCTGCAAGCATGGCTGAGGCTACAAACGATATAAATGCTGCAAAAGTTGCAGCAATGGAAACTGCTGAATTAGTGAACAAAAATCTTGTAGGCGGTGGTTACTTATCTACGGAACAGAAAAAAAATTTATTCTGGGGACATAAGAAGAATGTTGCGGTGGAAGAGTCTGGCAACCGCTGGGACATGGCTTTGTTTTCTGACAAGGAACACCAATAGAAATTCAACAAATTCATGTGAGTGAAGGAATCTAGAGAAGCAATACACTGCATGTCTGAGGTGGAGAGATGGCAGAACCGTAGGCCTCGGGCAATTCGAGCTGACGTCTTCAATTTTTGCAGGCACCTTGCTATTTAGGTAATTCGCGAACCTACTTCTAGATTTAATTTTGTAACGTCTGTTGAATTCCCTATTTGCTTGATCGTTGAGGCTGAAGTGGTTTTACCATTTTGCATTTAGAGAGCATTAAATGTAGAGCTGATCATTAAGTCATATGTTTAGATCCTTGTTCATGAATTGTAGAGCTGAACATTAGATGCTCGTTATACGTTGCCAACAATTTGTCAATGGTTGCATGTATTTGGCCCCAATGGCCCTCCTTATGAGTGTTCTCGTCCAATAATTCAATAAAAGAGGAGAACAATAAATGGCCAACGTGTGTCGATGTTATGTCAATTCAAATGGTGCATTCTTAGTTTTGAAAAGTTTAAATAATTAGTCATTTTCTGATGTTTCTATTTGAGTGTGTCGTGATAGAGAAATCCAGATCTCTCTTTTGATTATCTCTTTGATATACCATGGAAAGACGAGCTAGGTAGGCATTGAGTGTCAATGTGTGTGTCCTTAAGGTAGTGTTTGATGGGCCAGAAATTTCCTGTAGCACAGGAAACATTTTTCAAATTTTCAAAATTTTTCCCTCTTCACAAATGCATAATTTTTTTTTGGAACATTGAAGCTGGAAGCGGAAATATATTTCTGAAAAAAAATTTCCAGCCAGAGAGGTGGAAAAATTTTTTCGGAATTTTTTTTTTTTACCATTAGGAGGAAGAAGGGAAAGGAGGGAGGAGGAAGAAGGGAAGGGGGGAGAAGGAAGAAAGGAGGGAGGAGGAAGAAGGGGAGGGAGGAGGAAGAAAGGAGGGAGGAGAAAGAAAGAGGAAGAATGGAAGGAGGGAGGAGGAAGAAGAGGAAGGAAGAAGGGAGGGAGGGAGGAGGAAGAAGGGAGCGAGGGAGGAAGAAGGGAGGCGGAGGAAAAAAGGAAGGAGGGAGAAGGGAGCGAGGGAGGAAGAAGGGAAGGTGAACTCCGCCGCTCTGTTTGGATCTCAATGCGATTTTCCTGTGTATCTCCATTGGACACTCCACTCCTCATCTTATTGTCAACCTACTTTCAAATTTTCAGGCAAATCGGAGCTGTCTGTTATTTTTAAAAAATCTGCGAGTAAGGATGACTCCTGTCTGCCGCCTGAACACCTGCGACAGGCAGTTTTCACTGCGAGAAAGAGTCTGATCAGGCTGAGCGCGATTCCTGTGTGAAGCTCATTTGAAGCTGATCTTCTGGGCGTCCATTTCCCAACATCTTAGCAAACTCCAAACCAAATTTCAGCTTAATCGGAGGCCGGACGGATTTTGTAAAAATCTGTGAGTCATCCCTGCTCCTGAGCACCTCCCTTCTTCCTCCTCCCTCCTTCCCTTTTTCCTCTGCCTTCCTTCTTCCTCCCTCACTCCCTTCTTCCTCCTTCCTCCCTTCTTCCTTTGCCTCCCTCGCTCCCTTCTTTCTCCAAACCTGGAAATATATTTCTATTTCATCAAACTGAGAAATAAATTTCTATAAATTTATTTCTCAGTCATCACACACACATCACAATTGGAAATAAGAAAGATTTTTCTCATTCCATTTTTTCAAGAAATTTCAAATTCCAGATTTCCAGCCATCAAACACTACCTAAGTGGATATAACTCTTGCGTTGGTGTCGCCAGGATTAAAATAAATTTGTCATCAAGTTCTCCTCTTGTAGTGCCTCTTTAGTCCAAGGCTCATTTTTCAATGGACTCGAGGCCACATTAATAATGTATTTCAAATCCAAATCTCAATTTTAAAATCCAAATCTAGTCTTCAAAGTTATATTGAATCTCAAATCCATTTCACAAGTCCATTTTCTCAGTCCATGGTACAATACTTATTTTCAATAAATTTCCAAATTTCAATAAAATGATTTTCAAATTACATTAGAGTTCATGCAGTTTACCAAGCCATATCTGTATCGAAATAAGCTAGATTTCAGATCTATATCCAAGTTTTATCCAAAATCAATTACTAAATTCAAAGTTCAAAACTCATTTGCAAATAAACATATTTTCAAATCTGTTTCAAAATTATTTTCATCCATATGTGAATTCGATAAAAACTTATTTTCATATCTAGAATCATTTTTAATAAAATCAGATTTCAAATTTGGATCCAAAATGATCAAATCCAAAATAATACAATTTCCAAATGACTTTCTGAAAATCCAACAATGTTACGTGTGAGGATCGGGATCATGGTTTTAAAATGTCGTTGTGTCTGCCTCAAGCAACCTACATCTTTTTTTTATTTTTAGCATGTTCTTCTCGTTTGCAAATTTGAATTCAATTCTCAAGAGAATTTAGTACGTGCATCTTAATTATGGTATGTTCATCTCTCTTGTCTCTTTTTCCATTTCAATTCCATATTTTTTTGTGTTTGTTTTGGCATCATGCATGATGTCACATTCATGTTTTCATTAGTTGTGCATAGCATATTTATCGGGTTTGGTCTTCACGCAAGAACCGTTTCAAACTATAGATTTCTAAATGTTTTCAAAATCAATTTCATTTACTGATTTCAAAAACCCTAGGTCATGTAGGCATGGAGTCCCATCTTAGTTCAGTCCTCTGAGACCTAGCCCAGACCGGTCGTAGATCCCACTTATCTGAACCCGATCCCATAGCCTAGATCTAGTGAACTTCCTTAACATCCACATTAGATAAATATAAGACCATACGAAGAATCATGTGATTTGAATAAGATCAAACTCATATGCCCAATCAAGCATGACCCTGGATAGATTCAAATTCAGTTTAACCAAGACGAAGTCCGGTTCTTTGACCGACGTACCCTTAGTTATCAAAGTATTGGATTTTAATCAAATTTGATCTTAAACATGATCTGATCATGAATTCGGATTAAGATCTCAATAATTGCCATGACAAAAATTTTGAAATTTAGATTTCAGATATCAGATTGTGGATCTTATATTTGGAATCTCAAGTTTTGGATTTTGGATTTTGCATTCTATGTGATCATGGATTGTGGATCATAAATTTCAGATTCTAGATTTCAGATAATTTCAGATGTTGGATTGGATCTCACATAATGAATCTTGAATCATAAATCTCGGATTATGGATAAAAAATTATGGATTTTATACAAGGGACATTGAATTTTGGATCTGAAACTTTAGATTTTGGATCTTGGATCCTAGGTTTTGGATTTTATATTTCTGATCTCAGATAATAGACCTTAGGTCTTGGTCATGGATTTTAGATTTGGATTTTAGATTGGGATATCAGATTTCAGATCTGAAGCACTATATTTCGGATTTGCACCTCAGATTTTGGATATTGAATTTTACATACTAGATATTGAACTTTTATGCTCAAACTTTATATTTTGGAACATGAATTCCAATGACGTGATATGACAACTTGGATTTCTATAACCCCTCCCATTTTAATTTAGAATAAGAGTTTTATAAATATCTCAGATTCTGATCTCAATTTTTTGATTCAGATCTATATTTCCCTTTTAGGTCTATGTCCTACACCACATTCCTAGTAGAGACCAGACATCAGGTTTACATGACCTAGTTTCTAAATGCATCATATTAGATTTAGGACATCGATTTGCATCGATTTGTGATGATCCGAATGTGAAGAGACTTCAAATTGATCTCTTTTTGTTCATTAGTCCATTTCTAAGATCCATTTAAATTTTAAAACATGCATGACTTCAAAATTGAGGTAAGTTAGTTTTCTTAGTTTTAGGATAACATTTAGACTTGGAATTAGAACATTTTATCTAGTCCTTGGTCTGATTATCCCTAGTAAAGGGATGGTCAAGCCTCGTACCGATAGGTCAGGTCCCATCTCTTGGTATCCCGCGCAAGGAAATGAAGGTGAATATGGTAAATGATATCTCATTTGTTACGGTCTGCATGTAAGATTGAAAATTTTTACATGTAAACACTTATGCTTTATTTTTTTGTTATTTTCTTTGATTTCCTTCTTTTAGTTGTTTATTGTTGATGTTTGTGGTAATTTTTGGTTTCATGGTTTTTATGGTATTAGGAGCTTGTCTCATTGGGAACTCTTAAATGTGGAGTGATCAGGACTTGGGGCTTGTTTCTTTTGTGATGGGGATGCCTCACATGTGGAGATAAAGGGATGCCTCTTATGAGTTTTTCCAATTTGTCTAGCTTTATTTCTAAACTTCCTTACCATTTAAAAATTTAAATTTCTATAAGTTCATTATTTTATGGTAAAATGTGCTTTGCCTGTCAATCATGTTTTTGAGTTAAAAAATGGTAGGAGAATTTTAACGTTTAGGAAGTTTGTTTTCTTGAATGCACCATTGCACCTTGAGAATCTTATCGTATAGAGAGTTTTTGCGTTGTTGTTGGTTGCATGTCTTTAATTCCTGAAAAAAGCATTGTGAATTTAAGAAATGCACTATATAACTTTAGGTAATTATTGTATTACAAATTAGTCCTTTTATCTACAGAAGAAGAATGTCTTCACCGAGAGAAAATACTATTTGTAAAGACAAACAAGTACTATGCAGTTCAGGAGCAGGTTCAACAAAACCACATAATGTAGGAAGCTCTACACAACAATCTATAACTTTTGACAGTTTAGATCCTACTAATACAAGGTCTGTTGAAAATGAGGATGTAACTGTGGGTGGTATGAAAAGACAAAGGGCAAGAACTTCTTCAGTTTGGAATAATTTTGAAGAAGTAACTGTGGGTGGTGTCAAAAAAGGTAGATGCAAGTATTGTAAAACAACATTTGTTATAAGTTCAGAAGGGAGTACATCATCGATGAAAAGAAATAAGTGTCTTATGCATCCTGGTAGTTTGAGGCAAAATACTTTGAGCTTTGGGATTAGTGAAGTTTCAAACCTTACAAAAAAAGCAATGAGTAAGGGTGCCAAACTTGATCCCGAAAAGGTAAGAGAGATAATAGCAAAGATGGTAGTTTGTCATGAGTATGCATTCAATATGGTTGAACATTGTTGGTTTAGATTTTTAATGAAACTTGCTTTTCCAAATTGGGTACCCATTTCAAGGACAACAGTGAAAAGAGATGTCACAAAATTATATGAGGTCGAAAAAAAGAAGTTGAAGGAATATTTTAAAGGAGTTCCTTCCATTGCCTTGACAATAGATATGTGGACGTCTAACCAACAAATTGGGTATATTTCCATTACAGCACACTTCATAGATCATTCTTGGACACTTCAGAAGCGTATAATTGGTTTTAGCCAAGTCGAACCACCTCATACAGGAAAGAATCTAGCAAATGTGATTGCTAAAAATATTCAAGAATGGGAAATAAAAAAGATCATCTCAATTACGATTGATAATGCTTCTTCTAATGTTGTTCTTGTAAGAACATTGAAAGAAATTTTAGAGAAAAGTGGCGTAAATCTATACCAAGGCGGTAAATTTTTTCATGTCCGTTGTTATGCACATATTTTAAATCTAATGGTGCAAGATGGTTTGTCTGCAATAAGAGATGAACTTGGTAAGATCAGAGAGGCTGTCAAATACATAAAATGTTCCCCATCAAGACTTTACAACTTTCAGGTTATAGTAGATGAATTTGAAATTCGTGGTCAAAAGAAGTTGGTGCTAGATGTTCCAACTAGATGGAATTCTACTTACTTGATGTTGGAAGTTGCACTTATGTACAAACATGTTTTTGATAGATATGCTATAGAAGATGTTGGTTTTACTTGGTTATTGGATGCAAAAGAATGGGAGAGAATACAACAAATATGTTCTTTTCTTGAAGCATTTTGTAATGTTTCTGTTCTTTTTTCAAGGTCGAAGTATCCTACAACAAACCTATTTTTCTTAGAAATTTAGGGGGTTCAAGAATTATTACAAGAAGAAGTTACAAATCGGTCTAGCTTTATGAAGAGAATGAAATGAAGGAAAATTTTGATAAGTATTGGAGTTCCTGCAACATATTGATGGCTATTGCTTCAATACTAGATCCAAAGATAAAGTTGAGTTTAACAGACTGTCTTTTCAAAGACTTTTTGTCAAATAGAAGAAAAAGAAGAACATATGACATTAGTAAGAAGTACAATGCAAGAGTTTTATAACAGCTACACTGCAAAAATTGACGGTTTAAATAAAGATGTTGAAAGTGATGCTACTACTTTTATGAGAGGAATTGACTCATCATGTAGCAACTCCAATAGATATAGCATAAGTTTTTTTAGCTTTTTAAATAAAGCAGACAATGTTCCTTTTCAAGCTTCAAAGTCTGAGCTTGATATGTATTTAGAAGATGGATTGCTCAAATGTGATGCTACCACTCATGATTCGTTTGATATATTAATTTGGTGGAAAGATAAAGAACTAAAATACCTCATTTTATCACATATGACAAGAGATATATTGTGTATTCCTATCACTACAGTTGCCTCTGAATCTGCTTTTAGTATTGGAGGTCGAAGTGTGGATGAATCTAGGAGTTCATTGAGCCCAAAGACAGTAGAAGAATTAGTTTGTGCAGGCGATTGGATAAAACCGTATGGCAACCCTATGAATCTTGTACCAGTATTGCTAAAGGTAAGTACCAAAATGCATGTATATTGAAGTTTATCATGTTTATTTATGGTTATGTGTTATAGAAGTTGTTTACTTATCAACTATTGTTGATTTTTTTGTAGGGTACTGCTGAAGATGAGATTGCATGACATGATTCAACATCAATTCCAACATATTATGCAGTAACAACTTGTCAAAATATTAGGTATTGTTCTAAGTTCAGTTGTTGTTTTGTTCTTAGATGCTTGATTTTACCTTGAGACCACATTATAGCTGAATTTCTAACATTAATTTGAACATATTATGTTGTTGTTTAGTCACTCTAACTTTAAATAAGCATCTCACAATCCTGAAATTTGGAAAGTTCTGTGAAACAAGCAAGTATTGTTATTTTCTTTTTCTTTCTTAAATGTAAGTGCTTGATATTGTATATGAAATCAGTTAGCTTATTATTGTTTTCTGGGTTGATTCAAATGTTGGAAGCACTTTGTCTTCTTTAGTATAGACATGAGGATGATATATAGTCCATTTTATTTCAGGAAAATTTGAGGATCTATTGAATTGTGCTTTTACCCTGTTCGTGTCAGAAACATTTATGTTTTAAGTTTTTAACAATTTCACTGTCATGATCTTTCTCTTGTTCCCTCATGTAATGCTATTACGTAGGTGCACATGGTGTTTTTGAATGTTGGTGCATCTGAAATTCTTGATAGGCCTAAAATTCTTCAAAAGTTAGTGTTGTATTTATTTTCCAGCCTTATTGCTCATATAAATTGTTTGCCCTGATAGTGTTCTTATGGAAGTGCGGTGATCAACTGCAGGAGTTCATTTCCTTAAGCAGCATTATGCATGAATCAAGAAGCAGGAGATACATGGTTACAGAATTGAGCAGAAATGGGTAGGTGGGTCTTGCAATAGGAATTCTTCGTCATGCTGAAAATTAAATGAACAAAAGATCACCAAGCAAACAGAGTTGGAGTGTAGTTTTGAACAAGAAATTAATGCACTTGCTGAGATTCTTCAGAAACTTGAGCAGGAGAATGATTTTGTGTGGCTTGATAAGATTCCTTTCCTAGATGAACTACCATTTTTGGAGGGAAAGAAAATTGCAAGTATCATGCGTTATGCTCCTATAAGGTTAGAAAAAGAACTTGTCTTTAGGATGTAACTGGAAACCCCAATAGTGAAATTTCATATGGTTTTCTCAGTGTCAACAGAGTGTCGTTGTTATGCATAAGGTGTCCACTTCTTGATTGCTAGACAACAGTCTAAGCATTTGTTCCTATAATTTTTAGCACTGAAAAGTTGATAGGGAGAAGCTTTTATATTTACTTTTTAAGTAGCATTTATTTTTATTCATTATTTAGCAATTAGCATTATAAAGTATTCTTTGAGCCTTTGCCTGCTACTTACATTTATTTTAACTAGACGTTCAGATAATCAACTTATTAATTTATCATTCCTGTATTTTGCAGATGATGATGATGATGAATATGAAGAAGGCAATGGAGGGAACCGACTCCTGGGATTTATGTTTGGAAATGTTGATGGTTCCGATGATTTTGATGTGGCCCTTGATGAAGCAAATAACTTCATCTTATATTTTGATCTACCTGTATATGCTAGAGCCTAGAAGTTTTTCTAAAGCTTGATAGAATGATTAGTGCTACAATAACAATATGAAGAACTTTTACACGAGTCATGCTATTTGTCAATTGCCTTGTAGGCTTAGGTTTCCACGCTTGTAGTTCTTAAGACCATTAGAATTTTATGGTCATTGTTTGGAAGATAAGACTGCTGCCAATACTAATTCTAGAACATGGACATTGCAATTGTTGATTTGCTTTGGGTACTAATAGTCAGCTTTGCATGTTCTCGTCTTGTGATGGATATGACTCAGGCGACACCGAGCACTTTGGACCGAGAAACAAAAATATCTGCAATTTCAATGGAAACTAATTAATAGAAAACTTCCCAACTTTACAATTATTTAATGAACCACTTAATCATTAATCGAGTTAATTGAGCAAGAAGAGTTTTGTGTACTCGAGTTAAGCGAGTCAAGCTCGAGCTCGACTTTGTTAATCGAGTCGAGTTCGAATTTGTGGTAGGCAGCTCGACTCAAGTTCAAGCTCGAGATCGAGCTGGGCAAGCTCGACTCGGCTCGTGTGCAGCCCTACTCACAGAGAAGAAAAAGGAAGGGCCAAACAAGGTACCTCAGAGAAGCGCGGCAGAGTGTAGGCAGGGAGCCACTGAGTAAGCAAGGCCAGCTTCGGTGGTGAGGGAAGCAAGGGGGGAGCTGTGCAACCAAGAGCTCAGCAATCAAAGAGAACTGGTGTGGCAGTCCACCTGGGTTGAAGACCCGCAACACCTCAACCGAGAAGGGCAGACCCCGCGTGCCAGGAAAAGCAAGCCCAGGCCAAGAAAGTCTGATAGAGCCAAAGAAAATAGCGTTAGCACCCAAAGTAGGTGATTGATGAGCAACTGGCAATGGAACCTAGACCCAAAAGGATGAAGCAACTACCGCAAACCATGCTGCCGATCGAAAAGTCGCTGATCATTCTGACAAGCAGGAAAACTACATCGAGCACACGTAGCACCCCGGCGGCCGTTCAAGGTAAAACACCTTTGACACCACCATTGGCCCCATCTGACTAGGGGTGGGTATCGGGCCGGGCCGGCCCGATCTGGCCCGGCCAGATAGCCCGGATCTCAGCCCGGGCCCGGCCCGCCCTCCTAACTCCCTTCCCAGTTCCCCCTCCCGAGTCCCAACCCCAGATGAAGGCCGGCGGCTTCCTCTCTGTCTCAACTCTACCTTTGCCTTCAGCAGCTATGTGCAGGCCGACCGCCTCAACGATGCCTCCGTCTTCAGCAGCTATGTGGAGGGAGAGGGGGAAAGGAAGGAAGGGGAGAGGAGGAGGGAGGGCGGAGAGGGAAACANGGGGGAGAGCGAGAGGAGGAGGGAGAGGGGGAGCGCTGAGAGAGAGATGGAGTCGGGCCGGGCCGAGCCGCCACCGGGCCGGTCTATCAGGCCCGGGCCAAGTTTTCCCCGGCCCGGCGGCCCGACGCCTAGGCCTACATCTGAAGTGGATAGAAGCGATAGACCAAAGAAGCTGACGAAGCCTGGAAGCCCGACGGGAAGAGAGGACACACCAAGGTGAGGGGGCCGGCGTACCAACATACACCACCTTGGGGAGCCTCGGCCGCAAGAAACAGTCACCCATCTGCAAAAGGAGAAACATACAGCGTGCGGGCGAGAGGAATGCCTGGAGGAGGCCGCCAGCATCTTGCAGCTAAAGCGAGCTGGCAAAAACACAATTGAAAATGGTAAACTGCCAACTGAAAGATGACGCCAAAGCTTGATGGACCCCCTCAAGTGAGCAAAGAAAGCTGACTACAGCTCGACAAAGTAAACGATTAAGGTGGAGGGGGTTATCCGGCCTGATACCACAAAAACTGGGACTACCAACCCAAGGCCCCTGCGGTGGTTGCAAAGGCAGAGGAAGAGGGAGGGTGGCCATAACACCAACCCCGTGCAAGAACAAAGAGGCCGGTCAAAAGCAACGAAACTAAGCACACGTGTGTGTCCACCCACTGCCAAGGGCAGCTGTGTCTGGACCTGCTTAAAGCTTAAGCTGAGCACGACTCCACAAGCTGGTGAGACAGGCACCGAACGAGGACTGGTCAGCTAAGAAAACACTCCAAAGGAGGTCACAATTTGTAATAGGTATTTCATCAAACAATTGATGCACAACTCCAAGGTAAAGGGGAATGGGCTAAACCCGTCAATCATGCTCCCGCCGCAGGTCACCTGCCTCCTAACCAGTCCCTAAGCTAGAGAGAGAGATGCTACGACTGCCAATGGTAGAACGATCAACTACGGTGGCACTGTCAGCCGTGGGCCAGTGTTGAGGAAGAGATAGGTGTCTCCAGCACTTCATCGATCGAAGGAAGGTACGTGAAAGAGGCTCAAGGTTGATCACCAGAGGCGAAACAGCTGGAACAACCATACCGGAGAAGCTGGTCGCGAGAGAGAGAGGTCTAGAGACATAGGTTGTCGAGGGACCCTGTCGAGCTTTTTGGTTTTTTTTTTTTCTTTTTAACTTGAAAAAGAGGAGTTGTCTAATGAGATTAGATTTTTAAGGTTGCATTTGATAGCCTTAGATCGAGGCCGGAGCTGCATTAAAAGATGATCTTAAATTCATTTTCTATGTTAAAAATCATGAATTTAAAATCGGTTGAAACTATGAATTTGAAATTCTAAAACCTAATGGATCTCATAACAAACGCGGCCTAATAAGTTGGGTACTGGAGACAAAAGCCTGGCGAGTCGCGAAAGAGAGAGAGAGAGCGAGAGAGAGAGAACGTGGAAAGACCAGGCTGACTGAGGACCCAATACGCGACTCGTCTTTCTCTCTCGACTCTCGCACACACCTTTTCGCGCCGCGAGCCGAGGGAAGGAGAATCAACCGAAGAAGCGAACGGAAAGCTCTAGTGCAAGTCACCACTGTTGGGCAATGAAGGCAGCAGGAAAGGTCCTGCTGTTGGAAGGTTCGGCGCAGCCAGACTGGACCGGCGGGCTGAAGCAGGGCGAGCCCATCGATGCCTTGCCTTACATCGACGACGAGTATGGCGATCTTGGAGTAAAGGCGGAGGTGGATCGTCTAGTCGAGGAGGAGATGAGAAGGAGCCTAAGAAAACCCTCAGACTTCCTCCGGGGCCTCCCCCCAGCCCCAAAGCTTAACTTTGAGGTGATTCATTTCCTAACATCTCGCTATCTTCCTTTATTTTTTCTGAAATGGCAATTCTCCTGAAAACCCTAAATCTGAAAACGGCGATCTGCTTTTGGGTTTTCCATGAAGAACCACCCTTTGATTGCTAGGGAGTACGAGCGTGTGAGGGCCGGAAAGCCGCCGGCGCTTCTCGACATGGCACGGTACGGGCTGGAGCCACCGCACCCTGCACGAAAGCATGATGTGGATGCCTGGAAAAACGCTTTGAGGAACGCCCAGACCCAGATTCAACATCAGACAATGAGGTTCTTTCCGCATTCTACTTTTTGGTTTCTTTTTAACGAGCTTCTGCTGGATAGTTTTCTTAGTAGGACTGCGTCTTTTTTGTCTATAATCTTTCGTGGTTTTGGGTGGTCCTGGATTTAAGTGAAGTCCGTTCCTGCCATTCTGTGGTGACCTAATGGTTCGTTCCGCCTGGTAATTCTACCTAGAAATGTGATGTCAAGTGAGCGCTCCAGATAAATCTGACGCTGTTCTTATGAGGATCAGGATAGCATCATAGCTTCAAGGATAAGGCTGATCTTTTAAGCATTCTGCACGTCCAAACATATATATGGAAGTGACATGTATTATCTTCTCTGTCCTTCTTATATGGTTGTTCTGATAACTGCTGCCTGCTTGCTGAACGATGACAAATGTTACCACGAATAGTGACACCGATAGTTTTATTGATTGAATGGAAGTACGCTATAACATAGCATTTTCCTCCTTGCTTGCGTTCTCCTTTGTCACTAAAATGCTTCAAATGTCTTTCCGGTGTCGTCCCTATGCCATTGCTTTTAAGTTAATCTCTACTTTCGTTTTTTTTTTTTTTTTTGAGTCACGTAAAGTTGCTAAAAAGATTTGTGTGCTCGAACGATGCCACTTCATTCATACTAGTTTGATGTCCGTAGTTAATGTGGCTGGATTCTCATCAAGATTTTTTTTTTTTATAAATTTAGAATCATTTTACTTGTAACATGCATGTATCAGTTATTCTAGTAATCCACTACCATGCATGTCTCTGGATGTAGTGTAACCTTTTTTGAAGTGAGAAAGTCCAGAATTCTTATTATCTGTTTGCTCAATTGGATTCTCTAATTCTTTTGAGAAATTCAATTCATCCTTCTGAAATTTTGATTGCATATCTTAGACTGCCACATATTGAAAGATATATAATGCTTCTTGTTATCTTTCTTCATGTTTTGGTGATTTAGCATGCCTGGCAACAACAGTAAAGCCACAGAGGGGCACAAACATCCATTTAAATTGTAATGTGGTAAAATAAACTGGCTACCAACAGATAGAACATAGAAATTTGATATTATATACCCTAGATATATAATAACATACGTAACACGTTACTGAGAATTTATTATATTGACTTTTTATGTAGTTTTAGCTTTTACTGTTTTGTTGTATTTTTATATTCCGAAATCTATATTTTTCCTTATATTTTCAGAAGTTTCTTGAAAAAATGGAATTTAGAAAAATAGCTTTTCATTCTACAAACAAAAAACAGTAATTGTAATGTTAATAATAAAAAAGGAACAAATGTAGCTTTCACATCTTTAATCATGTTTTTTGGAAATACAAACATTATTTTTTTAACCCATCAAAATTTGAAGCATTGTGCACTATTGATCTTTATGTTTCTATCTTGCTTTTAATCATCCACCATCCGACGAGTCAGCCACTCTTTTAGGCAGCAGCAGCATTAATATCCACCTTTTTGGTGACATGTGGGTGGCGTTTTTCCTTTTTTTTTTTCTTGCTTTGCCCTATTTTATGGTCAGATTTGTTTGTGTTCATTTGGGATGTGTTGTTCATTTTGCATCTATTGTTTTTATTAGCTTTTACTAAGTTGATTCTTTTTCATGTTTTGTTTGTTTTCTCACTTTTTTTTTCCTACTGCAATAGCCCAACAGCTTGTTGTTGTTGGCTGTTAATCCTTCCAAATGGAAGGCATTCATGATTCAAGGCAACTATCGTGCCCTCTTTACTGCACATTGTAGAAATACAATGTGGGCAGTGCACATGAACTATTTGTTGTTTGGGTCCTTTGAACCCATCATACATTGAGCCTTTGTGTTCTAAGCTCTCTTTAAACTATTGAAGCCTAGTTACTATAAACTATAAACTATGAAATATGAATTAGGATTATTATTATGTATGATTGTATTCGTTATTTGTATAAGTATACGTAATTATGTATTGAATACATAAGAATGTATGCACTGTATTGAATTATGTATACATAAGAATTTATGTACTGCATATCTAAATTGTATGATATATAAACTATAGTTTATAGTTTACTTTAAAAATTGTATTATAATTTATAAAGTATGTATGATGTAAGAGTTAAACTGTAGTTGATTGTAAGAATTGTATTATAATTTATAAATTATAAAGTATGTGTTACTTAAGGATTTAGGAGTATGAGGATAGATTATATAGTCATTTTACAGTTTTTTTTTTTTTTACTTTTTAGTCTTTAGTCTTTAGACTTCCCAAGTTTAAGGACTTTAGTATTTGTATTGATTCATTTCTTATGTTACTAATTTTATTAATTTATTTTCAGTTCACTTTTCAACTTGTTTTAGGTTTTCTTTTCACTTTGCAATTATAATGACTGATAAATAAAGACAGTTTCAAGCTATGTCACATAGGTACGGGTACGGGTACCGGTATTGGTACGGGTACGGGCCATTTTCAAAAAACGTGGGTACGGGGGTACGGCCGTACACACTGACATATATATATATATATATATATATATATATATATATATATATATATATATATATATATATATATCAAAAAAATTTAAACAATAACAAAATGCTAAGGGTGTTCCTTTAAATACATTTTTCTTGAATTTTTCTGATTTTTACTAGTTTTTTCTGATTTTTTCTGATTTTTCCTGATTTTTCCTGATTTTTTCTGATTTTTTTTAGATTTTTCTGAATTTTTTTGATTTTTTTATTTTCCCGCCGTACCCAACCCCGTACCGTACCCGTACCGGTAGGGTACGGGGCCCTCCTAGCCGTACCCATGTGACTAAGGTTTCAAGTGCTTCTATACTAGCAAGTTCCAGCAGCAGCATGAATATTGGTTCAACTAAAAGCACAGGTCAATCTTGACCACTTTGGAGACATGTATCAAAAGGAGAGAATCTCCTGATGATGGAAGCAATATGCAATTCGATTGTAGTTTCTGTCACAGACGGTTCACTGGTTCATATACTGGTGTTAAAGAACATTTATTGCAGGCCAAAGAAATAAAGGATGCTAAAAGATTGGCACAGTGAAAGACTTGATGAAAGAGCATGAGATAATTGAATTGAAAAAAAATTTGGAAAATCAAGTGAACTTTTTAGTCCTTTGACTATTGCAGAAAATGATGTATTATTTGGAAGAAAAGAAAAATGAGCTTGAAAGGCGGTAAAATAATAATAGGGTCATTCAGAAATATGAGTTCAGCAGAAATGGATAAAAGAACAATTATATTCTTTTATGCAAAGTTACTTCCATTTAGTTTAGCAGTCCTTATTGGAAAGTTGTAGTTACATCATTGGCTAATTACAATCTAGCTGGTTATGTGCCTCCTAGCTCAGAAAAATTGAGAACACTACTTCTTGCAGGTGAGAAAGCAACTGTTGAAAACTTATTAAAGAAGAAATAATTTGCATGGATTGAACATGAAGTATCTATTTCTTCTAATGGGTAAACAGATATACAAAGGTGACCATTAGGCATTAACCTATGTCACATAGGTACGGGTGCGGGTACGGGTACTGGTACGGTACGGACCATTTTCAAAAAATGTGGGTACGGCCGTACACACGGACATATATATATATATATATCAAAAAATTTTAAACAATAACAAAATGCTAAGGGTGTTCTTTTAAATACATTTTTCTTGAATTTTTCTGATTTTTACTAGTTTTTTCGGATTTATTTTAGATTTTTTCTGAATTTGTTTCTGATTTTTTTTATATTTTTTCTGAATTTTTCTGATTTTTACTAGTTTTTTTGGGATTTTTTAAGATTTTTTCTGAATTTTTTTTATTTTTTTTTTGAATTTTTAATATTTTTTAATTGCACTCCATTTAGTCCTGTATCGAAAGTGGATGAAAAAATTTCATCCCTTTAAAACTTATTCATGGCTGCATAGTTAATAAGAAGCTGGTGAGGGTGGTTCGGCGGCGGTTCGACGGCGGTTTTCGAAGGACTCAGTGGCGGTGCTCGACACTCAGTCACAGAGATGCATTTTTTCATAGAAAAAAGATAAATCTTACAAAAAAAAGACAAATTTGGACCTGGTCAAGTTTGACCGTGTCCGAAAAATGGTCGGTACGCCTTAGGTACGTTGACCATACCTGGTACGGTCAACGCCGTACTGGAGACGTACCCGACCTCGTACCGGTACCGGTAGGGTACGTCTCCAAAAGAGACGTACCCATGTTACATAGGCATTAACAAATTTTATAGCTTATTCACTTATTCGCCCAATTTTTCTAAAGTGTGTTGATGCACCTAAGGAACATAAAGATACAAAATCTTTGAAGAGGTTGTTCATACTTCATAGAAGTGATCAAAGAGTTGATGAAGAAAATGTAGTACAGATTATTACTAGTAGTATTTCAGTTTGCACTTTGCAGTCGTGCAGGTATGAATTTATCAAGTGGCTCCAAATATAGTCATATTTTTAGACGCTTTGTGTAGTAGATAGTTTAAATATTGCACTGAAGAATATCTACAACCCCTCGAAGGAAGACTCAAAAGTATATAATTGTGATGTTGAAAAGATTGAAGCCAGTTAAGAGTGTATTGACGCTGATAATGATTGAAAATTTAAACTTAGTGATGATGATGAGAAGGCTCAAGCAGTTAAAATTGTATGTTAGATGATAAATGGTGGGACAAAGTCACATATTTCCTTTAATTTATAGAACCTATATGGGAGATGATCTAGTCCACACTTAGGCGTCACCTAGGCGTGAGTCCACACCTGTCGCCTAAGTCCATCACTTAGGCGACACGTGTTAGACGGGTGCCTAAGTGTGCCTAGGCTGGACTAGGCGCTAGCACGCCTAGTCCATGGGAAGGTGAAAAGTCACCTTCCCTTCAAATTAAGTCCTATAATTTTATTATGCACTGTTATACCGTATATACTTATATTAAATGTAGTTATATTATATAATTTCTGTTCCTGAAGTACAGTTTTCTGTACGTGAATTACATATTCTATATCAACTCATCAAGTGGAAGTTCCAGCTGTAAGTTAGGTACATATTCTATAAAACCATGAATTTCTGTATGTCTTGTGTGCTCTAAAACATATTTTGTGGAATGTATGCCAGCCTTCTTACCCATGTTAAAACCATTGTCAATATGTCGTGTATGGGTATTATATGGCGAGTTTCTCGGGTATAATATGGTAAAGTTGTATACCCCGGGAATATCTTGGGAAAATCTCGGCAAATTTTTTAAAAATTTAAAACATTTAATAAATCCTGAAAATTATAAAAAAATAAAAATAAAATAAAAAATATGAAAAAATGCGAAAAACACGTATAGTATGCATTTTTTTCACGTTTTTTTAAAAGACGAGTCTAATTGCTATTTTATACGGCTGATTGATTTTTCGCGTATTTAACGCGTTTTTTTCTATTAATACACGTTTTCTATGACAGTGGTTAAAAGTTAGAACCTAGGTTTATGGTAATAAGACCACTTTCTCTTGTTCAGTGCATGTCTAGTGATCTGATTGATTTTTCGCGTATTTAACGCGTTTTTTTCGATTAATACACGTTTTCTATGACAGTGGTTAAAAGTTAGAACCTAGGTTTATGGTAATAAGACCACTTTCTCTTGTTCAGTGCATGTCTAGTCTAGTTTCTTTATGCACGTCTGGAGTAAAGTTGTATCAGACTACAATCTCGACGTTTCTTTGTTATACTTGATACATATACAATCAGGTGTGGACTTCGTAGTTTGTGAAGGATTTAATGATACAATATTTTTAGGAGAAACTACGTACAGGAGTAGTTAAGCACCAGTAGTTTATAAGTTATGTGTTCATTGTCTCATGAAGTTTGTTAAATATTGGTGAAGTTTTTCATCTTCATTTACAGACTAAATTCAATTCTTGATTATGGCAACTAATTTTAGCTAGATAAGACTTGATTACAGAAGAGCTCTCAAAGAACTGAACTGTTAGTAACAGAATAAAAGTCTGCTAGATATTGGACACCGTTGGCTGGCATCTAGGTGGTGCCTAGATGCCTTGACAACTAAGGAGATGATAAGAGAGGTTGATAAAGATGGTCTCATGTTGGATAAAGTTTATGAAATATGAGATATCGTGATTTAGGGAATCTGAAGTATAAGACATAAATGCAAGAAAAAGGATGTAGCTCTTGATGACTCAAATTTCTTCAATTATGTGCATGAAGTCCTGGTAAAAAGATGGAACAAACGCAATACTCTTTTCATTGCATGGCACACTTTCTAAATCCTAAATATTACTCATAAAAGTGGCTGAAAGGAGGTGTTGGTTGCGTCCCTCCTCATCAAGATCCACAGATATCAAAGCATAGGTTGCTATGCTTGAGAAGACTTTATAATAGTCATCATATGTTGAAGATAGCAAATAGTGAGGTTGGGAAGTTTTCGAATGGGGACCGATAGCTCTTATGGCTTGGGAAGATGATGATCCTCTTAAATGGTGAGCAACTTATGGTTTAGACTTTAGAGACACCAAATCTCAAATGTCTTGCATAGAAATTACTGTCAGCCTACTACATCAAGAAACTAGAGCACATATGCTGAATTAACAACCTCAAGCAAAACAAAGTCACCAGTAAGGGAGCAGAAAAATTGGTGTATATTCACACCAACCTATGAGTACTATCTTGAAGCTGTAATGATTACAGGTACGTTTTTATTTTAATTTATGATATGTAAAAATCATATTCAATAAGTGTTTGCTTGTTTGCTTGCTTTCTAATTAAATATTAAGTCATATTGCATTTCCGATCTTGAACATCTAAGTACGGAGATGTACTTCCAGATGAGCCCGACTTTGATGGAGAATATGATTTGAATACTTCTAATATGGATTTCGTAGAACCGATAATTCAAATGGAAGCAGATATGGGAACATGTCTGAAGCACAGGGAAATGAAGCCTAACAAAACGCCACACATAACAAAACGCCACACATGAAAGAGAGCTGAGTGCAAATGGGCAGCCATTAAAATGAGTAAATAAGGCCTTGTTTTCTGCACCAAGCAATCCCCAAGTGAACAACAATTCTGCATCATAAAAACATGCAATGCCATTAAAAACGATAACCATCACAAGTTCTGTGGTGTGACATACGAACCACTCACGAACAGCTAGAAGCCAGCAGAACACGACATGTACAGGGAGCAGGAAATTTGAGATGGCATGACAGGGAGCAGGAAATCTCAGAACACGGCATTGCAAGTTACAGTTTTCCAAGTTACAGAATTCACAGAACACGGCATGAACAATCTCATTTAGTCCATTTCAAGCATTGCAAGTTACAGTCTTCAGAGAAGAGAGAAAACCAGCGGAACATGGCATGAACAGGGAGCAGGAAATTTCAATTGAGAACTGAATGTATCAAGAAAAAGGAAAAAACTCAAAACACGGCATGAACAGGGAGCAGGAAATTTAAGATGGCGAACCAGTTATGAACAGGTTCTTGAAACAGATGGTGAAACTCAAAACAAATGAATAGGGAGCAGGAAATCCTTGATTTTCAGCAATCCTTAGAAAAAGATTCAGGACTAATTCCGCCAGAACGTGCTTCCAATTTTAGATGGTGAACCAGTTATGAACAAGCCATCAATTTTGGGAAACTAGAAAGAGAAGAACAAATCCCGCAACAATGAAGCAAACCGGAACCCTAAAAATCAAAACGAAGCAAACTAACTAACACATGAAGAAACTTGCCGTCGGCATTGCCGACTCGCCGTCCGTTGCCAGCCGCCATCCGTCTTCAGCAGCCCAAGCAACCACCGGAAGACGAAAGAAAATCGAAAAGGAGAAGACGAGCATCGGCATCGCAGGTGTGTTTTTAGATTTTATCGTGGTTTGGATCTCGTTCCGACCCGGAACCAGATCCAAACGTATCCGCATGCGCGTTTTGCAGTACCGGTATGCGCGAGTCTGTGTGGTGTACCATGGTGACATAGGTGATAACATATTTGTCAGAAACTTAGATTATGAAATGGTGTCTGTTTGAGGGAGCTGAGTTGAAGTAGCTATATTGATGATATTTTTAGAAGTTCATCAACTCCTTATGATGTCTTCTGCAATATATATATATATATATATATATATATATATATATATATATATATATATATATATATATATATATATATATATATATATATATATATATATATATATATATATCGTGCATAATTGGTAATTTATGAACTTTATTGGATTATGAATTCCTCTGTGTTTTTTTTTATATTTAACAATATAGGGGAAAGAATGTTTTCATTTCCTCCATCAGTTCTTTTTTCAAGGTCGAAGTATCCTACTACAAACCTATTTTTCATGTCCGTTGTTATGCACATATTTTAAATCTAATGGTGCAAGATGGTTTGTCTGCAATAAGAGATGAACTTGGTAAGATCAGAGAGACTGTCAAATACATAAAATGTTCCCCATCAAGACTTTACAACTTTCAGGTTATAGTAGATGAATTTGAAATTCGTGGTCAAAAGAAGTTGGTGCTAGATGTTCCAACTAGATGGAATTCTACTTACTTGATGTTGGAAGTTGCACTTATGTACAAACATGTTTTTGATAGATATGCTATGGAAGATGTTGGTTTTACTTGGTTATTGGATGCAAAAGAATGGGAGAGAATACAACAAATATGTTCTATCAGTCACAGTTTTATCATTGGATGGCTTCTTGGACTTGAACAAGCTTGTCATGGCTTAGTTTGTGTTTGCATCACTAATATTGAGGCTTTCCTTTACGACTATCAACTGGACTTCATTTTCAGACTTGAGAACCTGGACTTGATGCTGAAGCATGAAGTGAATGTCTGGAAGCTTCACAACCAACGTTTGGAAGCTTTCTTGGCAAGGTGTGGTATGGAAATCCTGCATCTTCTCTTTTCCCCAAAATCGATGCTTATACCAGTTGATAGTTCTCTCCATTTTCTTTGTTTGATCTGTTTATTTTGATCTGTTTATTCAAAGATACCTTTTGTTCTTCATCTTCTCATTGTTTAGGATGCAAGCTAATGTTCGGGAATACTGTGAAAAGATTGAAACTGTGAATCGTGAAAGAAAGTTTCACCAGGTAGGACCTAGCATTTTTCTTCTTTGTAAAGTTGATGAGTAAGCTCTAAAAATTTAAAAGCTTTGAACTTTATCAGCAAAAGACAGCTTTGGAGCTGAATTCACTGGACATTCAATGGAAGGAGCTCTGCCAAAAAAACATCGAAATACAAGCTGCATGTGCCGAGTTAGAAAACCAAATTGAAGTAATCCGGAAAGAAGCTTCTGAGAGGTTAGGTTATATAACTTTTCAAGTTTTATTCACGTTCATTACCTTTAATCACGTGGAACCATTGAAATAAAACTGTCATCTCATCATGCAATGGCTCTGTCTACTTTGACATGCTTTGTCTATATAATTAAGATTTGTTTTTAAAGGAGTTAAATCGTGCTTGTAGGGGCCTGAATTTGGAGCAAGATGAGGACAGTGTGTCAATGCTGCATTGAGGATTATAGTTTCAGGAAGTTTTGCAGCCTATTTGTGTTATGTGGTTAGGTCCGTGCATCCTTATTCTGTCATTCGCCTTCGTGCATGCTGGCACCTATGTTATGCCACTTACCACTAGGAGAATGCAACTTGGGTTGTATTCATGAGCGGAGGCTCACATATAAAATTACCTTGTACAAGCACTTTTGAAAGTTGAGCTCACAGATTGGTATGTAGACATAGAGCTATAATTGGCCGCTATAACTAAACTTGGTTTGGTGATCTTTGGCAATTCACGTTTTTCCTTTTGGATACTTCGGTTCGTGCAGTGGGGAGAAAAAATCTGTCGAATCAACTGGTTTCCATCTCGGATTCGAGTCATCCAACTCTTACACATGTTGGCTGAGTGTCGTAGTTGCATCCGAATCATCTAAAGCCCAGTCTTGTTGCTAGTGGGCTGACGCATAGGTGCATGTCATGTGCTGCGCCAATTTGTGTCCAGGTGCTGTTGAATCGTGTTGAACGGGCCACGTGTGATTCTTTAATAAAAGGTGAAAAAATATGTAGCTGCCTTGACCACGTGAAGTCAGTGATGGATAACAATGCGACGGACTTTCTAGGGGATTTCTCTTCAGAGACATCCGATAACCCAGGTTCTGGGGGATTAAAATGTATACATAGGAATCACAACCTGGAAGGTAAGCAAGTTTCGTGCCCTCGTATCATATGTGCATACGTAGAACTTCCTCTCTCTCGCTCTCGTCAGCCTCCTTTTTCACCTTTTGGTCTGGCTGCTTTCTCTTTGTTTGCTGTTACAGCAGGAATATTATCCGGAGACAATAAATTCACGATGCCTCGTAATTTTAGTTAATCTAGAAGTCGCTCTTGATGGCACGAGCCACTCTAAATGCATAGGCAATTATGTCGAAATGCAGTAGCAGAGCTACAGGGTCCAAAATTCCAGCACTTATTCTACCTATTTTCACAGGCACAATTATCCAAATTTAATACTTTGTATCAAAATTACTTTCTGATATGGCTGCAAACAATTGTTAGCAGTTTCCCATTTAAATCGAAGGCTACAAAAGATCGTATAAACAGTTTTAACGTTCAAACCTATATTTTATGCGTGATTCACATGCTTTATTGTCAAATTAGCTGCTTTTCACATGAAATTCATTCCAGAATTCGAGCTTTATCTGCTCCATTTACACATGAAAACCTTGGACGCTTCTCCAATACATGCTGCACACCGTCAGAGCCACTTTCAGTATCAGCTCTCAATATAGTTACCTCTTTCCATGCCTGCATGCACTAACCAACAATTGTGTATTGAAAATGTCTTAATGCATTGACCTGTTTCTCACGTTTGGAAAACTTTAAGCAGCATACAATATAATACAAAAGCAACTCCACAACCTCGAGCCACAGACTGATCTATGTAAACCGGAACACATGTTGGACAAGAAGGACAAACGGTTTTGCTTTGTACATGTGCGCATATGATTTTATTTTCCAGGAAATGCATGCAGTGGAAGAAGCTGAATTTGACACTTTCTCGACCAGAAATACTTTAAACAAAGCCACTCGTGCATGGGTGACATCTCAAGATCTGCCTCATGAAAATCTTGCATTCCCTGGTGAAGTTCTACCTCATGGAAACATTCCTTAATGGAAGTTTAGCAACTCATCAATAAGAAACCACCGGCTTAGCTCAATTATGTGGAGCTGACATGGCCCGGGTCAGATTAATTAATATTCTGGGCTCAAGCAGTGAGAACTTGTTTGAAGTGGCTCATCTTGTACCAAAGAACCCTACGTAAGCAGAAGCATTGATTTTACCTGCTGTTCAGATGCTTTGTAAATTACAACATAATGGCACCTGCAACGACCGACTTGGACAACTCGGTTCATGTCATTTGACCGTCTTCAAACAAGCTAATGCAGTTACACAAGATCACACGCATCCAAACAAGTCCTCGGCTACCAGAATGAAAAGCATCAAACACAATTTTGCAACCATGCCTACTTTACAAAAAGATTACACCGATGTGGAAAGCTGCAGATAAATAGCAATCTATCTATTTGCATGGACCCGATGCGATATGCCTTCCTTTCAGTTTGACCGATCCAAACATTATTTTGGGACCAAACCATACAATGTACTTCGACTCATCTCTACCATCTCATCAGGGATAATCACGTGCAAAACATCAACTTTGAGGCTGATAAATGAAAGAGTTGGTGATGCATGAAAGATGGAAATGACATAAAAATTGGTCCACACATTCATCTTTGACAATATTATTTTGTTTATATATATATGAAAAGAGAGCCAGAGAGTACTCAGCAGAACAGATCTTGCAAATCAAGAATATCGGCAAGTACACCAGCTGCTGTAGTATCATTGCCAGCACCTGCACCTTGGATCACCAATGGGAAGCTGTAACATCTGCTGTAAATCTCAACCTGCAAAATTGAAGCATGATCTGCTACTGTGGACCGTAAAAAAAACATGGAGCCCTGCAAAATGCTCTTGCATCACAAACAGCAATATAGAACTGATGCATGTGCCAGCGTAGAACAAATGTTGGTGACAGAGTGTCGTTAGGTTATTCAATAGCAGGCTGATAAGTAATAAAATATTTTGGACAAAAGAAATACAAAAAAGTACAGATGATACTAAATAAAGCTATAGGAAGACAGCAGTTGAAATCAGCACTAACACACTATCCTATTGAAGGTCAGCTGATTATGAACAACTTAAGATGGATTTCCGACAACCTTCCCATCACATTTTCTACGGCTCTTGCTTTACTCACAATTGTGTCAACGGCAGCTCAAGATGGCCCAATCCTCTAAAAGAATGAATTTTCTAGACACCTAATTTCCAGATGCAAGAGGCGGTTCGAGGTGCATATTTCCTCCAGGCGGAAATTTTACTTTGACCATTGTTTATCAGTTCAATGTTGTTCCTGCAGGAGAGCATGTCTATTTTGCATACATAGAATCATAGATACATGCAAGGCGCTACACAATCATATTAACAAGAAAACTTGGGATTTTTGTTGAAAACTATTATGAAAATCAACAACACTAGATTGCTAACACTGTTTTAGTGGCAACAGAAGATTTATGATAGCTTCAAGCTACCATAAAAAGTAATCTAAACGAGAGTTAAATTAAAAGAAAAAGTACTACAGAAAGAAAAGAAAATAAACAAGACAAGCATGACATGCTAGCGAAACCTTGAACTCATTCCTGAACACTAGGATACACAAAAAGTCCCTTGTCTGCACACTTGGAAAGTTGCAATGCAAAACTAATAAAGACTAAAATGAGCAACATACCATATTGGCATTTCCTTTCAACTTGCCAAGAGGGGAATCCTTTGGGCATTCTAGGAGTCCAACTTGACAGCTGTCAGACAAAGGAGGTAAATTTTATTACCACAAAAGCTTACTTCTTGAAATGGCAAAGCCATGTCTTCTGAAATAAAACCAACCAAATTTCTAATGGCATATCAAACTACAAACACATTTTTAATGTTAAGGTATGTATAAAGATTCTATAATAATGATGGACTACGTTGCATGAACATTGACACCTAGAGACAGCAATAAGTGTGTCGCACACGGATGCACCCAAAAACCAGCCACTGTAAGCATATCCAAATACTCACAAATAGGTGAGAACAAAGTGACACTAAAGGCCTATCTGCTCTCTCTCTCTCTCATATAAAAACTATTCTGTCTCTACATTTACCAAATAGTTGATCGGTAAATTGGTTCACAGCCTTTAAGTTGAAAATATCTAAGAAGGCTTCTCGCTCAGCGCAGTGTGAATCACAGCTGAAGGTTGGTGCATGATATTCTGTCATCAAAGCACTGGTTGTAGTAGCTATAGAATGCAAAATGGAGTACAAAAACAATATGCTTGATGAAATGCCTGAAAGATCTCCATATCATAAATCAAACTTCCTTTTTACATTTCCCCCTTTCTAACTCACATGGACTCTTCACAACAGGTGCTTTTCCCAAGACAACAGGAGTAAGGTGCACCAACGGACAATTTGCAGCTGATAAAAATATAGCTTGTTAATTGCATATATATTATATATATATACAATCTTTATTATTGTAGAAAATTTTTTATCAATGAATGATTGATAGCAACATAGTTTTTGTTATGTGAACGATTTTTGCCCACACACAATAGTGACTTTGGCTATATAGATTTACCCAGCTCACTCCTAAGGGCCATCCTGTCATGGGCTTACTTTCTTCGGCCAGTGCGACCCAGCGATAGCACCTTCCCCGTAAGCCTAAAGCGACTCAAGAGTGTGCGGAAGACTTGACAATAGCGAGGGCGCAAAGAAATCAAAGATTGCAAGGAAATGGAGGGATGCTCTTGCAATGGGCATAGATTGCATTGATTACAAGAGCAATGTAAGCAAAGAGGTTTGGAAAGAAAGCTCAACTTTACTTACATAGGATGACCGAGACCTCTTACAGGATTCAAATGCCGACCACTCCAAACACAGAATCCCTTACATGCATTTGGGACTGGTGGGAGGGTGCTCCGTTACAGGTAAACAAAAGCATAAACGAAAGACATTGTAAGCAAAATGAGAAGTAAGCAAAAACAGATTCAGACACAGAGGAATACATCCGATCTAATGTAATAAATGATTAAGAGAAAAACAATGAACTGAGGTGATAGACGTTTTCGTATCTAATATTAGTTGACACCTTTTTGTCATTGTTTTTCTTTCAACCGTCCATCAGGATGGATCAGCTGTCCCTCATGAGTGAGCTGGGTGGCTTTGGATAGCTAGAGTCACCATTCACTTGCTCCACACACATATATACATGACTACGTTAAAATATGATATCTCATTGTCTTTGGATCTCAACCCAGATCTCCAAACACATCTTGCATTTTATTTTAGAGGCACACACCTATTCAGACAAATGCAAAATTGTTTCACTGATGTCATGCAGGAATCTGTAGATTGGATAGCGGTAATCTATGTCACATGGATACGGGTACGGGTATCCTGTGGGTACGGGTACGGGTACGGGGATACGGCAAGTTTCAAAATTTTAGGATACGCGGATACGGCGAATATTAAATTCAAGGAAATTAAAAATGATAATAAAAAAACATGAAATTAATACTTCAGTCTTCATCTCAAAGAAACAGATTTTTCAAAAAACTTGTTTTGTTACATGATTTTTACATCTCTTTCAGGATATGTTTTTGTTTTGTAAAATTGATTTTTAAAACTGATTTAAAAAAAAAAAAACGAGTTATAAAAGTGGTTTGGATCGGGTCTGACCCAGACCCGATCCAAAACGTATCCAGCCGTATCCCCGTACCCGTATCCCCGTATCCCCGTGTCGACACTGGTACTCAGTCCAATATGACGTATCCGTGTGACATAGGCGGTAATCCTGTCTGAACTTATGTTTAAGATAATGAGTTGGGCTTAAGAGCTGTTCTGTTGCTGCTTCTCCTCCCTTACACACCTCTTTCTCCTCTTATTTATCTTTTTTCTGCAGAATATCATTGTGGTGATCAAAATCTATCAGCAAATCTTCACCCAGACCACTAGGTCAAAAACAAAAACAGATCATTTAAATGTGATTATGAAAGTACTTTTTGTCTAACCTAATATAAATTTTTGAAGAAGAGAACAAGCACCAACACTGGCCCCTGGATAAATCTTCAGCACACTTTTGGTGTCAGCAGCAGTTAGGCAGAAAAAACATCCAAACAATTAGAGATCAAGCTCTCATACCATGTGAATATTGCTTGAAACATCTAAAATGAACACCAACCAAAGGCACTATGGCCTGAAAAATGTTGGATTTAAAAATGTATGGGTTCTTTATAAAAACACTCAGAAGCTGTTCTAGAACAGCATGCCAATAAATAAGAATACATCAAATATTTATACACAAAAGAATGTAAAAGAGAGTGAGAAGAGCTCAAGAGAGCTAGCCATCAAGTTGTCTCCAACAGCACTAAAAAAGAGCTCTTAGAGCTAGACAGCAGCTAGCTCCAACCTCGTGAAGGCTTAATCTTGACCAGGTTATAACAGAAAAATAAAAATACAAAAAATTACAAAAGCAGAGATATAAAAATAAAAATTACATAAATACCAAGACAAATATATGTGTCAGAGCCTTTTGCTACAAGACGAGCCTTGTAATGCTCTTCACTTCCATCTGGCTTATTCTTGATTTTGTAGACCTATTGCAATCAAACCACATTCTTATCAGCTTGACGTGGAACTACAATTCATGTTTGACAGTGACACATAGCTTCCATTTCTTCATTCATAGCTTGAAACCCATTTACTTGAAGAAACGACTTGAGAATCTAAGTTCAGTCTTCTACAAACTAAGATAAGAACAATTATGGAGAAATTCTCATGGCTAACCAACTGACTCTCTTAGTTTGCCTAATGGGAATAGCTTCTACTAGTGACGGCATGAGGAAGATCATCAATAGCAGGATCGGCTTCAAACACTTCTCTTGGAACAAGAATAACATGGTAAAAACAAGTATCCTTTGCCTTTGATCAGATATCTGTTTGACCGGTTGGATGAAGCTCACTTGTTTTCGAAGCTGATCCATGATCAAGCTATTGGTGCCTCTGTATTGCAAATGAAGATGAAGCAAAGATCACTTGTACGACCTGATATAGAGCATATAAATTTTTTTTTGGCACATTTCAACCTGGCAAATGCTTCGTCAACCTTCTCAACCCTAACGAACAAGCTATTCTACCCATTCCTTGTATCTAAATGACATAATATTATAAAGTGTATCAGTGGAGGAATACATTCAACATTTGCATACAATTCTCCAATCTCTACAACCTCAATTTGTTCAATCAGAGACAAAGTTCTTGAGCCACATTACTGGCAATGGACAACTATCTATGTTTCCTAAGAAGATATTGGCTATTATATAGTGGAATCCTCCCTCCAATGCTGGGAAATTACAATCTTTCCTTGGATTGACCAACCATTAGCACCAATGCACCAAGGGATAACCATGAATTGCTGCTATCCTAATAAATTTGTCAAAGAAGAATGAGCATATCACTAGGATGAACACTACCAGAAAGCATTTGAATTTTGAAGGGTTAAATACATGTTGTGGACCAAGGACCTATGCTGATGCTTCAAAATTATACCAAAGCATTCAAGGTCTAGACAGATGCCTCAAACTTTGCAATTCGTGGTATATTGATACAAGATAGCCACCCATTGCTTTTGAAAGTAAGAAGCTAAAAAGGGCAAAAAAGTCAATAAATAGTGCATCAGAAACAAATGACCGCTCACATGTTGCCTTAGACTCTAGCGTCATTATCTCTGAGAGAACATAAATGGTCAAAATTAACAATCTTGCTACTAGCTACTTTCAGACCCAGAAAACATATGCATTAACTGTTAAGTCTCATATGTATATATAGTTGTATTATATGCTCTGCCATTGGGCTCTATTTTGAGCCATCAGACATAAACCAATCATTCCCTTACTTTTGTTCTTCATGTATTCTAAATAAGGGACCACATCCCTCCCCTTTGTAAGCTTCTTTTAAAGCATTTCCTTGAGATATTCATACAACTTTAGCTAGCCTCTTGAGTTTTATCTTCTTGACATTATTGTCAATTTTTATCTTTATTTTCTTGAATTTGAAGTCCAGTTTTACATGGTACCAGAGTCAGGTTAAAACGTTTTTTGCCGACTATTGCAGTTTTACGTTGTTCGTCAACGGCTTTGCATAAGTTCACTCACTGTGGTACATGTATCCAGTCAACAAAAATGAGCCAGACAATGATACATACATCGATAGCATCATATTCTATTTAAGATAAATTGATAATGCAACAGTTCTTCAAAAGTGTGATCTGAAGGACGCCAAATGTGCAATTGAAATTGAAAAGTACAGGAACATGTAGCTCTGTAAACAAGAACATTGGTTAAGAGTTAAGACAGCACCTTGTAGGTTTTCTTTTTTCCAGTTAAGGGAATTGAGCTTAGCAAACTACCTATATTGGATGGATCATGCTTAGGAACCCTCATCTAGCCAGGAAAGAGCACCAAAACAGAGTAATAAAGATTTTCATGATGAATAAACTAGAAAGCAGGACATTGTAAGAAAGCCAATAGATCTAGCACCTTGATTTCTCAAGCATGCAAACATAACGAAGCACTTTTCCATTGGAAGAAGCCAATTGAACTCTTTGTGCAAAATCATTGTCCAACATCAAAACTCCCTTGCTCAGAAATTCTTCAGTAGAAATCATATTTGGGCCCATTTCAGCAGGATACAAACTATCCACCTAGATATGAGGAAAAAGTGGAACAGTGAGAAAAATATTCATTCTCCATTAGCATAAACTGAAATACAAGATAAATGGCCAACTATTCTTGGACCTTAATGTTTTCCATGTTAATGCGCCAGCCAAGAAGCCGTGCTAAGATCAGTGCCTGTCTTATGAAATGCAAAACTGGTTATTTCCACTAAAATGTCACAATTAAAGGATCAGAAAAGAGCACCAGATGGTAGCCTAGATCTTTGTAAACTCCAATAACAGACTGACAGAAGTAATTTAATAAGTGCATGGATCGCCTACATAGGCAACAACACAATCATAGTAGCAATGAATACTACCTTATGATTAAGTCCAACACAAAAAAAAATGGAAAATTACAGATAAAACTTCTCTACATCGTAAGTACTAATACAACGATATGGTTCTATACCTTCCTTGCAACATCCATCCCACCAAAGTCATCACGTGGATCTGAAAATGGGGAAGCACAGGCAAGCAATCAATAACCATATAATACAGAAATGCTGTCCTAAAGGTCAACCAGAATGTAGAGGGAGCAGCAATCACTTTGTATCAATCTGCCTTAATGTAGTTCTATCCAATTAGTTAAAGATTGCAGTTCATATCCTTGGTTGCATTCTGTCCACATGAAGCTCATGAATAATCCTGATGCACGCCAACTCAATCTAGTTGATACATAAACAACTCTGGTCCTACTTGACAGGGATTGACAAAAACTGGCAGCTAGAAAGTTCCACATCAATTATTTCATAATCAAATCCACTTACATTTTTCAGAAGAGTACTCCTTTTATGTGCATTTCTTGACAAGTTTACTAAATGAAATGAAGTAGCAACCAGAACTCTGACTGCACTATCCAATTTTCATGCTCATGGAATCAAGTTTATCAACAGTTATTTAAACATCAACCTTCTAAAAGGTAAGGTCCAAAAGATCTACTTGTGGATGATAGAAGCCTTACCAACAGTAGTACATAATGAACACCAAGCAGATCATGGACAACCACACCGAATGACAAAATCAGATAAACGAACTACAAAGAGTACAATCCATTTGTAAAATAATAACATCTAAGATGCATAACATCATTTTATCACTAAACCGTAAGTGTAGCGTGAGATGCAAATAACAATATAATATCAAGTGAAAATCACAGGCTCAAATGTGGAAGGTTGTAGGCATCAGGAATTTTCCTAAACCCGCTAGGTAAATTCCCCACCTGCAAAATTTTAAGTACTGCACAACCTCCACCTCAGGATTTTACTAAATTCTTGAAAACCCTTGGCCTAGCAGGCACATCACTGCATTTTACTTAAATAACTTCCTTGCAAGAATTTTGAAGCTACACCAAATTTGTCTAAGAAACTCAAAAGATCCTGTGCTCAGAACTATGTAGATTAAAAGTCAAAACTAGCTCCCCAAATCCAAATTGCATCAAATCAAGTCTCAAATCCAAATAGCCAAAACCCGAATTAAATCAATAATTCAAACATCCAAACAAATTAAATTCCAGATTTAGATCCAATCAAGATTAAGACTTGAAATTAAACCTAGAAAATCAATTTCAATTGCAAAGCTAGATAAAGCCAATTGAAATCTGAGCCCATTTTCCTAAAACGAGATCGAAGTCTTAAAACTTTGGATTTTAAGTCGTCTCAAAATTCTACTAAGTTCCGATTCAAATCTCCCCCAAAATCATGAGTTTAGTTCAACCTAACCTTAAAATTATCAAATCATACATATTTTAAATCGAGATCCAAATTTTGGATTCAGGAAATTTAGATGATGACGCTTGTTTGGATCAAATGCTGCACACTATAGGATCTGGACCCGATCCAATCCATATACTTTTTATCTGCCCCCGCCCTTGCCTTCAAGTCGTACATGGTTTTGAACCATGAACAACTGCTCTTCAGTGCCCAAAATTTTTCGCAAGGCCTTTAGTGAAAAGATCAGCCACTTGATCGTGTGTATGAATGAATTAAGGCTCAATCTCCTTCTTTTCAACCTTTTGGGCAATAAATTGGTCAATTCCTATAAATTTGGCACAACTATAGTGGACCGGAATGAAGGACATATTTACAGCACTTTGGTTATCACGAAGAAGAGTGGAATGAGAGATTCTCACCCCACACTCATGTAGTAGTATGAACACCTAAAATTTTGACGAGCCCAAATGACCATTTTACCCTTCACCATGAGCTTTTCAAATTACTTTTCAGAAACCAAATTTCAAGTACAGAGTCACATAAGCACATTTTGGATCAGCATTGAGCACCTAGACCCAGATCCCCTAGGTCGCCACTGCTACAAGATTACCATTTTGCCGATTCATCCTATCATCCTGACCTAGACAGTAGAGATTTTCAAGAATTGCCTAACATTTGAGTAATTAGGCTACTTCTCAACTTTGCACAACCTCTGGAGTTGTTAGAGTCAGCTCACTAGGGTTTCCTCAGCTCCAAGTCAGCTCACTTTAGCACAATCAACTCACTGAAACCATGCACCTACCAATTGTGGAGCACCAAAGCAATGTCAATCCAAACCGAGCTAAACATTTATTCAGTTACTTTCAGTCCCCGAATCCAGATTTGAGTTCGAAAGCTTTGTCCTAAAATCAGAGTGATACTTCCTCACCATCTCTAGCAAGTTCGAGTTATAATTCTCACAACCCACACCATGTCAGCTCGCACTGAGCTAGGATCATATTCTTCAGTGTCCTATCTGAGTATTTTGGACTTTGATTTTATTTCATTCATGATTTTAGTTCATTCATCCAAATTTGAGTTCAATTTTAATTTTACAAATTTACTAAGGTTCAGACACTTATTTTGGTGCAACTCAATCTTCCGAACTCAATTTTGATCAATCTGGGAATCAATTTCTCAATTTCTTCACATGGTTGTGATCATCAACACCTCAAGAAAGTATTTTTAGCTCCAGATCGAGCGAACATGGCTTAAATCAAAAGTTTCCATTTTACCCTTGCCGAGGCTTCAAAGAAGGGTCAACTTAGTAGTCTTCAAAATTAAATTTTTGAGTTTTGGAGGAGCTAACGAGGTCATTTTTCCAGCAAATTTCACAAGAAGCCTTATTGTTACCTGGTGCATGTCCCAGTGTGGTCAGCTCGTTCACATGACTCACCAATTTCATCTCCTTGTCAAGGGTGTTTTGGTCAATTGCCACTATGCACATATTTTTCATGAAACCTAACCTAGGAGCCACATAAACCTAAGTTAGCATTTTGCATATTCACATGAACTCAGTAGGCTCGAGCCCAAGCTCAAGCCCACTCCTATTTTCTCTGAACCAAGGGCTTCCAAAAATAGCACCCAGGTTGAGCCCAATAAACCAACCTAGGTTTGAAACAATTTCAAAATTGCGCTAGCTTAGGTCCAACCCGCGTCATCCAGCCTGAAGCCCTAAACCCACCTAGTCTAGGTTGAGCAAAGTCCAACTTCACACCATTTTAGATTTCAAATCTAGATTTCAAATCCAAGTACAGCTTTCATATCTGGATCTCATATCTAAATCTCAGAACTGAGATATATCTTTATTGATCCAAATCCATTATTTCAAATTTCAGATCATGGTATTAGATCATGATCCAGATGATCACATAATATCCAAATCCACCATCTAGCATATTCTTCAGATCTAGACCCATATCTAGGTTCCAGTATTAAACCCAAATCCAGGATCCATGTGAGCTTACCGCACATCATATTTCAAAAATGCATCATGATTTTTTCTCGCATCATGCTTAATGTCAATTGTACGAAAGCACCTGAACCGTGTGACATTCTTTGTTGAGCACATTGGAGCAAACGAGATCAGAATCAATACCCATGCGTCTGGGATGAAAATTTTTCTTCAATACGTTTGCTCTAAAGAGCTGCAAAAGAAAACCATTGTCACAAAAACACATATTAATTGAAAAAAACAAGTTAAATACGTTTTTTGGATGAAAAATATGTTGAAAGTAGAACATTTTAATTAAGTGTGGTAGGTTTTCAAATATTTAAAAGTTAGGGTTCCTTTATGTCTTTTTAGTACTTTATGTGTACATCTTTTGTAGTTGGTCCTGCCGTGCCCTAATCTCTCTTTAAGAAGAAATTAGAGCACGAGATTGAGGAATGAAAGTATTTTTGCCGTCTCTCTCTCTCTCTCTCTCTCTCTCTCTCTCTCGTTCTCCTCTATTATTCAACATGGTATCAGAGCAAGGAAGAAAACTTCTCGCGTGACCGACTCGTCTCAAGCTACTGGCGTCATCGTATCAAGCTGCTTGCGTGATCTGGCGTGACCGACTCGTCTCAACCTGCGAGCGTCTTCGTCGAGAGGCTGCCTTCGTGATCGTGCCCTGTATTTCAGACGTTCCTGGCGTAATCCCTAACTTTCCTCATACTTCTTACTACCTGGAGGAGGATCTGATCTCGCCTATGTGGAAGGCGCGATCAGATCCTCACATAGCTTGTGTGGAACAATTTTTCTTGTGCTATTCGTGGAAGGTTTTCACGTGGAGGTGTGGAATAATTTTTTTTTTTACTGTGATGGACTCCGTTGAGAATATTTGAGTGGATCGTTGGGCTGTTGGTGGCTGTTAGTGTCTGGCGTATTCTTTTTCAACAGGCTATTTTCTGCAAGTCACGATTTTCAGCAAGTTTTTTTTTCTGTCCGTCTCTGGTGTGGCTTCGGCAGACTTCTTTATTTGCTATGTGGGGATGTGAAAGGAACGTGTGCATGTTTCTTTATCATGTGTTATTCCTGTTGTCCTCTTGAAGTTGCTGCATAAGTAGAGAGTTGATATATGGGTTGTTGCTGTTACGTGGTGATTGAATTTTTTTTTAATAAAGCAAGATCTGGAATATTAGGAGCTGCTGCAGACTCCATTTATAAGGATTTTTCAGCACCTTTATCCATGTCCTGTCGTGTGTTTTTCAGCAGATTTTTTTTTCCTGAAGTCTGCGTGAAGGGGTCTTGGTCTTCTCATTCTTGACGTGATTTATTATGGCTGCGAACCAAAATTCAGAAGGTGGTAATGATCATAAAGGAGGCGGAAATCCCTTCTCCATACCTAGATGTCAATTTAATCTACCTGTGTTGATACTTGACACCAGGTCTAGAAAATACAATAGTCATTTTCCCGTAGCTTTCTTTGTGATAATTGAAGAGGATGAGCCTATTAACAAGACCGGGAAGTACATAACCTGGGAAGAGGACGACAGTATGGTTATGTCGTGGATGATGAACAGTGTCCAGCCTCAAATTGTTTCTACTATTACGTACTATACTACTGCAAAGGAGATGTGGGACTTCCTTAGACAGACATATTCTCAAGATAAGAATGTGAGTAAAATCCTTCAAGTTGAAGAAGAGTTACACAACCTCCGACAGGGAAATCAAGATTTATCTCAATACTTTGCAACTGTGAAAGCTACATATGAACGTCTGAAATTTTTGCGCCCTCCTTGCAAATGGTGTTATAAGTCTCACTTTGAACCTACTATGGTTGCAAAGTTTCTTGCTGGTCTCTCTCCTGAGTATGCGGCAGCTAAAGATCAGATGCTCACTGAAAGTGAAATTCCAGATCTCTCTGATGCATACAACAGACTTAGCCGTCTTGCTATTAGTCTGTCTCAACCTACTGGTGTGACGCCTGCGTCTGCCCTTGCTGTGGGAGGTGGTCGTAGTCATGGTTCCACCTATAGTGCCAGAGGAAGAGGTATGGGTTGTGGAACTGGAGGCCGTGGGAGGTTCCAATGCACTTACTGTGGAAAGATTGGTCACTTAGAGGATCGCTGTTGGGATAAACATGGCCGCCCATCCTCTTTGTCACAGAGAAGAAATATGGTCACCAAACAGGGCAAGAGTCCTGCTTATTTGTCTATGGGTTCAGCACAGACTGCCACTCCTACATTGGAGGAATCTTCACCTAGTATAGCTTCAGAGACAGTTAGCATTGACAAAGCTGAGTACGAGCAATTTTTGGCACACAAAGCCTCACAAGCTTCAGCTTCTACAACGGTGACTGATCGAGCCTTCTCAGCAGCTCCTTCCGCGTCTGACTCAGGTACTTCGTGGATTATTGATTCAGGAGCATCGAGACACTTCTGCAGTAGACCCGAGTCCTTTACTACTCTGCATAAATTTCCCCAGCCACGTCATGTAAAAATTGTAGATGGTAGACTGTCACCCATATTGGGTTATGGAGATGTGAAACTCTCTGAGTCTATGACTATTCCACATGTTTTATATGCTCCTGAATTTCCATCTCACTTACTGTCGGTTAAACAGTTGACTACAGATTTACACTGTCACACCCCGACCTTTTGACCCAAACATTTTTTTTTTTTTTCTAAACATAAAGCATCGAGGCGTGATGACACAACAATTCAAAAGGATAATGAGCCAAGCAATTCAAAACCATGGGGCGAATTTTCATTTATATAACCACTTTGTTGCATACAAATACACCTTTATGTGCAAGATCAAAATGCCCCAAAAGTATAACATTGATGTCTAACAAAAAGAAGACATCAATAAAACTCAAAACATGACGCGCCGACACAATACAAACGAAACCCAAAACCTCCCCAGTAGGACGTGAGTGTAGCCATCCGCTCAGCTTGCTGCCCTGGGTCTGCCAAAACCTGAAAAGGAAAAACAATTGAAGGCTTAGCCTTCGCAGTATGGCAACAAGCCAAGGAAATGTCAAACCTTCTCAAGGAAGGCTCAAATAAGAGAATAAACATCAAATCCTCTATCATCATGTCGTGAGAGTACGACATGTAAAGGCCACTTGTTGGCCATACTAACACAACGTTAGT